>JAACJT020000030.1:2523105-2534218 GCA_009936485.2 Gymnarchus niloticus
TGGCTTACTCTCTGGGGACTGTGGGCCCGGGACTATGTAAAGCGCTTTGTGACTGTGCTCCGTGTTAAAAGCGCTATGTAAATAAAATTGAATTGAATTGAATATTTGACTGTACTCAGTTTACCTTATTATATTGTTAAGCCCGGTTTCTAGAACGGACTCCCGCCGGATCCAAACAGGAACTTAACGTGAACATACGTTACTGTTCCTGTCTCTGAGTAAAGAAGATTACTCGTCAGCCCCCACAAGATCATCTGTTAATAAAGTTTCATTTACTAATACAGTTCAACCATCAAACACAGTTTGACTGGCATTTTGCAGTAATATAAGGTTTTGTTTTCTATCCAGTACTTATAAAAATATGAAGTATGGTATCCACAGAACAACACCATGAGCCCAACGCACCAGAGGGGGTAATAATAGTAAATTGTTAGTGGTGCCGTGAAAGACCACTAGAGGGAGCCAATGAATAATTTTAAAAACAAATATTTCAACCATACCGATAAAGGGGAATAAAACATTTAGGAATGAAAAAGGTGTGCAAACGATTACTTTTTCCTCACACTATAGAAATAGCTAATATAATATCTATCAGCAAGAGCTTCTGTGTATTGGACCTGCATGACATGGGAACATTCCAGAGTACACTCCAATAAGCAGACAAGATGCATCTTATTCTAACACAAACTCCGATATTACTCGCAAAATATTATAGAACAAAATTACAACTCGTTACATCAAAAATTCCTTAAAAAACTTAAGGAAATTTGCCTAATAGCAGCCTTAATACATTTAGAAAAGACACATCAGTTCCATCCACAATCTCCACTGCAGTATATGCAGCAAGTTGTCATACTGATATGACTTGTACGATGTTTTAAAGGATAAAACAGTTCTCAAGTTTTAAAGATTTTCAATGCTACAGAAGGTAATGGTGCCCAAGGTCCAACGTGTGTAGGCTAAGCTCAGGACAGTAGTATTGTGGGTCTATTATTATGTCCAAACGAGGTGGCTTCTCTGAAACAGTCATTGCTATGCAGAGACACGGGTATGAGTTGTACCCTGAGCGTCTCAGTCTAGGCCGTCCAAAATGTCGCTCGTTCCACTGGTCCTACTAAAGTTAGGCAGATACTGCGGACATTCAAATGTTAAACCACAGCACCATCTGAAGAAAAAACTGGTTACCACGGTAACAGGCAGAGGAGAAACGGAACGACAGGCTTATGAGAACTGAACAGGTTGGAGTAAGAACTGCAGTTACTTAACTCTTACTCCTTTTCATTACTGGTCAAATTTTATAAAAATACAAGGCTCCATATTTGATTAAGGCTAATGAACATTTGAATCGATAAGCACAAAATACAGATATGCATTTTCCCAATTTTTTTTAATAGCGTCATTAAGAAAAACAATGCTGTTATCTACAAATTTGTGCTCTGATGACATTTGCAAATGTATGAAGTGGGCAAAAGAAGACCCTAAAAGAACAACCGATATTGTGTCTGTATGAGTGAGCATTCAGGTAATAAATCAGAATCACAATTCCTCCGTGCACTGATAAATTGAGACGTGTGTGCGATGCCCTTAATATCTTGAAGAAGAATCAATGATAACTCCACTCCCTTCAAAGCTGTGCAAAATGGGTTCATATGTTACAGTGAATAACCCAGAAGTTGGTATTTTTGCTCTTAAGCTTTTTTTTTTATAGTGGGAAAAAATAGTTTAGGTGTTGTATGGAAAATTTCATGTCCAGTCATCTGTCCTACCTTCTTGCAACTGAATTACATCCCACACAAAGTATTTATTCTCATTCTGTCCAGTGTAAGTACAGTAAATGAAACTAGTATGAATAAAATTGATTATACTTGTATTGCATGATAAAGTATTAATCCTACCAGATACTCATTTTATGTTGCAGTAAGGACATGTGCACGACTACAATAGAGCAGTTGTCTCATCTACCATTGACAGGGCCAGCAGTATTCAGGGAGTTTATGCTCTGATGGCAAAGGTTATGCAAGAACTTGTACTTTTTAGGACTGGAAGTTATGGGCGTGTGACTCGATCTGCTGGGTCAATGTTTAAAAAAAAAAAAGTTTCATTGTGTGCAAGAATAATGATATGAAAGCAAGATAAAAGAATACAAATCAACCTACATGGACTTAACAGAACCGTGAAATGAACTGCATTGTGTACTAATGGATAAAAAGTTAAATCGTTCTACAATGGATTGTGAACATTATCTACGTAGCAAAACAGAGCGGGGCCTGTCATTACTTAAACATGTTGCTTCTCAAAGTTACTGCCTTCAATAGTGGATCTTTACAACCCAAAACTCATCCTTTTCTGCAGTTATATTGTCTCTGCCCTTGATCCAACACCTTGAAAGACATGGAAAGGAGCCAAAAGACTTGAATGCCATCCAAGTGATGAACAGGACTCTCAGACTACAACCCCTGGTGAAAATTTTAGTTAGTTGTGAGGTGGGAAGCTTAATCTTGATGTGGGGAACTTCACTTGGAAACCCAAACCAACCCCTGAAGTCAAGGAACATTTTTTAGTGGATGGCATTGGTTCAAATATGGCTACATTTGAATGTCTTCATTTGAGATTTAAGGAAGAAAATATCATGACATCCTCTGCAAAGTGAGTAACTCCCATCCCTTTTTTTTAGTTCCTCCACAATTTGTGACTAGTTATTTTCCAGTTCGTTACATTCCATTGTGCAGAAAGCAGGTCAGATCAACACGTGGATTCTGGTTGGCGCAATAAGAAGAATCACCCACGTTTACATTGAATTGGTCCACAGTATGAAGTGCTCTCCAAAAATTTCCTGCCAATAATGGATGACGACAAAACTCCATAGTTCACATTACTACAAAGCCAACTGACTTGACCTTTCCGGAAAATAGAACCTGACAGGAAAAAAACATGGAGAGAAAGAGAATAAAAGAGGAAATCTAACCCTTCACCATCATCCAGGTGTCTTTCCTAGCTAGATCAAAGCTGGCGTTGGTGAAGAAAAAAAAATCACCACCCCTGATGTGATGATATGCTAAATGCCACAGTGAGACACTCAGGGGAAATGTGAGCGATCCCTGTTGGTAACACAGTAAGGGAAAGGCAATGTCATGGGGTCATTAGTACAGAAAGAATAAGAATTTGGTCTTAATAGTCCGAAATGTAACTGAAACTAGTGGCCCATTGGACAGCTGAGCAACAAAGCAGTTAGAGATAACAGTTTGCTTGATGTAAATTCAGCAGAGGTCATAAATCCGTAAAAATGCTACTTCTTTAAATTCCTGGGATTAGGGCAATCTCACAGGTAGCAGATGGAAGGATTGATACTGGAGTTCTTTGGATTCAACTGCAAGTCATCTGTACTTAGACCACTCCCTTCCTCATCCAAAATCAAGGGGAACATCCAAACATCCCACAAACACATGCACAACATTTGGATACCAAAGTTTGTCTTGGATTAATGAAGATCAATCAAAAATATTCACAGTTCACCAACGTAGCCACATTTCTCAAGTCGCACTTTCTGGAAAAAAAATAACATTCTTATTATTTGATAGTCTTGGTAGTGCACTGAAGTCTAAAGTAATTAAGCCACTGACATATGGCAAATTACACAATGATGAGGCATCACCCAGCGATGTCCACAGTAGACCACACACTACCCTCACTCACCCCTCCTCTTTCTACCTCCACTGAGATGTTCACCATGGTTACGATGTACATCCAATCAAAAGCCACGTTTCCGTGACCTGACACGATCGCAGCTGTGCCCATGCATTAATGGAAACACGAGTGCTTGTAAACATACGCTGAGATTTGCACATGCTGATCAAGAACAGAAAAACAAGAATGGTGACTCATAGCAAGAGAAACAATCAGAGAGAGTCGTGCAGTGGTGTGAACAGTGCTTACGAGGTGTTTACATTTCTTTTTAATTTCGGAAAGAATGCTGCTCAGATAAACAATGGTGTTGTATATGCAAGAGTCACGTGCTCTACATGAGGAGGATAGAGTGTGGAAATATTTATAAAGCAACAGGATGGATATAAATATCTAGGTTTTTATGCATAGAGTTTATCACAAATGCATAATAACAGCATTTAAATAGTGTGAATCATATTTAGTAATAATTTAGAATGTGGTATTGCAGAAATATCAAAATTAAAATATAATCTACCTCCAGCAGCAGATGAAATGAATACATGACATGCAGGAACAATACAAGGGGTTTGACAGTGACTGGGCAACACTACCTTAGGGATGGAGTCCGGGCTGACTGGACGGAGCCTTGGGACACACATGACTATGACCCCCCTCTTTCTGGCATCTTCGAAGGAGTGAAACATTATACTGCTCCCTCCACTCCAGCACCCATCTGACATGAGAGAGTTAGCCAGGCAGCACTGCATTGTAAACCAATGGCATTTATTGCTAAACTGTACTTAAAAACAACACTCCACAGCTTATGGTACAAGACAGTGTGAAGATGACTGCAAGGCTAAATGACAGACCACCGGCACTGACAGAACATTCCCATAAACCTGGGTACCTTAGCCTCATGCCAATACATTGCCACACAATATATATATATATACTGTATATATATATTTAGATTTTTTCCATTTCTGGCAATAACATAAAGTCTTTTTAATTCAATAAAGCATGACTTTTTATTTTACTAAACTTCTTAATCTTAACTTTTATTCTCTTTAATAGCACATACATATGTAAAAACTGAGCACAAATGTGGAACAACCTGAATGGGACACAAAATCCATGGGAAACCAGGAAACGATTTTTAAGAAAACGAGCAGCAGCTGCAGAACTCAGCCCCTCCTTTCTGGACCATTGAGAAGTGAACTTGTGCTTTCCCTCCACCAGGTGGCACCCCACTCCTGGGGGCTAGACTCGACGGAGACTAACACTTAAAAACAGCTCCGGGGTGGAAATGGTTAAAAAAAAAAAAAAAAAAAGACTGCTTCTGGAGTTCATGGTCATAGAGATGCCATTTGTGTTTGCATTTTTTTCTTACTTCTACTGAGCGAATATAACTCGTCTTTAGCCGTAAGAAATACCACCTTAAACAATGTTCCCATACACCTGAGAACTATAATTCTGCTATGCATAACCCATTTTTAAAGGTGGTCTCTCGTAAATAGGCCCTCAGCTCTCTACACCTGCAGTGACCTCCTGCTTCTTGACCCAATGCACCTGAAGGGATATGAGGTTAATGTTCCCTCCACTGTGAAAACCAGCTAAAAGCAATTTAGACTGAGGGGCAAAATACAATCTCAGGTCCTCCTTGACTCCCCCACGCTGTGATGCCACAGGGGAGGAGGCCATTCCCCCGACTCCATTACTCACCCAGACAGAGCTGTAGCATTAGAGACTGGTCTAACCTCAGTCATTCAGAAGCCAGGGTTGGGCTGTCCTGGAGGTCATACTAGAGAATGCATCATGTGACCATATCAGCACCAATCCCTGCCACATCATCTCCCGTAGATCCGGAAGATCAAATGAAAAGCTCTCTCACTTTTTTGGGACATAACTTACACCACATTCGTATTCAAACTCAATTGTGCTTATATGCCAAACAGAAGCAAAACCCCTCGAAGTTGGACTTGCCTCCTCAGTACATCCGTGCTGACAGGCTGCTGATATGGATTGGGGTGCTGTTAGATTTGCCCATATGATTCAAAGCTTTCCCTTGATCAGGCAGAGGCTACAATGCTCTGCGTGAAGCTGACCCCTTCTTACTTCATTACAAGGCAACGAAATTTTAAAGCAGATCCTTAAATGCCCACCCCCTTTACTCCCCGAAGGGGCTTGTGGCAGCTGGTTGAGAAACGTAATTATGTGCTTCTGCAGCGAGCAACGCTGATGAGCTCGCCGGATCCTCGCACCTTCTAACAAAGTCTTCAGTGCTCTCCCTTCAGATGCGGCGCCCAGCACCGTGACCGTAACGGTTACAGAAAAGACCTTGTGGCTCTTTAATGAAAGAGCTCATTAAAAGACGTCTTGCTTAAGAGGGATAAAATACACCACCTGTTCCGTCATGCCCACTAGAGACAGGTACATGGACTGTCATGTACGGGAAGGGCTTTGACTGTTATATAATAACTGGGCATGACTAATGAAGTAACAATCCTTCAGCCTGATGTGCTCCATCATTTGCTTGAATGAAAACCTCATTTTGAGCCGTGTACTCTGAGCTCAGTGCCAATGCTAGATAAAATACCGCGTCCTCCAGACATTCGCCAGGCAGACGGGGGGACAAGATCAAAATGTTTAATAATTCATGGCAGAGTCAAAATTGCTCTTTGTGGCAAGACGTAACACCACAGCGCTGTGCTGCTCTACGCACTGGGTTGTGTTCCCAGGGGGTAGGAAAAAAACCCGTCATCTCTACAAGACGTTATTCATAAACTGAGAATCTTCTTATACACTACACTAAATTTAATCAGCAATGTTATGCTTCTTTTTGTCCAGTCTCCCTGACTGCTCATATCACTGACTAAAAAAATAATCGGTAGGTGATGAGGATATTGAAGATGTTCATGTTCAGAAAAAAATGCATTTTGCAGCCAAGGCAGAGAACTGATGTGAACAAATCCAACTATCTCCATTTTCTTTGTCAAGTTTCGAGTTGGAGGAGCCCTTCAGCGTCCTGGACAGCTGAGTTTGAGATACCGACCAGGTAGGCCAGTGGTAAGGCCAGGACACTAAGGCTGCAATACAGAAAGGACCCATGCAAATATCCACACTTCACTATAGCTGCTTCCCAATAATATGATGCTAAACAACAGATGAAAGAAACCGAGCTTCTACATTGACTGAGTTTGAGGTCTCCCACACCAGAGGGTCAGTACACTCCATGGTGGAAGGCACTACTTGAGTCAAACCACTGAATGGCCAGTGGGTACTGAGCATATCAGTGAGGTCTGACCACCGGTTGCAGCCCAGGCTTGAATGTGCTGGTGGAGACAACAGTAACCTTGGCAGAGGAGTCTGCTGTGCATTCCTTTATCTAAGTAAAAACCAACACTAGACAATGGCAGTAATTAATAACGATTCTCCTTTTGTTTTTTTGTATTATTGTGCTCCTTTTGCTGCAGTGCGACTGTTTCAGAGTCCAGATCTGTAGAGATAATCTTGGTGGTGTAAAAAAATGATATATATTTCAATATGTCTACAGACCACCATCGGCACCCTTGGAGGGACCCTGGATTTTAGCTTCTGAAGGATGCAGAGCAACAGACTCTGTATGAAATCCACCGTCAAGTTCTATCTTGAAAGCGTGTTGAAGGAAGAGCCCCTTGCTTGAGATTTGCCCCACCCCCAACCCCTAACCCCACCCCCCACTTCTCAAAAGCTTTCCACAAAGCTGCCAGGGAACAGGCCCGAACGGCCTGTGCGTTGCAGCGTGCCTTTGTACCAGCCATCCTCCCGCTTCTTGTGAACAAAGACGATGTCGCCCTCCTTGAGTTCGATCTCAGCTTCGCTCTGAGGAGGGTACGGGACCACCACACGGTACCTAGGGAGAGCGAGGGAGAGGGATGAGGAACCCCTCTGAAACAAGGCCACCCAGCAGGGAGGACGGAAACATAAAGAACTCAATTATGAAAATAAAAGGATAGATCTGCTGAGCTGCGACGAAAGAAGAATGACTGAAATGTTTTGTGCTCAGATGAAAATCCTCCATTGTACTTTTCAACTCAGCATCCCTGGGGAGAGAATTTTAATTGTGGTTATTCCTGTTTTCATTAACATGCACTCCTAAATCTGAAGGATATAAAATTTTAATGGGAAGCCAAGTCATTTCCTAGCTTGTAAGAATATTATGTCTCTGGTAGCACAATGTTCCCAAATGAGGTGTCAGGCTGTCAGTCTGGCATTACAGACCAAACATGTGTCACCATCTGTTGTTTGTCCCTGCAGTCTGGTAGTATCTTCTGTGGAGAACAAAGTGGAAGATCAGACTGTCTACGTCTTGCTGTACCTCTGCCCCCTTCGACATCGCAAGACGATCCAGAAGTTTACATCACAATTCAGCTCTACTCCCACCATCGAGCCCCTAAGACATCCTCGCAATTGCCTACCATCGAGCCTTAAATACATCTCCCACGGTAACATCCATCCCTATCCGCAACACTCAACCTCACCTTCCATTTCTACGTCTCCGCCACGAACTCATCCCCCTCAACATGAGTGCCACCTACTTGTTTGGCAATCACACTGATTACGGTTCATTTCCACTGAAAATTACAGTGACATGAACCATAGTCACAAAAGATTTGAAGTAAAATCTCAATGAAAGGTCAAGCATGAGAACCAAGTCCCACCAAATACAACCTCATTCACAGACCTGCTATATACAACAGGAGTTGTGAAGCACAAATGAAATGAAAAAAGAGCCCACAGTTTCTGCATCGATTTCCCTTTGAAGGACACAAATTTTAGCCTTGTAATTACTTCAGTAAAACTCAAGCAATACTAGTACTGGATCAGCCTGACACCTACAACCTACAGCGCTCAGAGAAAAAAAAAAAAAAAAATCAGTTAATGATTTTTTTTTTTTACCCACACAGCCATAAATCATCTGAACCTTCTCAAAGGAAGACCTGGAACAGGATTTATAACGAGTACAGAGGAACACTTTACACAAGTCTTCTGAAGCACTGCGGCTTTTTCCTCTGCTGGAAGACATGTCAAATGCTAAGCAACAATGTTATGACTGTAGTGAATCCTCAGGATTGTCTTGGACTGTGACCTGCAGTAGGTATCGACAAAGCCATCAAGGCCTCAATGCTGGCATTTCTTGCCTGTAGCTGTCTAGTTAGAAGATGTTTCTGGAAGCTTTTAGTGTAAATATCTACGCCCCAGGGTAGGCCGATAGAAGGTTTTAACCTTTAAGAAACTGGGCCACTCCTGGAACTGAGAGCAGGACCAGGCAGACTTTTTGTGGTGCTGAAGGACAAAAACAGTGGCACTCAGTGATGGGGGGGTATTTACTTGAGCACTTTAGTTGCATCGGGGCCCTAACCCCCCTCACCGTACATGCCTGCCTGAAAGAGACCATCTTTTGGCTACATGCATACTATACCACGCCATCTTGTGATTCACCCCAGGTTACACGCGTGTTCACACAACTGCATTCTGTTATGGAATGTGGCTGGAGAACGCGGGCGGGGAACAAAAACGTCTGCTATTCAGGACTCAATATCCCAGTCAGTGTGGCCGGCTCTTCTTCCCTGCATTATGTGTGAATTTCTATATTCAGTTTTCACGTTGGCCTACAGTAACTTCGATGCCTTGGGGTGGGGGAAGACGTTTGCGTGCCTCATTAAAATAGCCAGTGGAAGATCCCACAAAGCCTGTGGTTGTTTGCTGGGCTCCGCCCATAAGCTTCCTGAATCAATCCGGAAGGTGAAGCTTGGTCTTGCACCTTGATTTTTTTACAAAAAATACCATCTGATGATTTGAGACCTGGGCAGAACCAGCATCGGCATTCACGTGGCGAGCCGGTGCTGCTGTGAAAATCCACCGGTGTGAAACTGCATCAACACCTCAATCACTGTGTCATTTTTTTTTCTGCAAAAGGTAGCTGAGAAGCATGGTATTTCACCGAGAAATTCAACACACTTCACCAGGAGGAAGTTAACTGAAGAGCATTAGGAGAGATGTTCAGCTCAGAACAGCTGAGAAGAGGATTCATTTCAGCAGGCGCTCTTCTCCACAGCTTCAGCAGTAGATAAAAACAGTCATAGTGATGAAGCAAAACTGACAGGATTACTTTAACACTTAGTGATGCAGTGTACTTTCTTCTGTGGTATAATTAGCAGTGTTAATTTTATGTGTAGCGATTGATTCCCCCCCAATTTCATTAATGTGCATCTTTAGTCGTATGGATGAACCCTTTGGTGCATTTCTGAAGCTGACAACATCCGATCCATCTGACAGGAAATCTAAGTGTGTGGGTTGGCAACACAGGTGTATGTCAGTGGGAATCGACCTCCGGCACGGAGAGCAGCGCCAGGACTGACCTCTCTCGGGATAACGGCTTGGGTTCGGGACGTAGAGCTAGCAGCGCTGAGCATGGCTGCCGGGCTGGCGGCGATACGGAGAAGTTGAGATCCAGGGAGCCCGACTTCCTGTGTAGCGGCTCCATGCCCATGGCGCCCTGCATCTCGCTCTCGATGGGGCAGGAGCCGGCACGTGTGGCACCCGTGGCCCCCTGTCCTGTCACCTCAGTGGCTACCTGCGGCTGGGGCTCGTGTGTTGGGGACACGGACGGAGGGGAGCGAGACTTCTTCTTGGCCGCTGCTCCTGAGAGGAGCTTCAGGAAGCCCCCTCCCTTCTTCTCCTTCTGGGGGGAGAGAGAGAGATACATTCAGCACAGCCCTGGTCTGTCCCTCATGGGCATAGATACACAGATATAAGAGAATGTGTACTAATTATCAGTAAGACACTGCATATCTGCTCCTTCTATAAGAAACTCATCCCAAGGTAGGGCAGTGTAGGAGTCACAGATTACCGATTCACACTCAGTAAAGTTGAGTGACACACTGGAAATAAGCCAGCTAGGCACAATGCAGTGTTACCAAAACATGGACGAGGAAAGGAGCCGTGGTGTTAAGCTTGATTTCCAAACGATGGCGATATCAATCAATCATTCATTGTTTTTTCACCCACTGTCCTCGGTGGCAGCTTCTGGCCAAAAAACCAATAGTGAAGAGATTTACAAATACCATGTAGTAGGAACTCAGCCTCCTAAGTATTAGCCAGAAAATTATGGCCTGATTTTCAGATTTGCCTTCTCTTTACTAGTTTGCAACATACTGTGTCAGAAATATGGCTGGGAAATTGACACATCTGAATTTCCACATGAGATGAGTATCATAATGTACAGTACTGCGCAAAAGTCTTAGGCAGTCTGAGAAAATGTCTAAAGCCATTTATCTGGGCACTATCTGAATACCTACTCGTAAAAAAAAAAAAACACAGTTTAACATTAAAATATATATTGATAAACAGCAATGCAACATGAAGTCAAAGTAATTTATTCTGTTCTGCCAAATATTACTGATATCTG
>JAACJT020000030.1:2536165-2601527 GCA_009936485.2 Gymnarchus niloticus
GAGGTCAGTTTTACACCAACATGAACATGATTTACAAATAGCCTTCGTTGTCTGCCTAAGATTTTTGCACAGTACTGTATAATTGTACTAATAATTCAGTAAGGAAGATAGACATGAAAACACAACATTGTAACAGTAACTACAATAACTCTGATTCATTACTGGACCTCAAAATAAGAAAAGTTTCAGATTTTAACCAACTCCATACCATCACAGACACAAATGCTCTGTACATTAGTGATGGGGCAAATGAGGCTTCAAACCTGTCAGGTGTGGAGTATCCTGAACTAACCAATCAATGCTGGCACTAAATGAGGCTTCAAAACCCATGGTGGGTGGGAGTATTGCTGAGAGAATTGATTTGTAGTTGGGGATACTCCCATCCACCATGGGATTTAAAACCTCATTTGTCCCATTACTACTGGTCAGCACATGCTTATGGCCTCCATAATTCACATCGCGGAAGACATCAGAGACACTTTACTGAGAGGCTCTGTAAAGAACTGGTGGTCTGATTCTCCTCCTCTCTGAAGGGGTCCGTCACCCACCAATGATTATTATGATTATTTTATTGATCTTTTACCACTGTGTAGTTGGACTTTCTATTCAGTACATCATATACTATATTTATAGTTATATTTAATGAAAGAAAGACATAAAATGGGCAGTGATGTGGCTCTGTGGGTTAGCTGTCTGTGCAGGCAAGAGTGTCCATATCACCGTTGGACCCTTGAGCAAAGACCTTAAATTGAATTGCTCCAGGGGCACCGAACACTGGCTGCTGGCCACTGACCCTTGGCTCTCAACTTGGACAGGAAGATGGGAAAAAGCACGAAAACTACAGATTTCCCTATGGGGATAAAAAAAAAGTACTGATTATTATTATTATCATTATATTATTAATGAAGTAACAGTGGATACAGTATGCTCCTTGATTACAGTATGTATATAACAGCAGTATTTCCACAATCCACCATCCAGGCCTAGAACCTGCACCCTCCTGGCCACAAGGGTTATGTTTGTTAATCACTACACACAACAGAAAGTCCAGTTCCCTTCAAGCCTGTGATTAGCTGAGGACTTGAAACTGGTCGCAAGAGGAGCAGAATGCTTCATCGACTCAACAAATGATTCCCCCTCCTCATAGCCCATTCTCACCCAGCCCCTTCCTCTAAGGGCAGTCCTGCACTCCTAGTGGTCTGAGGAGTTCCTCTCACCAAGGGCTGCGTGGCAGCTTGATCAAGAAGAGCCAATTATCCATGAATTATCAGCACAGAGGAAAGTGTCAGGAAGGCTGGCAACACTGTGGGCCGGCCTCACGCCAAACGATCGTGGGCTTGAGCTTTATTCTCGTTCACGTGCCAGTCTAGCTGACATCACGTCCATCAGTTAAACTGCTACTCTCAGTTCCTCGTTATGTAAACAGCTGGGACAGACTGTCAATGGCCTGAGATACCCACGCTTCCATACTAAGACAGTACAGGGTTGTTCCCACCCTGTGTATGTAAAAACAGAGTGCTGCTGTGTTGTCACTCGCAATCCTTCTGGATTTATGACGACACAAACCAGAAAAAAAAAAAACGAAACAAACACAGTCCATTTCATTACCTGGATAAAGGAATTTTAATCCAGTTAAGAGATGGTATCTGACCTGTAACACAGGTCACAGGGGCCTGATCACAGAGGCACAGTCATCCCTGAAGCAAATTATGGGATGGTTTATCAAAATCACAAAACGTGCAATGGCAAATAGAAACTACACAGTTTTTGGGACATTGTTATTCAAAACATCACAATGGTATTTTTCATTCTGGTGACGCTCTAATTAAGCAGGTGTGATGAGATCATTTAAATCTCAGTATTGAATTTTGTCTTCAATACCAATCCAGACATTTAAAAAAATCTTAAATACAATATTATCTGTTAGCGGGATTTTTATACAGCCAAAAAATGAATAAGGTACCAGTGGTTCTACTTAAGAACCGTTCTACTGACTGATATGATTATACGAGTTTCTCAAAATCAAATGAACACCATAGACTGACAAAGTCCTTAAATAAATATGAAAAAGGCCAGTTTTAATATACCTTCACCTTAAAGTGAGTAAATGTGTGTATGATTACGTATAGTTTGCTGCTTGCTTTCTGGACTTTAGTTGCTTTGGTATTGTACAATTACAATTACAATTTCATATCGGTTATAATTGTTTGTTGCTTGTGTTAATTCATTCCTTACCCTTTTGAGTCGTAGCACAAGGATGATTTTGTTTGTTATTGTTTTGATGCCTGTTTGTGGAGTAGGTATGGGTGGTGTGGTGGATTGTGCCCCCACCCCATTCTTTTGTTTGATGTAAATAAGTTTGAGAATTTGTGTTTAGATACGTAAAAATTATTTCCCTCAGTCTATACCGTATATAAATAGACACGCATTCTGTCACGGCTCAACCTTAGACTGACCTATAACACTTACTAATGATCCCAGCCTAGGAGTGGTAAATTCTAATACACCTTCTCCACTGGGAGATTTTCATCATAAATGTTTAAAAAGACATTATCGCTGTTCTGTTGGTGGCCTTTTGCAGATGCTGATAAATTAATGGAATCTTTATATCGACCGATTTTATTGGGCTGCAGACGTATTGGTTCAGCTCCGGTGAATTCCGTTTGAATTCCGTTCCGTTCATGTTTATGTGTTTGTGCCATTTGCATGTTCACCCCATGTTTAGTGGGTTTCCTCTGCATACTCCTGTTTCCGCCAACAATCCAGCAATATGCAAATAGGTGAACTGGTGTTTGTTTATAGTGTATCCTGCGAAGGACCTGCACCCCATCCAGGGTGTACCCCAGCCTTGTGCCCTGTGATGGACTGGCACCCCGTCCAGGGTGTACCCCAGCCTTGTGTCGTGTGACAGACTGGCACCCCGTCCAGGGTGTACCCCAACCTTGTGCCTGAGATAGGCTAAAGGCCTACAAGCATCCCAGTACTGGATAAATGACTGGAATATCGATAGCTGAATCTTAACAGAATGCTTATATTTTCAGTTACTTCTTTTTGAAAGTATCAGTCCTTTTTGTTAAATGTTCAAGGGCTATGACTGAATAACCATCCATCCATTCATCTTCTAGCTACTTATCCTAGGCAGGATCACGGAGGTCCTGGACTGTCACTCTGTAGGTAATCAAGTCACCAATCAGCGGGAGGAAACCCATGCAACACCTGGAGAATATGAACACATACAGAGCAGAGGTGGGATTCAAACCACCAACCCTAGAATTGTGAGACAACAGTGTGACCTGCTGCGTCGCTGTGCCAACAAATGAACGTCGCAATTCTTTTAAATAAGGAATCGTCTACTCTTCATTTTAAGGGCCACAACCAAACGCAATTAGAAACATCTGGTCATTTTTCATCATTAACATAATGAAAAACGTGTTCACGTTATTAATTCTATCAATGATTTGATTGCACCTAATTAGTAAAGAACTTAGGCTGATAACTAGCATACAGTGTGATCTGCTCCCATGACATTTAAAGGGCATTGGTACATTCAAGGCACACTTTCATGATACAGATTAGACCTGTCCCTAATCACAAAGTACATTCTCAGCAATCAATCCGAGGAGCAAAACTCTTCCTGCACTGAGACGGCGTTTTCGCTAACACTTAGGAACTCAGCTGGTACTCAGGAGAGGCCCAACTAGAGATCCATCCTCCACCGAAGTTCTTCGAAGAACTGACGTGTATTGTCCCTGTAGCCTTACTGCTGGGGCTCACAGACGGCATTCCCACGTGTTCAAGGAGACAACAGACAACTGAACAGACTGTAAACATGGACACCTGCCCCGACAACTGCAGAAAAGATGGTGTGTTAATCTGACAAGGTTTCAGTAAACTTCTCACTTTGCCGGGTGTGAATGATTCGGCTGAGCTAGTGGAAAGGTGAGAAATAATGAGATGCCCTGGAAATTAACTTTCCCAGCACTTTTGTCTGATCAGTGTAGCTGCAGACAGCTTATCGGACTCGGTATGAACTTCGTACAAAGTCTCTGGCCCCTGATATAATGTAAGGTATGCCATCCATAGGTACAGTGAGAAATCGGGGATTCACCAGTTTACAGCTGTCAGAGAGGCTCATTCTCATAGTGAGTAACCATGAAGAGTAACCATGGGTGTCCACAGCACTGTCAGAGCGTACTGTACTGAGGAAGCAAGGGTACAGGAAGGAAGAGGGTACAGGAAGGGAGTCCATGTAACCACAGATATCCTGGCATGGAAAGAAAGATCTTCAGGACCACACTGGTGAACGAGGAAAGGGCTTACCTTCTCAACCTTCTTCTCCTCTAGTTTGGCTGGGTTGGCACTGGCACCTTGCAGGTGCCCTGGGGAGGGGGGGTGTACGGGGCCAACCAGCACCTCCCCGTTGAGATGGGCAGCGCTGACATTGGGTGGGGTAATGGCTGCGGCAGCGGAGGTGAGTGGGATGGATGGGCGGACGTGCTGCGGGGACGCCACGGAGAGAGGTCGAGCCGAAGGGCCTGGCGAGTTGTGGGGGCGCAGCAAGGGAACCGCCGCGGGGCGCTCGGGGCTGCCCAGGGGGGGGCTGTGCACTATCAAGGAGGGGGAAAATGAGAAAGGCAGAGAAGTTAGTTACCAGCATCTCGACCTGCGCGGCGCCTGTAAAACAAATGCTCTCCCCATAAGCAGCCGATATGCTTCGGTCCAAGGTGTCGGCATTATCAGCCATCACGGCGGAAAACAAATCTATCAGGAGCACTGGCGTCTATGCCAGTAGGCAGACTTCCACTGCAGGAAATGAATCCACTACCTAGGGCAGACTGGCCTCCTCTCGTCTGAGAAATGCATCAGTGTGTACGTCTGAGGATTATGGAACTGGAGTTATGGACGGCTTCCCAACATAACATCAAAAGACTCGCAGTGTACGTGTCAAAACTGTTACCGAACCGTTTGCAATGATCCACGTCTACCTTTATCCAATCCAATAAGAAATCTAATAGCTGTGTAACATAACTGTTAAGTCTTTTTAAATAATCTATTATGCTTGAATTGTTAAGTACAGCAAATGTCTTTTGATACGGATATATCAACATAAGATGCTTTTATTTGTGTGGATTTAGCACATACAGTGCTTGGATTTATGATGCTGTGAAGAGCTGTTAAGATGCTAATATGCAAGGTAGATCCTAGGACCTGGTACACCCGTTTCCTTGAGAATACGCTATGGGTATTTCACACTAAAAACTCTAAGCTAAGCTAAGTCCAGCTCCCAAAGGCCTTGAAATGGCTTACACGAAGCACAATGCTCTGGGAACTGGGGTGCCCGCTAATCAGGTCCTTCTGACAAAGGTGTAATCACCTTCAGGAGACTCTCTCCTTCGGCCTCCTCCCCAAGCTTTGGGGGAGACCCCAAGGTATAGGATCCAAGAACAACGTGTTAACAGTAGAGAGTCTAGCAACCTCATACAGTTCAGTCGATATCATGTTTAATACACCTTACAATTAACAGAGTCACACTGCTAACCCTCACATTAGTTCAATCATTTCATACATACAGTAAGGGACATTTGGTCTGCCGGAGGTGAACATATTTCTTCACGTTGCATGTTTCTCTAGAGGCTAGATACATGAGCGTTTTGGACAGGATTCCAAATGTAAACATTGATGCTGCAAGTTTAGGCAGGTTATAAAATCATCTTAAATTGATAGGAATTGTCCTGGACCGCCTTCCGACCTGCTGCCTTACTCACCCAGCTGCATGGGTGTGCGTGACTGGCTCAGCCCAGGAACCTGCTGACCCGATACACGCAGACAGTTTTTCAGGTGCACGGCCACTGGCTGCAGCTGGGGAGAGTTCGAAGATGATGGGGAAGGACCTATCGGGCTGGATAACAGAGGGTTGGTGGAACGTGGCGAGGAGCTCAAAAGCACCGGGCTCGAGGGCCCGGTGGAACCCAGAAGAACCGGGCTGGAGGGTCCGGTGGAACCCGGAGAGCCAGGGGCAACCTTCACAGCCTGAGCCGAACCAGAGAGACACACGCGGGACTGTCCCACAACAAAAGGGGCCCTGTGGACAGAGACGAACAGAAGAGGATAACAGCCTCATGAAGTAGACCAAGAAAAATTGATCAACAAAGAAAATAACCGACTAGAAATCACACTGCTCCACACTTGCTTAACTACGTTTTATTGCAAGTTAATACTGTACAATCCAAAAGCAGCACCCAGCTAACCCTAGTTTTAAGAAGCTAATTCACAGACACCCCCATTGGACACACCAATTTTCATCACATTATAAAGACCTGCAGTTAGCACACTGTAGTTTCCTGCTGAAATGCTACGTGCAGCCATGTCCACACGCCACAGACAGGACATTTAAAGATCTTATCTCATTACAAAACAGGAAGTCCTCTGTAATTAACCATTTAAGGAAATCTGTGTACCACGGTGCGCTTTCAGAGGATTTGGGGATTAAAAGCTAGCCCTTCCTTAATTAAACCGACAGTGTAGGAGGGAGATTATTTGCTACGGGAGTTATTAGCTACAACATGTGGAATCCGTTTACACCTTCTGCAGGAGCGAAGAACGTGGAACTTAACACAATGTCCCCGCCGCTGATGAAGCAACCTCCTGGAACGGGCACCGTCATACGGTCTTGGCGTTTACGCGCACAAATTCGCTCACCTTGGCACAACAGTTTCACACCTCGGTCTCTCGAATCCAAAGGAGGCGGCACACGTTCGTTACGCAAAAATCGCTGAGACCCACATTTCCAGAAAGAATTAATGGAGCGTTGTTTGTGTTGTTATTTTGTTATTTTATTCGGGATGTTTTCCTGCCTTGCCACTGTACCCTCAGACAGCACTTTCATTACCGGATAAGCACATCCTGTTCCTCGCCATTGTCCACCTACACAGACTTCATGTTAATAATGTGCATCGCCTAGTCTGTCTCCTCCCAGCACCTTGGGGAAACTGAAGTAAAGCTCAGTTCTCCTAGACTGCCAGTCCCACCCAGCCAAGTACTGCTGTGGGCTCAGGAGAGACAGGAGAACTTCTGCCTTCCAAGTTTCATTACCATCTTAATGACTTTTTCCCAGGCTCAGTGATAACCTAAGGACTCCGCTCCTTTGAACATCTTCCCAGACAGATTCCTCTCATTTCTATTGCCCAAGACCAATTTTAAATTGACTTCACCGCCCCCCCAACTGCCAGCAACCAGCCTCCACAGCCACAGCCCAGTCTTGAAGCTACCGCACGTCCTGCTACTTTCCTACTTTCTCAACCAGCGAGCATCTGCTGTGAAATTGAAAAGATAGTGAAGGGTTACTCATTCCTTACTTAATCTAGTCACCATATAGACATCCTTGTACAAGGCAAGCTTACGATGTTCCATTTAGCACATTTCCTGGTATAGTTTTAGCAACTGGATGTTTAGGATACTCCACCTTAAAACTCTCATCTATTCAGGAACATTTCTCCTAGAACTCTGACTCCCTCACCTCCTCCACAACGGTGACCGGAGGTGACCGTAGGTGACCTGCCGCTTCACAGAACTGCTCTGGCCTGCGTACCTGGACACAGGTGTGACGTAGTTGCCGGGGAAGACTCCGGAGGCACCACTGCGCAGCGACGTGCCCCGGAACCAGCCGTCCCGGCACTTCTCGGTCACCCGGTACATCTCTCCCTTCCGCAGTTCCAGCTCATCAGCCTTCTGGGGCCTGTAGCCGTACAAGGCCAGGTATCTGCGAGCAGCGGGGAGGTGGGGCTCAGTGAAGAGAGAAGCTGGGCCCTCGTGTGAGTCGGCTCATGGTGCCGATCCCACATGTGCTGAGATGGTTCGTACTCGAGAAAGAATGAATGAAACTAACAATGGATAGAAAGAACAAAAAAATGAAGTTGTATCTGTGGAAAAGCAAGCGAGTTTACTGTCGAACCTTTGACTTCACGAATGAGAGGAATGTGACGGCCTTTAAACTGAATCCAGAATTAAAGTAAAATTTGGAAAGAAAAAAAAAGGTTTTATTTGTTTTGGAAGATGTAAACAGCCGGGACAAGGAAAGCAGGTAGAATGTGTTGTTGCCCTCAGGGCATTGTGGGACGTTCACACACCCTGATTATAATCAATGCTGACTGTCTGCGGAGAACAAAATGCTTTCATCTGAAAGCCTTGTTCACACAAGGCGGCAGCAATCTCATAAAGACGGCCCAAGAGTAACCGTTAGCACGACGTGGCCACCACTATGAGTGTGAGCAAAGCCTCCAGGGTAACTATGGCAACAGAAAGGTTCCTGTTGCAGGCGGTGGGGGCGGACACTGGCACTGAAGAGAAACGGCAGTGTGGATGTAAGCCCCTGGATCCCATTGCTAGGATGTCCTCCCCTAAACAACCCGGAAACAGACCTTGGTTGTTGGAAGAATATTCATTCCTCAATTCAAACTTTTATTGATGGAGGTGAGGCAATTATCACAGGGGATTCTACAACTTCATCCATGGTTTACATTGAAGGATAACGTGAAGGAATCTAATTCTAAGCTCACCACCGTATAAGACAGCATCTATAAACACAACACCATCTACTGAAAAGGGAAAAATGAAAGAATACACCTTATGTAACAGAGAGGTAAGAATTACGGTAGAATTATGCAAAGTATAACCCACAAGCAATCTGCAGCTTGATGATTGTGATTAATTCCCACCAGGACCCAGGTACAGACCTAAGTGACGAGGCACTAAGCCGAGAAGGAATGCATCGCGGTCCGTGTTCCACAGCCTGCAAAGTGACGTTTTACTGCCAACGGGTGTGAATCCACTTACATGTTCAATGGCAGCTGGACTTTGGCAGCAGCCAGTAGATCCGCAGACCCTGAGGTCACTCTGGGCGGGATCGCGGCAGCTGAGGATGAAGTCGCGGCAAAGGAAGATGAATCCTACATGCCAAAGGAAAAAAAGAGGAACTTTGGTTGGAATGGGACCACGTTACCAGATGAAGATAACCATAGCTGCGTGGCCACCAGCCCTTAAGGGATTTTCAGATGGTAGATAGGTGTTGGACATCTTTCCTACGAGCTGTGATCCAGGAGCACAAAGTGGCCTGAGATGATGGCAGATAAGGTCTATTTTGACTAGCCTGGTCACATGACCCACATTACAGCGTAGTCAGGACCTGATGTCCTAATGGTCTGCCACACAGAATTTTTGCATTTATTTTAGCACTAGGAGCAAATAATTCTGCAGGACTTAAAATGCCCATAAAAACAACTTTCATTTCTCTAGCAACTGATATACGAATGTGCACACGTATACCGGACTGCCATATAAATGCTAAGTGCGTGGCGTCTGTGGCGTTTAAATGTGACTTCTACAAAGAGAGATGACCTGCTGGCATTGCGAATTATTTTTTCTAATATTCACACAAAAATGCAGAACTGACCACAAAGACTCTGACAATCTCACTGATTTGATAACTTGGCTATAACAAAGGATCTCGTGAATGAAGCAACCCAGGTCTCACTCGCACGGTAAGGTTTAGAAGGAGCCATGGAGATGGGCAGCGTGACTCGGAGGCACTCAGTGCCAATTACGGCTGAACTTTGCCCATATTAGGACTCATTACAGACAATAATATCATTCAGTCGTTCGACGTGAGCAAAATAATTAATGTCTACAAAAGTATCCTACATCCCTTATGTGTTGTAAAGGGGATGTCATGTGACCCTAATCAACCCTACTTTCCAGGAAAATGTGCTGTGAGGGAACACGGCTGCTCCTGTCGTTACTGCGATTTTTACTTGCACGGATCCCTGCAGTCCAAATGCACAGGATTGGAATTAGCAGAGTGCTGCACCAGTCTGAGCAGACCAGTCATTCAGAGTCCAGGTCTCAGGCCAGGACCTTAAAAGTACATCCCACGCACTTTCACGAATTTGACAGTTGCGTCAAATAGATATGCTCAACCATGATTAAATTTTATCAGTCTATTTCTGCTGACGGAACTGTGTGATTTATGCTTTGGGGCTTATGGAAGTATTTTCAAAAAGTACATTTTGGGATGGGAACAGTGGACCTCTGAGATGCCGCAGCTGGAAAAGAAATTCCGGATGAAGCACATGTGTGAGGTATCTTCTGTTGAGCTCCCTTGGGGTTGGATCCACTTTGGCGGCTTAAGGTGTCACTATATTCCTGAATGACGGCCCCCAGCTCATGTCACCAAGCTGGAATGCTAAAACGGGAGGATCTGTGTCTCTGCTTCTCAATGGCACCACCCCATCACCGCAAGATTTGATGGGACCCACTGACCGCCTTTCCCATTCAGAGACACATCACTGTCCAAGACACCATCCCCTGAGGGTCTTTCTGGACATCTAGAAGCCAGGAATTCACAAAGTGAGCAATGAGGACCAGGGGAAACGGCCGACGAACCTGAGGTGGAGAGGGGGTTAGCATTTAATGCTCTTAACATTAGCCTCAAGGCCAATTGTTCAGAGTAATTAATGACAGCAAAGTCTGGGAAGATTCAGGCAAAATGTGCCATATGTCCACTTTCTAGTACACTGGAGGTGTTTCAGGTGTTTCGACCTGGCATTCTACATGAGAAGTAATGAGGATTTACAGTGGACTTTGGAATGGACAACCATGAGGACAGTCCTTCTTATAACTTATAAGCCTCCAAAGGAATGCCATTCATTTCCACCTGATTCTCCTATAACCAATTCTGAAGAATTCATTACTGGAGTTTGATGCCGGTGGATGAGACTGATACCATGTTTCCAAGCAACAGGAAGAATTCCTTAAGATTCCATTTTCGTATCAGAGAAGTGGCAGGCAACACAACTGAAGGGAAATTGCTAAGAATGGGGGGGCGTTCTTATAAACACGGAGGCGGGGCTTTGACACATGGCTCCGCCCACTCCACACAGGGGCGCTGATCACATGAGCAGATTAAGGGTATCCTCAACCTAAATAACAGCAGATTAATGTCAAAATTAAGGGCATCCACAAACTACAGGGTGGTGGTAACCTGTAATAGAAGCAACGTGAGCTCAAGTTGTGTAGAAGAACCAGGCTGTGCGCTGCATTCTAGGCACACCAACGCACTGTAGGAGGATCGCTTTTGCTGCACGCGACGCCTTTCACTCGAAGAGCATCGAGAAACACCGCATAGAAAACAAAGGCTGCCTTATTTTCTGGCATCAGCCAAATAAATGAATAATCACGGTGATAAAGCGTCCCAAACCCACGTGCCTCCTTGCGCCCCAGACAGCCGTGATAACATCCATAAGGAGGATGGAGTGACAAATGCTGTTTACAGTTTTCTCAGTTGAGCCATATTGCATTTACTCTATGAGAAATGAGGTCAGGTAGGACATACTCACTATAGTGTGGATAAAATTAATACTGTCCGTACAACAGTTTAAATATCTCATTTGCGAGATTCTCTTTTCAACGCTCAGCCAAAGCTTTCGTTCCACAGCGACCAGACTAAAAAAAAATTCCCGTGTGCACAGGTGGGTGGCTCACTGAAACGATGCAGGCTATGATTCTCTAGGGATTATAAGCGGGTATCAGATCTACATCCTTGGTAACCTGCTATCTCGAGTTTGACATGGGTCCACTGTAAGATAG
Organism: Gymnarchus niloticus; assembly: GCA_009936485.2. Classification (NCBI taxonomy): domain Eukaryota; kingdom Metazoa; phylum Chordata; class Actinopteri; order Osteoglossiformes; family Gymnarchidae; genus Gymnarchus; species Gymnarchus niloticus. The sequence continues at coordinate 2,547,806 of JAACJT020000030.1, forward strand.
TCGCTGCCACTCACATACTCACCTCAGTGGGGGCGCTAGAGGACAGGTGCGGGCAGTCGCCAATACGGGCGGCAGCACGCGGGTCCGAGGAGCTGATGAGCACGGGTGCGCTGATCTCCATGGAATGGCGGTTGCTGAGTGCTTGGGCGGTCCGCTGGGTGATGCTCAGGCCTGTGAAGGAGTGTCTCTTCTTTGCGTTCTTTTTGCCGTCGGGGCGCCGGTGGATGGCACTATTGGGGCTGCCGCCGTCAGCGGTGACGCCGGGTCCCGAGCAGGACGCCCCCGAGGATCCCTGCTGGCTGCTCACCCCGGGCACTGGGGTCGGCTTATCGATCTCCATCAGCTGTTTGGCCGTCTCGTTCAGCTGCGCGGGGACAGACAGGATGGCAGGTTTGGACGTCTGCTCAAGAAATTCAGGTTAAATGCCACTCTAGGGAGGTGACACAAAAAAAAAATCCTCTTGGAAATGAAACCAGCGGCCAGCCCACATTCCCACTTGTTGCCAGGGACAAGTCAAATGGAACAGGCTGTTTATCCGTAACGGTTGTACTACAGTGTGGGCCCCTGCCATTTGCATCACAGGAACACTTGGCTGCATTCCACTGCTCAGAGTTATTTTCAGAGTTAAGTGCGGCTCTCAGCTGACTCATTTCAGTCGGAGGCAGGCTCTCGTTTGAGTCATTCTATTAGCTTATGCTGTGTGACAGCTGTGTAGTGGTTGCTGTAGAGAAATTATTTGAAAGCTTTTCAGCAGTTTGTTACCGACAATTGCGACATGGGCAATATTACTTAGCTTAATGCTGGGTACCCTCCTGGCTTTTCAGGGCTCCTATGAATCTATGGAATCACTGAGGGAATCGAGCGACATTTTTAAAAGGTATCATTTAAACTCTGGGTTAAAAAAAGTTTTGTGGTAGCTGATAATCTCAAGAAATACCTGAAGACGTAGGAATGGTCTCCGACTGCTTCATGTAAATTAAATGAATTTAGGTGGAGGTTCAACCCTGCACCTCACAAAATGACCACTTTCTCCCAGTTACCATGACGACCCATTTTGAGCATTATCACATTTGAATTAAGACAGCAATTTAAAAGCCAATATCACTACATCTCACCGTTAACCATACAGTGGTTATTCTGGAGATGCTAAGAATGTCACAGAAAAAAATGTGTCCCAAAAACGAGAAAAAAACACTAGCCCTTACCCAGATATTAGAAACATTCCGTTTCAACGTTTTGAGTGAAGATTCTGTGAAATGCTAATTATGCATTTTACATTCTGCTCATTGCAGTATCCACGAGATGAACAAGCTGTTCAATGGAAAAAGAGCAGTGAGGCAGCCCTTAGGAATTAAAGGCACTGTTTCAGTAGATACACCTACAGAAACCTGAACATGCATAATATCTTAACAAATGCATGAAAAGATGACATGTCCAATCAAAGCTAAACAGAGATTTTTGATTCTTGCATTTAAAAATATGGGCCAACATCTGATCCACCGAGCTCTGTCCTGCTCATGGGTTGTTGGGCCCACAAGATGGTTCCACATGTCCCTTTCAGGCCTTGGGTACATGGGCATCCCAGCTATCACATTTGTGATGGGGACCAGTACATCAGACAAGGCTTGCAGTTTAAAGATTAATCTACATCTCTGTCTTCACCTATGGTCAGAAGCTGTGGATGAAAACCGAAGGAACGAGAGGTCACAAGCTCAAAGGAACTAAATTAGCTCTTTCCAAAGGGTTGCCTGGCTTACTCTCGACAATAATGAAACATCACCATGTGTACCACTACACAGGGATTCTTTCATTTTCGCGTATTCCATGTTGCTCTCTTATGAGACGATCAAACACACATACACTATTTGGCAAAAAGCATATGGACACCTGTCAATAGAGATGTTCACAGACTCTGTACACAGCCATGCAATCTCCAGCAATGAGCACTGGCAGCATCATGGGTCATACTGAAGGGGGTAGTGATTTTCAACGTAGCACTATCAAACGATGCCACCTTTCCAAAGTCAGTATCAAATTTCTGCCATGCTTAACTATAAGTGAAGTGATTGTAAAGTGGGAACTGTAAAAAAACAGCGAGTTTAGCTGTGATGCAGAAGTCCAGACACACAGAAAGGGAGCTTATTGGCCAACATCGGTACCCAACCCCTCCAATGCTGTTATGACTGAATGGCAGCAAATCCCACCAATAATGTTCCAACATCTAATGGAAAGCCTTTCCAGAAGAATAGCGGCTATTATAGCAGGAAAAGAGGGACCAGCTTCCCATTTATACCCTGTAGTTTTGGAATGAGATGTAGCACAGTCATCCTCATACTTAAAGCCAAATGGTGTACAAATGAGAGTGAAGCTTGGGGTTCGAGCACTGGGTCATTCATTTTTCCAGCTCCCCAGGGTTAAGGGCCTTGGTAAAGGTCCCAACAGTGATATGATTACTGTACTACTCACCACCCTTTCCATGATAAGATGAGGAGTTTGGAGATCTCTAGGAACCTCAAGATGTTTCTTTAGATCAGGTGGAATCAGTTGAGGTAGTTTGGACATCTCATAAGAATGCCACCTCGTTCATTCCCGAGGGAGCTGTGGGTGAAGGCCCCAGGACAAACCTCGGACATGCATCTCTCAGCCAGCTTGGAAATGTTTGGGCATTCCAAGGAACTAGTTGCAGTCTGCAGCCCAGGAAAGGAGCCCCTGCTCTGACCCATTTGAAATGTGGCCACCAGGAACTTCATCAGCAGAAGCAATATGAAGATGGAGGGATAGATAGATAGATAGATAGATGAACGGGTGCTTCAAGTCACTGCAGTTTTATTCAGATGTATTCTCACACTTTGTCTCGCATTTACCAGTACAAGGGCTCTAAGCCAAGATCAGATGGCCATGACAGACGGAGAGCCCATCCAAAGATAAAATTATGATTACAGCGATGACACGCGCAAACAGACCGCTGACCACTGAGAAACGCTCAGTAAACCCAGAGGATGATCGTGCTCATGCTCATAGTGAGAGGCACTGCTGGGGGCGTGTCTTCTGCTTACTGCCTACTACACCCACATGAGTTTTGGGCAGCATGCTGTTCTTGTCGTGAAAACCCTTTTACCAGTTAGGATTGTTAACTCTAAGCTGAAACCCCAACTTGAAGGACCAGGGATCACTATTAGTCTGGGTTCTACCGTCAACCTGTCTAGCATGGGCAGCCCTACCCAGAGCATGAGACTCCTGTTAACATAGCTATCTGGGTTATGGAGACACGCAAGCCCTCCATCCACATCAACGTGGTGGTCCACTAGAGAGACTGCCTGGTGTCATCAAGAAATATCACATCCTTCCGATGAGAAGCTGAGCACAGAGGCTGGCATACAACAGGACAGCAACCATACTTTGGCTAAAAGAGTATCCTAGGTCAAGCTTACTTCCAGTTAAATGGAAACCCCACCCCAAGGCTCATTAAGAGGACCCTCCAGTTTCACACAAGACCAAAAAACAGTCGACAAAAAAGCTGGTTACAGTAAGTCTCAAAACACCTTGTCGTTGCTCTAGTTGAACCACAGAGCAATCTACCTGGCATGGTAGCTCACCTGAAGTTACTGCAACTGGGGGCAAATGAGGCAAATGAGTTAAATTATTAATTAGCTGTGCAATTAAGATGCCGAGCAATATATATACATACATACTCTAGCCTTTAAGTCTTAGTCTGAAAGTCTGCCTAATAGCCCAATAATTCAAACTGAATGCCTGAGTAGTAAATCTTACATCAGATTAGCAAACCCGCAGTAACGTTCTGTCACATAATGCAGTAATGCTGATCAGAGGGGCCAGTCAGAGACTCTGCTCCCCAAATGAGTACCACTGTTCATTTAATCTTAATTGCATAAACATGCTCTACTGAATAAACAGACATTTTTAAACCAACAAGGTTAAAGAGCAAATCATTAGGCCAAATACAAGTGTAATGTAAAAATTCCTGTGTAATTAGGTGTAATTAGACACACATTACACAGCAGGCCAGCTCCCCTGGGGTAATGGGTGTACCATTATTAATTCATTGGGTTTGTCTGAATTTTTACATGCTTTTGACTGGAGCATGATGAGCTCACATGGGGTCTCATTAAGTAGAGCTGAACTTTTAAACTGGAAGCATAAGTCAACAGTATATGTCACAAAGGCTTGTGTTCCCCAGGCAGATTTGGACCAAGATTCAATTTTAAACTGAGCATTCAGAAATTGTTTGACCAGACAATGCTGCAAGAAAATTCCAGTTAATATCACAGAATTAGTGGGCCTTAATTCACACAGAAATTAATGATCATGGATAATGCAGTTCAATCTGGTCAATTGTAACCGAAAGTCCAAAACCAGAGTAAATCTGACTACTGCCTCACCAGAATTGAGGGGTTTCATTCTCGTTCCAGGCTCTATTTGTGTGCCGATTACCCGTGGAAATTCGGGGAGAACATACTGCATCTCTCATAGGCCAAAAAGACGCACCTCAAAGCGTGTGTCCTGCAATGGACTGGCATCTCATCTAGGGTCTCCTCAACATCGCACTTGTTTTACCTGGCTCAGAATCATTGTGACCACGTGTTGCATAAGTTGTATGGGAAATGCATTTTTGGATAATAAACTGATATGATTTGCAATATACTTCATGCAATGCATTTTTTCAGCCCAGTGTTTCCTTGGTTTAACGTTGTCTGTACTATTGTGCTTTCATCATAGTTAACATTGCGCATTTTTTTTTTCTCATCTTATCCTGAAGCACAATGAGAGTGATCTAAAGAGGCCAAGCGTACAGCGATACATGGGTCCGATTATCTCGTTTGTGCATCAGTCTGTTTCCTTCAGAGCGATAATTTGCCTCAGTGAACCACAAGACGTTTGGAGGCTTTGGCTGCTCCACATTTCAAGCAGATACCCTGGTCGCGATTAACTCATTGCATATAGCTCTTCTCAGATGGGACAATACACATGGTGGGGGTTTGTACTCTCCATTGGCGTTCTAATGCAGGGAACTGTGAAAGAGTACACGGAAAAAACATACACCCAGTTGTCCTGCTGCAGCCCCCAGCCTTCAGGGGCTGTAGGCTGATGAAAAGTTAATAACTTTGGCTCCAAAAACCAGCTCTGAGTTGGCACTGCAGGAATTTCAGTTAAGCTCAGGAAGCAGACAGATGAAGTTAGGTCTCTGTGATTTTACTCAGACCTCCTAACAATAATTACACCGTTTAAACATCCGGGGAAAGTAGAAACTTTAATGGGTGAACAGAACTAAACATCCAGAACACAACAAAAGGATAGCGTTTACGTTGTTCTGCAGCTGGGTGCATTTAAAGCTGGTTATTTTGTGATGGTAAATAGCTTCAGTTCCTCTATTGGCGTTAACGATGAAAAACTCAAAAAACAAATGCAGGAAGAACATACAAAAGACTTTGTTTTTACCAAAGATGATTTTGTTATTGAGAGGTGTACAGAAAGGTCATTTTAATCTAACAATAAGCAGCATTTTCTATTTTGTACGTAAGTCACATTTTTAAACTGAAAAACAGGTAAATACACTTTGCCTAATAAGCATAAATTACATAACATCAAAGAACATTTAAACGTTAAAATTTAATAAAAGTGAAAATTTTTCATAATGCATAAAAGATATGCATAACCATCAACCCAAGAGGTTTGACATAAACATTTTATTGGAGGATAGCTTAGGTATTTTTAGTTTTATAATAAGTCATCCTTCTTGTTAACACCCTGTACCCCAACTCCCAAATCCCTGTGTCCCTAAACCGCTGACAGAGCTGTGTTGCCCTTCTACAAACAATAATCCATGCAACATTTAATACTTCCCTTGAATACTGGACTTGCTCAAGGACCACCCAAGGTCTGTAATATTTAGAGCAATATTTAGTGGTTGGGGGGGTGACACATGGAGTGATAATAAACATTCCAAACCAATGTTTGGAAGCCCCCCCCCCAAGCACTATGCCTAAGGACCCTCCTACCCCACGGAGGTATCAGTCATAGCTGACATCATCATAACTAAGTGGGCCGGCATTTACTGGATCTCAGTACTGTCACCTCCAAATTTAATTCTTTGAAGTGCTGGCACTTATTCTACATTTCAAATTGAGGCAGTACTCACCAATACGCTCTTTATATTTTACTCTTTGGGTTAACGTAGGCTGAACAGACGTTTCATGTTTTCAGGGACAGTGCCATATTTTTGCTTGGTGTCCCGTATTTTATTTTTGGAAATCACCATTTAACCCCCCCACCCCCAAATTCCCCCTTGGAGTACTGGCACCCTTTATTTTCCATTTCAAGCACTGAACATAACCCAGGCAACACAGGGTCAATCCCAAGCCAGTTTCACAAATTGTGAAACTGTGACATTAACTATCAACGCTGCTCAAACTGGTGACTCTATCACTGCATATTTAAACCCGTGCAATTTCAAAGCAGCACGGACATCACAGATCCCATAATTTTACAACTCAACAATCCGATCACAACAAAAACACCAATAAAACCTACTTAATCATCATACAGAAATTAAGACGAAGTATTTAGCAAAATCCTCCAAAGCTTTATTATAATGCTTACTCAATGTTAACAATAAAAATGATTAGACCTAGTTACAGAGATTCTTACTAACTTTACTTCTGCACAACAGAACTTTGAGATGTTGCTTCCACTCTCTTCACAAGCTGATGTATAACCAGCTCCATCATTATAATGCACTGAGAAGTTGCTTCCAAAGGGATGGCTTTCATCACACGGGATACTGACCCACAAGTCATGAGCGCCACAGTGCAAAGGCACTGATTAGTTGCCCACAATCCTCCACTACTGCACAGGCCAGTGGTCACACTGGATGCAGGCTAACAGTACATCAAGCTCTAGGAAGCTTACTAAAACCAGACCTTTCCATCCAGATGTACTCCAGCATATCAGACTACGTCTTTCCCCTTGACTCTCCTGGCCCCCCACCTCCAATATGACCTGTAAATCAATACACGAAATGTCTGACACACCACTTGGCACGTTTTATGATTGACACGTTTCCCTGACATGAAACTCCGCCCTGGCCCAAACGTCTTGATAAAATCCCTGGAATGGGTACATTCCCAGTGGGGATAAATCTCCTTGATGGTCTAAAGGTTCTGTTCATTAATTTTCCAGCCTTTGTCCTAAGGAAATCCATACAGGTGTCAGAAAAGCACCTCTGGAGCCCCAGATGTGGATATCTGAGATAGGAGAGTAATGGCACTTAGGATTTACGGTCATCTTCTGTTGATCTTTCACATGGCTATTGCCATCGGCTCTACTGTGCAACTATACTGAGATCAAGATTAAGTTAATAGACACAGCCGATATCAAGCTGTTATGAGGATATCAGGGGCCACTTTGATGAAAACACCAGAATCTGTAACAAAATATCTGGGCACTTAAACCAGAAATCTAACCAGTACCCAAAAAAACTGCAGAACTCCAAAACGCCAAGAGTAGACATGTCCAAACACTTACCTCCACATACAAAATGGGGAAAATTCCAATTTTATCTCCCAGCATACCCTCTGCCCAGTTGTCATCCACTCTCCGGATCACAGTAAGAACTTCATCCTGAGGGTAAATCATTTGACATGGGTGAGAACACTGGATTTGAAATAACAGAGGTAGCACCAGAGTCACAGAGTGAAAAGATGACAGAGTCCAACAAGCACAAGGTGACAGTACAGTCCAATAGTCATATTGAAATGCATAAGTGGACTGAAAACAAAATGAATGAACAGCAATAGAAAATACATTTCACATAAGAGCGTTGATTTAAAGAAACCACACACACACATAATGACTTCACTATGAAGTAAAATCAATTTTGGTATAAAGGACGTATAGATCAATAAAACTAAAAAACAGATATTGTGAATAATCTGCAGCCTATGTTTAAAAAAAATAAGCAAGCAAACATTAATGTTACAAGGCATTACAAGATGATGATGACGTTTCCACTTCTACTTTTCATTTCTCATTTCCATGCGTTTCTTAGTAAAGGGCATTTCATTTACAATCAATTCAGTCAACATGCAGCAACTTTCAGTTGACAAGACGCTTAAAATAATTTACACCAATTAATGTTCCTCATTGATCTTGATGAAATGTCAAGTGAATGCACTGCTACATTACTTCATTTATATTAATCACTCAACACCACAGCTGGTTAATTACATTGAAACAGAATATTTTAGTCTTTTGCATGGTTAGGTTAATCGTGGTCTAGGTTACTTTATACTAACTTGACTTTCATTAACCAGCAAAATAATTTTTTATACACATGGACAAATTCAACATTTACTTGCTGGGGTGTCTACATTAACATGGGGTCCGATCCAATAATAATAAGTCTTTAATGTTAAATCAAATCTACAAACGAGAATGGCTTTATTCTGTCCTTGGACCTGACCCAGATTCAGGAAATTGGACCAATTCTGGTTGATCAACACATCTCCTTAGTGACGGAAGGAGGAAGCCACCTGGTTACTGTGGGACCTGTGTGTCCAGGACAAGGCAGAACTTTGGCCCACTTGCTTTAAAGAAGAGTTCACACAGGCTCAGTATTCTGCAATCATGGACACACATTCATCAGAACTGGTTTACAGAATTATCATAATATACTTAATATATATTATTCAAATTTTGGATGCCTTGACAATGCCGGCTTGGTGTTAGTGATCAGCAGTGATTGACCAAGGGTCAAAGAGCCGGAAACAGGTGACAATACTTTAACCATCTCTGCACGTAGGGTCATGAAATACAATCCTCAGACAATGTGGTAGGCCTGAACTGTAGGTATGACAGCAACATTTCACTGCAGCAATGATTCTTTATCACATCATTAATTAGGAACAAATAATTAGAAGAAAAATCCACTGTACTGCACATCCTGCACATCTGGTTTGCTTCTGTCAGTAAATATGCTAAATTCACGTAAAATCTCATGAAATATGAATTTTATAACGACCCTTTACTGAGTAAGCAGTTGTAAGATGGATGTACACCCATAAACATATATATACATAATATTAAACACACACATACACAATCATATTTGCTACATTGTGTGTTTTTCTGTAGGGGATTGAACCCATGACCCTCTGGGTAAGCAGCAAGAAGATGGATTTATGCACAATTTTAGCACATACTAAAAATGAACACTTGTCTGTAGGTCAGAAAACAAAAGTAAAAACTTGGATACAGCAAAGTTCTTGCCTGAGAAAGTTCATTTTACATGATCTATAAGGTGCCTTTCAATACAGCAAAGATTGTACTGCGTTAATAATTCCATTACTAAACGTAATGACAAGCACAGATTTAGATGTAAAAATTACAGGTAACTCTACCTTTAAAGACCATAGACTAATAACCTGTTTGGGGGAGGGCAGCATTTGTTATAATTGACCTGTCCACAGCGTGAAGAAACGTCATCCTGATTAGCGGCTGGCGTCAGACCCGTTTCCTGAGCCAATTCCCTCCCCAGAAAGCACATTCGTGAGAAGTCTGGCTCTCCCACATTCGATCAGCTCAGGAAAACAACAGGAAGTAAACAAAGCCAAATGGTTATAGTCTTGAGCCTGACGTATAAGCTACAAGGGTTTCCTAATGCCAGAAAATCACAGCACCTGATTGTTCATGAATTACAGGCATAACACTGATGAAAACTATCATCAACATGCTTTCTATGGGACCACAAACTGGGCCATGGAGCAAATGCCTCTGGCCTTCTGCCGAAGGAAAACTACAAAAAGATTTCCTGGAGGTACAAAAAGTTACAAAAAAAGCTACAATCTGGTTACTCCCTTGAGCTAGCCTACAGTTCAGAATCAGCAAGAAGGCTCTCCAGCTCCCTCCTTTGAAGTGGATCAGTTGCTGGATGTCTCATTTGAAGTCCTGCACACATGAATGGAGCCTAGGGCAAGCTAGTTTTCTCACATGTGGTATGATTGAATGTAAGAAACATTCAAATCCAAGTATGTGTAATTTGACATTTTTACAAATACAATTGGTTAAAAAAAAAAAAAAAAAAATACAGCAATCCCAATTAGTCTGACAAAAATGTATATTCCACCTTATTGTATACTGCACATAAGTAAAAATATTTCTTGACAGCATCAGTATAAAATGAAGTCGTTTCATGGACGGATTACCATAAGACCAGACGTGCCTTCGGGTTTCTGACCGTTTCTACACAAACAGAAGCTTTAGAACCTTAAATGAGGCAGCAGCTCCTTTGTATTGATGTTTGAGTGTCTTAATGGTCAATTTCATTACCTTTTGCACCAGCTGTGTACAAACGTGGTTATAGCTCTTTTGAACCGAGACAAAATTTCTAAAGGGTGATTCAGATGGATAAATTGACAGAAATATTATTTTCTATGTGGAACCCCTTTCCGGACAGGGTCAAAGTCACTGAGCTAATTCAAGACCTTGAACTGGTAAAACAAAATCCCTTACTATCATTAATAAGAGTTTTCTAATGCAAAATATAACGGCAAACAAAAATTATGTATATTTCATATTATGTGCAATGCTTGCTAATGTTTAGTGTCCAGTTAATCTCCTGGCATTATATGTAAAGTGTGCCCTTATCCTGGGTATTCCAAAAATCTATTTTTTATTCATTTAAAATCTATTAATCAAACTGCAACTATCTGATCTATAGGTAATGAAAAATGAACCGGCTGAAAATAGTCAATAACGAATTCCCCATACATAATAGTGAACTTCAGAAATATACACTTGCAGATAATTAGCAATGTGCATCTAGTGTATGAGTTTGATTTTACTGCCTCTACATTCACTACGCCTCCATATTGACTGGTTTGTGCATATGACATAAAAATTAATTTGTGTGTGCTTATTAGTAAAGGATGACCAAATTGCTCAGTGTATGGGTTTACCATTAGGTGAGATTTAAATTCGGTCCACACAGTTCAGAAGGTCAATGACCATCCATTCAAGTTTCTACATGTTACCTTCCTCACCCTTGATATTTTTACCCACAGAATCAACTCAAGCTGGCATTTACACTACAGGGCTGGAGGGGGCAGAGATTTTCCCATATCCAGACCACAGAATCCAAACATTCATTAACCTTTCTTTCTAGTGGCAAGTCCGTTTATTATATTTCCAGAATGTTCGTTGGGGTTCACCTCCCATTCGGCCTTTAATATGCTTTATGAATACATTGCTTTTGGGTCTTCATGAATACGGTCTTGGCTGGGCCCTCTTACTCAAACACCATTTTCCTCTGGTGGTGGAAATAGAAATGTATGGAGAATGTCAAATGTCAGGCGACTGTCACGAAAACACTCTGCCAGCATACACCACAGTGCAGGCAAGCCAAGAATAAGCTAATGAACAAATGATACCCTTTGCATTTCACTAGAAACTGTGAAGAATACCAAAAAGATGGTTGATGCCACAAATTCGCAATTTACCAATCACATATAGCCCCATGACAGGTGAGGGAGTGAATGGGTTGGGTGGGTGGGGGGTGGATGTGAGGCTTATAGTTTCCAGACCGACAAAAGAATACCTGCCTGACGTTATTATTCGAAAAGTTCTGCTCCTGGGAACCTGCAGCAGTGGCTAATGTATTTTTGGTATGGCTGTCATAAAAGGAGAGATTACCAAGGATATTTTAAACAACCCCTCTGCAAGTTTTGTCTCCCAAAATGTCTTGATAGCACACAAAATTAACATATAAACTCAATATATGACCTGAACTGCATGGTAACTTGAAGGGTGTAAAACTCAGTCTTATTCTACTTATCAGGATGGTCAGAATAGCAAATGTTTTCTCTGCTTGAACCAAGTCTAGACAAAAACAAAGGCATCACTAATCAAGACTGAAAAGCATCATAATTCAAACTTATGCAAATTACTGCATTTTAATGAAAGGCAGCAAATACTGGCAGCTTTCCCACTTAAATTGAGATATTTCTGAAGGCACATGCTAATGAACTCACGGCAGGCCTGTGAATTAACCATGTATCAGCCACTGCTATGAACGTGTGTTTTTGTGAGCACTATGCCGTTGAAGACCAGGAAACAAGTTAATGGCTGGATTTCTGACTCAAGCAGAAGCTGTCTGAAGAGGAAGGTTTGGGGACCACCAAACGTTGGCCCAGCTAAGTGGTATTCCCAGTGTCCAAATCAGATTCCTCACAAGTTCCAAATGACATGAGGTTAAGGTGAAAGGAAACTTCCAAGCAGAACCCTGATCTGCATCAAACCTGGGCACTGTTCACTCTCTACTGCGGCGAGAAAGGATTCAAATGAAGCAGACCCATCAGGTGGTAGAAAGATGTTACCTCCGCTAAAAATGGCGACATGATGCTAAGCCAAATAAGTCTGGTGGGGCCATGTAACCTGGTTTTTAAGAGAAGACTATAGGAAGGAAGTATTCAGCCATGGCAGATTTATTAGTAGTGGTCTGTATATCAAGAGGGTATAGAAAACTTCAAGCTCATTAATAGAGGAACCGCCTCTTCAAGGCAAACTGCCATGTGCGATTGGACTGACTGCCCCCGTAATGAGACTCTAATGAGAGCTCGGGTGAACACAGACTTTCACAGCAAGTGAGGAAGGCTGCGGGGAACTGGGGGGGGCAGCTTTCAGAGTGTGGAAGAAAGCGAAAGTGAGAGGGGGAATGCGAGAGAGATCCTGAACTGCTGTCAAAACATCAGAAAAAGCTGTTTAGATCTATGGCTCAGAGGGAGAATGAAACAAGGTCTTGAGGTGGGGGGTTCAGTCAACGTTGTATTCTGCCCATTTCTGTCTCACGCAGAAGAACGGAAAGTGAAATGGATGTGGAAGATTTTGGAATGTTAGTCCTGAAGCAGCAACGCTCATTTCCATGATTCAGAAACCGAAAGGTTGCATCTACATAAAACAAAGAGGATGGATTACCTTAGAGAAGGTCAAGCAGTCCTTGTCCTGGTCCTTGTCCTTGACTTCAAAATCATAAAGTGCCTTGCCCTGGGGGGGAGGCTGGGACAGGGGCTTGATGCACTGAATGTAGCTGGCTGGGAGGAAGCCATGGCTACCATTGAGCTCCCCATGGTACCAGTTCTCGTCCACTTTCCGTCGCAGGATGATGATGTCACCCTTGTTGAACTTGAGGTCACCCGGCTCCTTGCCTTCATAGCTGTACAGAGCCTTTCCGCAAGGGAGCTGAGGAATGTTCTGGAAGGAGAGTGGAGAGACAAGATGAAATGAAAGGGATGACTAGGGAGGCCAGGAGATAAAATGCTGGAGTTAGGCTTAAAAACACATGGATGCAATTATCTGCCTTCCAGTTAGACATGACACTACTTTTACACGGATGAGTTCAACACGGCAAATCAATATCATTGTTCATTACTCACACCTCTCGTAAAATAATAAAGGCATACTTTCAAACTACAATTAAAATAAACTTCACACCATATGCTCGTGAATGTAAATAATTACACAAGGATGTCATTCAAATACTCCCTTCTAGTCACTATGAAGGAATCCGTGCCTGATACAATAATATTTCTGTTGAGAGCCAGGCTAATGGTAGAATGTAATCATTCACAATTCATCCCATTTTCCCTTACAGCCACAAAGACCCCTTGGTGCTGAAGCCACCGCAAAGCGGGTCCCTGGCCAGCACTGAGCTATCAGTCCTCTCTTCTTCATGAACAGAGCTCATCTTCAAGGCAGTAAACAGCCAGTGAAGTGTGGGAGAGACAAAACTACTCTGTCAGCCCTGTGACAGCAGACCTCCTCTTTTAAACCACAGGCGCCTCCTCCACGCCTCGGACCAAAAAGGAAGACAGAAGCAAAAGGAATAACAGGGGCTGGAATTACCCTCACCCCGGGGCTAGAGGCGGGCAAGAAAGAAATCAAAGCAGGGGAATTGTTTCCTCGTCGTCTCTGCCTTCCCAAATTATTTCTCGCCTGTACTTAGGCCGAGCAGATACGGCTTATCTCGGCTGCACTCTGTGCAGGTCAATGGCAATTAACTTCATTAGCGTCTTAATGCTCGCCGCCTGACAGCACTAACGACGCTAACGGCTGCCTGCTGGGTCCCTGGACTCCGCAGGCAGCAAACATTTACACAAAAGAGCAGCCTCCTGCTCCCTGGTCTACACTCCAGACCGCTAAGTTCCTTTGACTGAGGAAGAGCAAAAAAAACGTTGTCTGTTATGCCGCCATCCCATGATTTCTGAGCTCTTGAAGCTTTGTTTTGGTCATAGCTGGGTCATCCAGCAGACAGGGCATGGAGAATATTGTTAAGGAGGACAGCTTCGACCTCACCGATAAGTTCAGACACAACCCACGGACTGAACGCACTCAAGTCTCCGGCGAGAAGCACAAAGGATCCTGGAAATGGTTATTTTTTTAAAATCATCGGCTACGGCTGTCTAAAAAAAAAAAATACACAATTGACATGCCGCCGAGCAGGTGCCTCAGTGTCTTTCTGATAACCACAGCATCTGTGCACGAACACCATGCAGCACATCCGGAGAATAATAACTCTGTCCTTGAACAGTACTTCATTTAGTACCTCCATAGTTAAGAAAAAGAACCCTCGGTTCCAGTTTACAAGCACTGAAACAGATGTGAGGAACAAAGGGTGCAAACCGGGATGTTTCTCAATACGATTGCATTCCCGGCCAGCTCACATATGGCTTTGTAATGCAATTTGCAGATTAAAAAAAAAAAGAAAAAAAACGTACAGGGCTTATGTAAGTCTTGCTCTAGGCGAGCTGGTGAAGAAAACGATTTGACAGGGGAATACAAAGAAGGAAAGGCGAATTAAGTAGGGATGGGAGTGGAGTTTTAATAATTAGATGGAGAGGAACAAACCGGAGAGTTGTTTTCCCTTCGGTACAGGGGATGCTCAGAATGAGTATTCGGTCTGGGGAAGGGGTACACCTGGGCATAAGGGTTTCGGTACCTGGGTTGGCTCAAGAAATAAAACCACAGGAAAGTATGAGACTACCTCTAATGAGGCAAAGGTGACAGAGAGGGATCTCTGCCTCCTCCTCTCAGACATTCATGCCCACCCCACACCCCCACTTTACAATGCATTGTGCCTGAAATGTCACATGTGCTGATTTCAATGCCCCAGTTGGTGAAGTATGGGTGGAGAAGTTTGAACGAGCCCACATAAAGGCCTTTAAAAGGCACATCTGATGTGAGAGAGATCGGGCTTTGGATCCCAAGCTGAACTGTGTCCTCAGACGGAGACGCCTGACCTCAGGCCATCTGTGTTAGAATTCTAAATGTAAACCTGCCTTTAAAAGACCATAGGCGAGTAAGAAGGCCAATGACTCTCTATGACTCATGACAAGGAAAGAAATGGGTGAAGACTGCTAAGGAGATGTGCAAAGTGCAGAGAGAGCGGTACAGTTATATAAAAGGAAGAGAGAGAGGTAATATGACACAGGTGATAGATCAGTACTGAGAGAACACAGCCCACAATCCAAACAAACATCACGTTTGCTGTACACACCATGAGATTCCAATGTAATGCTTATGTTCTTGAGGTTTAGCCAGCGGACACTGAGTGAGGGAGGTGGGGAGATCTGCTGAAGGCGGAGATGCTGAAGAGCAGAACTTCCTTGAAAGAAGGCTGAATTGATCAGGTTTCACATACTTGTGTGCCACCCTTACAGCTGTACATCGTCAGAAAAAAATTTGATGCCACTGAGAACAAGCAAAATTCAGCAAGTGGATTTATTGGTCAAGCATGAAATACAAAAGTGCTTTTCTTTCTCTTGTATGCACCGTATTCCCCCATCTGTCTTTCAGTTTTTCTAATCCATTTTCTTATTTTAACAATCGTTTGATTTTATACTGAGATTTCAGCCGGATTTCTTTCCTGAAGCCGGCATCAACTCATACAGACAGTTAACAGTCAGAAAGATTAGCATTTGGATCATGATGTCAGTTTTGCTAAAACTATATCAAGTTGTTTACTTGATCACTTTGGCAATGATACTACAGATAATATTTCTAATCAATTATTTCTTCCCTGCCCCTCAAGAGAAGAAATGTACTTTCTGGTTGCGAGGAGTTGTATGTAACGTGCTTTGTGACAGTGCTTCTTGTTAAAGGCATCATATAAATAAAAATTGAATTGAATTGAGTTCAGGGAAGGTGGACAGGTTTGGTTCATCCTATTCAACATCAGGAAGACTCTGACACAAAGGCTTCTGGGAACCACAGGGGAGTTTGGGCATTGGCACAAAATCAACGGGCACTCAAGGCAACTTGTAAATAAGAAGATCATTCACTACACAAGAAACAAACCTTTTTTTGAGAAAACAGATTTCTCCATTCACACCCAATATAATTCATATCTTATAAATAATGTACAAGTCATACTTCATTGTATAGTCAAAAACAGTGGGAGTACTCAGATCCTTGTAGATTTTATCTTTTATATGTTTAATTTTAATGCCAAACATTAACTAGGCTGCCTGGTAGGGACAGGAATTAGCAAAGATCCCTTAATTTGATATTACAATGACATTTGCCTGCCAAATTGATATGTATTGAGATTTTTAAAGTTTGCAAATTTGATATCATGAATTATTGTGGATTTTTTACAGAAAAGAGAACTCATCTGCAAATGGACATTTTTCTGTGAGTAATGCGATTAAATATATATTAATAAAATGGTTGTTGAGTCAACAGGTGAACTTTATAACTTCGTATCCATAACAATATGGACTAGTCATTATAATTACAAAAACTACATCAGCAAACTTATCATGGCAAAAGCAAATGCATAATTGTATAAATCTTGTATTTAACTTGAAAATGGATGGATATTACATGTTTCATTGTACAGTATAAAAGAGTTAATAACTGTGGATAAACACATAAAAGCAATTAAAGACACTGAAGATAACATATTTTAAGATATCTTAAGATGTATTTAAGACATGTCCCCGATTACTCTTGAAGATGTCTTACGACATCAGAAAGCATGGCACTATCTGTGAGCGCTAATACGATACCCAAGCAAAAACTCTAAAATTTCCTACTTGGCATGAATAATGTATATTTATCATGTCACATATAATGTCATACAAAACTCCCAAGACTCACTGTCCTAAAAAAATTATTTTAATACCAGGCTCTTCAGAAAACTGAAAATTTTTTTCCTCACAAACGTGGGATAGACACAATTCAAACAGACCAGCTCTTTCTGCAGTGATAATAATCCTGGTCTTCGCAAAACATTGTGAAGCATCAATACGGTCATCTTCCATCCCAAAATGCAACAAAAACACCAGTCGACCAGCTCGATTTTCTCAATATCTTGACTGCGTGCTGCTGACCTCAGTTACTCTGTAAAGGACTTTAAAACACTAATCTAGCGAAAGTTCCTCTGGAAGTATCAGTCTGCACTCAAGTTCTGAAGGGAAAAATACAGATTCATCACTCCAGGATCCTGGGCTTGTTCACTTTGAGGAAAAGCAATTTTATCAGACTGTGTAAGTGGGCTGAAACATTAAAGTTCACCATAAATCACTTCTGTTAGAATACATATTTTATACCTTGTAAAATACAATACATTTAAAATGTCCCACAAGTTCTTCCAGCTTTCTGTTAGCTGTCAGTATAGATCTATCACCGGTCTTCATATCCCACGAAGGAAACAAACATCTACAAATGACTATGTGAAGCCAATTCAGTTTGAGCAATGAATGAACAGCCATTTCTATTAATCAATGACATATAAGGCCCAGTCTGACAGCAAGACAAGCTTCTAAACCTGCCGCTTCAGCAACTACTAGCTAAATATGTAATAGTGACTAAAAAACAAATGGCATTATTAAGGACTGATGTCTTTATCATTCATTTAGTTTGGTAAAAAGTCTCCACAACTGTTGCAAAAATGCACACTATGAGGGCTCTTACATCCCCACCAAGGCCAATGAATGTGAACTGTATGAATCCATAATGATTTTGGATTTTAATATCTACCAGTCAACCATTTTCAAGCCTCATAAAATAAGCCTGCATCACTCTGCCACACTACATTCCGGAATATTAATTAGAATAAATTTAACGAACAAGCATGACTGATGAGTTTCATGTTGTAACAGTCTCAGAAACAGAAAAGATAAAAAGAGCCTAATAACAAGTATCATACTGCCATTACATTCATGCTAGTCAACAGCTAACTGAAAAACTGCACAGAACTGGATTTTAAGTGAAGAGCTACTACCTGCCCTAAACTCCACATTTACATGCAACATTTATATATACCAAGCTATATGGCCAAAAGCTTGTGGATACCTGCCTGTGCAGCATCTCATTCCAAAACTAAAGGGTATAAATAGGAAGCTGGTCCTCCCTTTGATGCGATAATAGCCTCTACTTTTCTAGAAAGGCTTTCCATTAGATGTTTGAATATCGTTGGTAGGATTTGCTGCCATTCAGCATTAGTGGGGTTGAGTATTGATATTGGGTCATCAGGTTCCTTTCTGTTTGTCACATCACTCTTGTTTCTCCTGGACATTTAGACTTCACAATCACTTCACTTGCAGTTATCTAAGGCACATATTTTATAGTGACTTGTTGGAAAAGTAGCATCCTGCGATGGTGCCATGTGGAAATTCACTAACCTCTTCAAAATGGTGCATTCTGCTGCCAGTGTTTGCTGCTGCAGATCGCACGGCAGTGTGTTTAATTATACACCTGTGTCAGCGATCTGTGTGGCTTAATTAGCAAATTCCACTAATTAATAAGCATGTCCACATATAGTCTATTAGGTTACTAATATTAATCTGGACATATTTGTTAACCAATGAATTAAATTATCTGGAGATGTTTACAAGACAAATTGGGGGGGGCATTAAAATGCACCAATGAGGAATAAATGTATTGGCATGAAATATGAAAAAATGTGTCCAATGACAGGCTGAGGAATTTAAGTGAACGATGCAGGGCGCTGCTGAATACATCGACTACCGTGCTTCACCAAGAAGCTTGGGTCTTTAAATAACGTCTCTGTGCCACTTTCCTCAGCTTTGAACATTTGTAACTTTAGGAGTGACTTTCAGGCTTCACTCTTAAAAGAATTACATGCGCGCACGTGCACACACAAACACGCACACACACACAGACACACGTTTGTATTTCCATTACCTTCCATTCATTTCTATGGGCCAAACCCTAATCCTAACTATGACAACCCTAACCCTAACCCTTACCCAACCCTAACCTTAAGCAACCCAACAAAATACAAGACTTTTGGCTCTTTTGATTACATTCACAGATTTTTTATAAAACTGAGTTTTTCTGGGGATGCAGCAAATGTCCACACATGGTAATAATGTCAGGTTTATATTACCTCGTCTGGACATTTTGTCCCCCCAACATAATATAAACATGGTACTTGCGCGCGCGCGCACACACACACACCTCACCACTTTGTCACCTTAACAGGGCCCCAGCTGGACTAGAGCACTGTTGAAATCTCTCACTTTCACGCCTATTTGAAAGCCACTTTGGCACCACGGAACTCGCGACTGAAGGAAGGCGAGGATGGTGTGTGTATATATGCCCCCACCCCCTCCCCCCGGCATCGGTGTCACCATCGGTGCTCATTGTTGTGTCGTAAACACCATTCTGCTTTTTTCAGGCGCATTACCCGCTACGACATGCTTGGGTGCAGGTTGCCTGGACGACATTCCCCTCTCAACACGCCGTTTTTGCCTCACGTCTCATCTCTGGACGCGACCACTTTCAGGCACAGGTGGAAATGAAAAAAAAAAAAAAAAAGAAAAGAAAAAAAAAGACGATCTCATCAACATTGCCAGATAAATGAATCCACACATTCACGTCTCTACACACGTCAAGCTGCGGCAGAGAGGACGTTGTGCAAGACTGACCACAGCCTGATAAATCGACTTTTCATTAAATCGGCACCGGCAGAACCGTGGGACCCATTTGTAGTTCAGCCACTCGCGTTAGACCGCTTGAGTGCAGTTTTATCACCTTGGAGGGACTGAAGGGAACCACTTAGAGGCTACTAAGCAAAATTGGTTTGAGAGTATCAGGAATCAATTATGCACAACTCCAGGTGGGAGGCAAATAAATACCACAGTCCTGTAAACGCTCCCAAATAGGGACAGCAATATTTCTGTGCGTGCATAAGAGAAAATCAGCATTTCTGAGGAAATTCTATATGTTATGAGTGAAGAAAATGTATAAATCAGGTGTTTCAGAAGCAGGCATACAGTAAAGTAAACAAAAAGGCAAATCACTGCCTACCCACTGGATGAAAGACAAGGTCTTGCTGATGTGAGGGTATCAAATTTACCGGCAGAACCGCTGTATGACTCTTCATAGTGGCAGAGATATAGTCTGTTATTGGCAGCAGGGGTAAGCAGCCTTCCTGCGATATTCAGGCTGGCGAGATTATGGAAGCTGGGTGTAGGCCAATGCAGCTAGAAAGTGGAGATGAACAGTGCAGACAAGCGCAATCAGACAGTGCAGCTGGACAGTATGGTGCTGGGGGACAGTGTAGACCATCGCAGTCAGACAGTGCAGTGTTGAGGGACAGTGTAGCTGACCCAACACATAAGGCCTGTCCAAACGTGACACTAATTCAACAAAAAACCAGGACACACACCATAATAAGCATCTGTTTATTAAACATAAATGTCTTCTTAATGCAATAAAGGAAGCTATAAAAACAGTGGGATATAAACAAGGACCCATAAACATCCTAATAAACTTGGGAGAAGCTCTCTATTTCGCTGTTTACTCCCATGATATCTCACACACACACACACACACACACACACACACACACACACACACACACACACGGTCTATACCTACAACCTTCCCGCCGGAAGTTCTGTGGACAGACCATGCTGCAACAACCGCGAGAAGGAGCAGTTAAGATTTCATGTAGTTGTGGGTGTACTTCGTAACAATTTGCAACTGCCCACATCCGTGCTACAATCACAGCTCTGTGCTGGTCCATGAGTGTATCTGGCCCCCCCCCCCCCCCCCCCCGACTACCGCCCTCCATTCAAGGAGAATGGACAACATCTGCTGAGTTGCCTGACATTAACCAGCATGCACCGCGTCTCCAGTAGCGCCCCCCCCCGTACCATACAGCCTTTGATCCATCCACACTGCCGTTCCAATACATTAGAGTCAGGGCCTGGATACTGCATGCACTGGTCCCTGTCTCCTTGACACTTAATTGTCCTTTAGTGGTATTCCGCAGGCCTGGCCCCAGCCAGGGCCGGCTACTCCATACTGCCTTTTTGTTCCGGCCGAGCAGTTAATTAATTAGCCTTGATGAAGCTGTTGGCTGAAGGAACAGCACTCCTCAACCCCCCATTTCACCAAAAGGGAGCGGCTTGCCATCAAAAGCCGCATCGAGTCCAGGCACATCACTGAATTCTGTAATAAACATTTTCACGGCTGTCAAGCTATTACCGTAAAACAGTTTGTTACAGAAGGCCGACACACTTTCAGACGATGTATGAGCATGTGAACACGCAGCGTTTGTTAGGGGAGACCTTTTGAAAGAGGTCTGAGAGTGTTTTCCTCTGACTGATAGTTCCACATGGATTTGTGACACATCATACCGCCCGCGGACACAGCTGAAAGACCGTAACAGACACCACCACACCTCTGACGCATCCGGGAGTCCCCAACCATCTATGGCCCCCGTCCAATCATCACGCTAGTGGATTATGAGTCCGGCACCCCAGGGCTCTGCCTCTTAAGCTGTGTCATCTGATGACGCCTCCTCACGCCCCAGTTTTTCGTCGCGGTACATCTGGCTTTTATGATCGCTGCCTGGCTGCCTCGGGTCAGAACACCGAGTGTGCCGAAGCTTCTAAGATTAAGATTAAGATCTTTATTGCCACACAACCAAGGCCGGTGGAAATTTGTGTTGGTGCAGCTTGCTGCAGTTAGAGACACCGTGACAATAGACAATTAACGATTAGACATAGCATGGGCAAAAAATAAATACAAGACACAAGATACACAGCGGAGAGGGTAGGTGATAAATACAGAGGTTTGTGCAAGTTGAAATAATCCAATGCCGATATTGGGACAATACAGACAACATTTTTCATACATAGTGCAGGACCTATAACGTCAACGTCCAAATTGATCATCAGGGCTCTGTAATGATGAGAAGGTAAGCATTAAAATGGTGTAGATGCTGCATTGTTATTGATTGTTGCTTATTGTTGACTGTCTGATGGCACTGGGAAAGAAGCTGCTATTAAAGCGTGGTTTTGGTGCTTAGTGATCTGAGCCGTCTACCTGAGGGAAGCAGCTGAAAGAGATCAGTTTTCTGACTGAAGTATTACGATCCACAGTAGCAGGGAAACACTAAAGCCATCTCGACAAGCTGTTTACTCTGAGGAACGAAAAGCAAACTCCAGTAACCTTACGGGTTTACCGGGACACAACAAATTATATTGAGCAGAAATTTTAAAGAGGACAAATCCAATAATAAAATTGAATGCATCTCTTTTTATACCAAAAATGGAGTTGGAGTTTTAGATGTCAGGTGACCAGGGTAGGTGTGTCTGTCTCTTCCAGCAGATCAATCGGCGAAAGCACATTTTTTAAATTTTGGGTTTGGTTAGCTTGTGATGTCCATCTTGATCCTACCCAACCTTGATTTCCTTGTGAAGGGCACTGTTTCCCCACATGAAGATCATATTCCCTGTCCAGCCATGTAGAGTCACACGGTTCTATTATTCCCCTCAACCGAAGATGGTTTAAACCCGAGTTGAGCCCTTGGAACCGGACTGAGGGGATGTCCATCTACCACATGAACACATCCAACGCCACAGTGAGCGTGGAGCTCACAGGATTAAAAACTCAAGGCCAGTGCCGGTTCCACCAATAAACCGACCAAATAGAGACCAGGCTAACATAGGCAACAAAAAACAAGCGTCGGATATAAAAATAAAAAATAAAACACGTTAGATGAATTACCATTCATTTGTATGTTTTTAAAATCTCGCCGTGATCTGTCGTATAGAAGGGCTCAGCCAGCTTTCTCACGTGTTCATTCATTCTGGTTGCAAGACTGTGACTGGACGAAGACTTCGCAATCGACCACGCGAGATGTTTTGAGCAATTGCAGAGAGCGGGCAGTACCAACCAAAAGAAGTAGTGTACACCAAAGTTCTGACTGCCTACCCATGAAAGATGAGGTGGTTTTTACCACAGCACACTGCAGGACAGGTAAATGACATTTTTTCCTCTTTTTCAATTGAAGTTTAAGGCCGGCTTAAGGTAACATATCGATAAGGCATCGAAGACGGTCCCTGCATGTGCCCCCCCCCAAGCCTTCAATCTTCTGCCCTGCACAATTTAACAGAGTAGCCTGCCTTATAACTTTATAACATCCCCATCCTTATCTCAGACATCCCACATTGAAATCCAAACCTTGCATTCTAACTGGGAATAACACTGTCATTTTTAACACAGTTACCCACCCTCATATCTTTCGCACATAAATGCGCGTGCGCACGCACACACACACACACACACACACACACACACACACACACACACACACACTTGTATTTCTAGCCTTGTGGGGACCTTTCATCCATTTCTGTGGGCCTAATGCTTTCATAACTATGGCCTATGACAACCATAACCCATTCCCAGATTTTTACAAAATTGAATTTTCCCTTGAAGGGGACAAATGTCCCCACAAGGTAAAAATGTCAGGTTACCTGCTGGGACCATTTAGTCCCCACAATGGAGTATAAACATGGTACACACGCACACAGCTATCTCCGTGCTGTGCATGAACCTGTTCATTTTCAACCTCCCACCCATACAGCCATGCTACTGCCTACCGTTCCTTACCTGCAGTCAAATACCCTTGGAATATGGTAGTGAACGTAAAAGCCAATTAAAGTCAACGGAGAAATCCAATATGTTCCTAAAGAGAGGGTAAAAACATGTAAAATGTATGCAAATTAAGGATCATAGAGTAGTGTAACAGTTCCTCATGCCAGATTTAAGGGCAGCTTTTCTCTGAACACCATCAGAGAATGGAAAAATGACAGATTTAAATCCAATGGTGGCAAAACGTATTCCACATATTCCATACAGTAAGCAACACCTGGTGTCGTTTCCACAAGCCAGAGCCAGAATTTAAAGGGTAACAATTCCCAAGAAAGGCAGCCATTTTTTTTCCTGGCAAACGTGAGGCACACCTGGTTAAACTAAATATTTGTTTACACGTCAACAAGAACGATGCTAGGGGAGAATCATATGCTTGCCAGCAAAGGGGTTAACGGGGTCACCCTACCTACTTTCTGGACATGGCTTGGCACTGTACTCACAGGTGGCTAATCAGGAAGTGGCACACAGCGCCAAAACCCTCCGTCTCATTAACGACACTCAGCGACTCAAGGACAACTGACAGCTGTGTGTGCCCACACTGTTTTCTGTTCCTGAAAGAGGAACGGGTGTCACCCTTCCAGAACCTTCCCCAACTGCCATGCAACTTTTTAGGCAGTGGCATAGTTTCCTATGCATATAAGCGAGGCTCCAACAGCAGGACATGGGACTAAAGCAGACATCCCTGCCAGTCACCGACGCTCCTCGGTTCGGCTCGATTTCCAAGCCAAGCAGGCTTAGGCTGGATCAGTGGCTGTGATCCATACGGACTTCAAAGGGCAACGTAGCCTGTGGTTATTCCTGTTAGAGGAGGGACAGCTGCCATGCCGATGGGCCGCGTTCGATCGGTGAGGCTCTGGTGATGTCGGCTGCTCCGTGGACCAGTGGTGGCTCGGTCATCACTCTCTCTGTCCTCGACCTGACAACCTGGGACACGCGGTTCCTGCTGCTTTTTTACTGACAGTGCCATTCCCTGCTGACACAGCGGGCGCCAAGAAAGGGCAAGAAAGATAGCACAAGGAGCCAAGCAGAAAATCTCTAGGCCGTCTCACACAGTCACCGCTTCATTCTGCTTATGTTGGGTGAGAACCCCCACTGCATTTCTGATGGATCAGAACCTCAAAACTGAATAGAAGACAAACCAACGTCTTGTACTTCCAATATCCATCCATCCACCCACCCACCCACCCATTTTCAAACCACCTTGCTGGGGTTTGGAGTGGAGGATGTTACACGCAGGATAATGCAGAAGGATGAGGTACACCTAGGATGGGATGCCAGTCCACTGCAGAGCACATTTACACACACTGCCATACTACCTCCACGCTTTGTAATCATTATCTTAACTCTTCCACGTAATCTTGACCTCCCTCCCGCCCTTTCCATTATTCCTCCTCACCACCTCTGGCCATCCCTCGACCTGAGATTCCACTTTGAGTGGCAAGTCAGCTACAGTACTTCACTGGCATGTAGGCTGCATTTCCTTTCACAAATAAAAGATACCAAGCAAAAATCAGATGCAAATTAAAGTGATAATAATAAATAAATGGAAGGCAAAATCATCCATAAACTCAATGATAAGTCAAGATCTCCCGTTATAACTGACATTAGCACTTAATGGTGACCTTGCATGGTATTT
The DNA here is from genome assembly GCA_009936485.2 of Gymnarchus niloticus. Taxonomy (NCBI): domain Eukaryota; kingdom Metazoa; phylum Chordata; class Actinopteri; order Osteoglossiformes; family Gymnarchidae; genus Gymnarchus; species Gymnarchus niloticus. Next base: position 2,573,430 of record JAACJT020000030.1, read on the forward strand.
ATGCATGCAGTAAAATCAGCTGTCTGTCACATGGGACATTAAACAAGTTAAAGCACAGATGAGCCATTCAAAGCAGCTCTGCCTCGGTTAGGAAGGAGGACTTAACCTGATGTGGCCGATGTTTAGATGTCTGCGGTTCAACAGACAGGTGCATGCATCTGCAATTCTCAGGACCCCCCGTTACTATTCAGAGACCACCTTTCAGTTTCTCATTATACTGCTGCTGCAGGTAAGCTATGCTGTAATGGTATTCGTATGTTCTGTCACCCAGTGTATGTATACACGAGAAACATGGTCTGTATGGGGGGTGTTAAAAAGATAAGTGACAGTTACCTACTACACTACTATTCTCCAGCTGCCACCCTGTCCTTCGACCCCCAAGCTCACCCAAGGGGTAGCTCCCAGTTCACCATGGAAAACTGCAGGACATTACACACAGTGTTTTAAATAGCAGTGCTTCACAGCTCGCTCGCACTCCACAAACCCAAGTCACGTGGATCAGGTTCTTCAAACAACAGTAACAAAATAGCATCTTACGTTCAATTCAGGAGCATTCATCTTCATCCCAGTTTAACAAACACTCCCCACAGCACGTGCGCACTATGTTACGATGTCTGAAAAACAACTGCGCTAAGAGCTAGCATGCAGATACCCCTGACCAGCAAGTGGACTTATGCATGGTGGGAGAAAAGGAGAGAGAAAAAAAAAAAAAAAAATGTGAAGAGGAAGACATTGTCAGGCTCTGAGGATAAAGGGCAGCAGGTCTCACCCACAGAATACAAAAAGATCATTTGGCAGGATGCTGTCCTCAGTCTGCTGGTCGGAGCACAGATCCTGAGGTTTTCTGATCACAGCTAAAATCACTCCGGTGAAGACTCAGTTCTATTTGAAAACAGAACCCAGACAGAACCTTTAAATGCTTTCCCATGAAAGTGCATCCAGCACCTCCCTCCCCATATAAGCCTGTGTCTGACCATGGAGAAGTCTATTAAAACCTACACTGCACCAACAGTTCACAGGGTTTCACGCATGTGATTAGACGACACATAAAATGCCACCTTTTTCCCCCTCTCCCTCCCTCTCTCTCTCTCTCTCTCTCTCTCTCTCTCCCTCATAAACACACACATATACATATAAAATGCCTGTGTTGAGTGGGGAGGGTTTTATTGCCCGGAAAAAAAGGAGCTAATGTTCTCAGCATGGCTATAATTAACCTTCAGAGCATGTTAATTATATTTTAAGGCAATGAACAATTAAGAAAATAAAACAGCAAGCGCTGTGAGAAAGGCGGAAACGGTTGGCTTGAATAAAAGTAATTACGCTCCCTTGTCTGGGCAGATATGAGCTATGCTGTGCTAAAATCACCAAACCTTCATTAACAAACAAAGAGGAGGCCACAAGTTCAGAGCTACCAGCTTCATCAGAGCCCAGTGCTTATTGATTTGCTGCTTTATTGACCTGATTTCTATGAATAATACATGTAGACCCACACATCGGGAGAGAGGGGAAGACTGTAAGAGGCGGTGCGATTCTCCACTTTGTTAGAACAACATTAGAAAGTGGAATTAATTTGTCACACCTAAACTGAAACAATAAAGGCGCTAATATGAATTGGGAAAAATGTTCAGCTTCATAAGAGTGGACTGTGCTTACATGTAAAAAACTTGAGATATACAGATATAGTTACAGAATGCCCATCCCACCTTACCCAATTTGCATAAGAGGCCATGATGGAGTGACAAAACAACGTGAAATTTGCTCACAATCTGTAAGTACTTCATTTGTGTGGATTGACAGAAGAATTTTCCACGGAGTGATCATCACGTTCTCATCAGTCTTTTGAGAGCCCAAAGGGTTCCAGATTTGAGACCACTCCGAATCCGTCAGTGACCTCATTCTCTAGAAAAATCATGAATTTACAAAATCTTCAATTCATCTCTCCATCCTGCACACAACCTGACGTCACTTTCTCAATGCCCCCCCCCCCCCCACCCTCCAATCCAGAAATCAAGTCGATCACCTTGTATTCTCGAGGGTCTATCTTTGTGCCGTTTTTCTATCCCAAATCCCTTCCAGTTCCATTTCCCACTTCTCTCCCGTCTCCACAAGGATGCGACAAGACCCAGTGTAACTGAAGATCCATCACTGCCTGCTGCAGTTGTGTAGCTACAGATGATCGACTTTGCAAAAGAAATGCAACAAATAAAAAAAAAAAAAAAAGTGAGCTAATCTCAGGCAAATCCCTTTCGTACTCAATGCCCTGACCCGTTCTCTGAAACATGCAGCCTAACTGATTGTGTCAAGCTAATTTAAACCTCATTTAAAGACTGTTGCTTTATTGCATAAGCTAAGAAAAGAGAGTGAGAGCAGGTTAGTGCTTCCTAGTGATAGGACAAATGAGGGTTTCAAAACCCATGTTTGGTTGGAGTATCCAGAACCAACCAAACAACCAATCAAATCCCACGGTGGGTGGGAGTATCCTGTACTAACTGATCAATGCTGGAGCTACAAAAGGCTTCAAAACCTGAGGTGGGTTGGAGTATCCTGAACTAACTGATCAATGCTGGAGCTACAAAAGGCTTCAAAACCTGAGGTGGGTTGGAGTATCCTGAACTAACCAAATCAATGATGGAGCTAAATGAGGCTTCAAAACCTGCGGTGGGTGGGAGTATCGTGAAATGCCAACCATGCCAGCATTGATTGATAGTTCAGGATACTCATATAGACTAAGGGATTTGAAGCCTCCTTTGTCCCAAAAGCAGTGCTACTCTGCTTTGTCAACACCACAAGACTGGATTGGTGAGCTAGACCTCATCATGACTGTCTGGATTGGTGAGCTAGACCTCATCATGACTGTCTGGACTGGTGAGCTAGACCTCATCATGACTGTCTGGACTGGTGAGCTAGACCTCATCATGACTGTCTGGACTGGTGAGCTAGACCTCATCATGACTGTCTGGATTGGTGAGCTAGACCTCATCATGACTGTCTGGATTGGTGAGCTAGACCTCATCATGACTGTCTGGACTGGTGAGCTAGACCTCATCATGACTGTCTGGATTGCTGCGGCTCCCTTTCTTCAGTAGCCCTCCCAGACTCTGTCAGCTAGCCTTTGTAACATTACAAGCAGGCAGGATTCACCCCCCACTGAACTTAGATAGTGGATTCAGAGATGATGTGCTGAATTTGCATGTATATAATTCTAAAAATGGAACATATTTCAATTGCACTGTTTTGCAGTGATTAATATCTACTGTACAGTACACAGCCACATTAAAAGCAATTTATCATTCATTCCTACTGCAGATAAAAACCAGGTTCAGTGGATATAAAATGCAGGTCACACGCGGCTGTAGAAATCATTTTCTACATGAAATACTTAGAGAGTTCAGCATTCAGTTTTTTTAAATATTGATAAAAAATCAACCAAGTTGGCCCACAGATTGCATTTTCTCTAAAAGGCACATGACTTCCACTCCTGTCACTTTGTCTTCTACTGATTGTTAATCCTGCATGCAAGTACAAGCTATATCCTGCTGAAGATAATTTGAACAGTACCAGAAAAGGACATGAAACATAAAATTTGACAAGGAATCATCAAAATGTGACATCTACACCTTCTATAAACAAACAGACCTACAATCTGAGGACAGCTGAAGAGAAGCTACTGACTTATCAAGTTCTACGTATTGTGGGAGATTCCCCACTTGATTCTGACAGGCTCCTCCCATAGAGAAGCTTTAAACTGATGAACAAAAACATTATGACCACAGCCTAGAAGAACAACCGGTTCATTCCACCAGCCAGATGGCATACCTATAAAGTTACAAAAAAGAAAAAAACAGAAGGGATATAAAAGCACAGGTGCATGCTGACCAGAATCAGTCGTGCTGAAGTCCCCAGGCTACTTCTTCATCCTGGTGAACCAGGTCCACCCGTTCATGATGACTGTCTACCCCGATGGCACTGGTTGGTTCCAGCTGAGAAATTCTCTTTGCCATGTTGGTAGGAGTGGGTGAAAATGGTTTGAGGAGCAGGAGGTCAAAAGATCCCACCTACCCCAAACCTAATTTCCCAGAAGCCCCTTCACAGCACCCTGTCGCTAAGAAAGAAGCTCCCCCGATGCTATGAGGTCATACGTTTACTGTTTGTTATTGCTCCAGATTATACAGTCCCTGCATACGGATCCAAAGAATGAGACATTACTGTTAAACTCTTTCATTTTTCTGCTGAAGCTTCTAAAAATTCCCTTCTGCACCCAGAGAAGCACCCTAAAAAGATTTTATTTGGATGGCTAATAACCATAAAATCATTTCCCAAGTAATAACATTTGATCTACAGAAGGCATAGTTATACTTTCCTTATGCCGACAATTTCATCAGTTCCCACCACCGACATGAAAGCAATTTAGCTAAATACTACACAATTTTTTCTGGGCCGCTGTGTAATTGATACGGCACACATGGAGAGGGGCTCATTGTAACGGTACATTGGCCAAATGACATATCTCCCCAACTACACAATTCCATTCCAAGAAAGGAGTAACTTTAAAAACATACAATGGCTGGTCCTGGCTGACAGGGTAATACCTTCATATCGGTGCCTTTCTTCAGCAAGCACTGTAGGTTGGCCTTTCAGGGTTTAACACTCAGCCCAATGCTTTACTGCAGCAGGCACATTACATTTAATTAGCAGACACTTTGCCCAAAGTGAAATAGAGGTAGGTATCTACCCATCATATAAATGTTGATAAGAACATTGCTGCTGGTCATAGGATTTGAACTTGCAGCCATCTACTCAAAGGCACAGACGCCTAAACCTCAGAGCCAGACACCACATGTAAGGGACAACAGGATGTTCTGGCTACAAAGCTGATGATGGATCACACTGTAAGCCTTTGATGAAACATCTCAATGTTGTAATGTATTGCGAGTTCTTTGGCAAAGGGAAAAAAATAAGTAATTGGTTTCTCAAAGTCATTGTCTTCTCTTGTGTCTCAAGAGATTTTTTGCCCTTAGTCACTTGCAAACTGCAGGACTTCAAACCTGAGAACCTCAAGGTTCTGTGATACAATCCTTCACATTGCCATCGCCATGCCACAATCAGGTGCAGCCATCTATTGGCTTCCGGCAAATACTGCTCTCCTAGCAGTGCTGAAACTCAGTACCAACCTCTGATAAGACAAAAATTCGGTCATATGTAAGAAATCAACTGTGTACAAGTTTTAATAGACATTACAAAGCAGACTGAGATAATGCACAGCTTCTCCTAGGAAGAATATAAAACAAAAGTCTATCACCAAAATTTAAAACCAACCCCCTCCCCATGACTAATGATTTCTGTCAACAAATACGACAGACTGTCCAAAAAAAAAAAAAACTCCAAGAATACAGCCAGTACTACCAGGCATGCAACAGATATGGACAACTTTGGATCTCTGCTGAGCCATTTGATTTAATTTCCTGTGGATGGCATCTCAAAGCAAAACTGAAGATCCGCTGGGTTATTTTTCTTTATATCTGTCTCACATCAATGGACAAATTCCTATTTTTATTACAAGCCTGGCGTGTTTCCTTGCCCCTCCACTTACAAGGGTGTGCCAGAATGTTTTATTTTATTTTTATAGTCAAAGCTTGGCAATGGTTTCAAGCCTCGTAAACTCATGAGGATGTACCTATGCACAAGATCAATATATTAGACACATCCAGGGATATAAAAAAGTGAAATGAAAAAATTTGAGAAAAAGTTATTTTTGACTATGGTGACAAGTTTCTCATTTGCTAATTTATACCAAATCTACTGCAGGGTTCTTTCTCTCTCCAAAAGTAACCTGCTCAGCAGTAAGCATCTCTGAGGAACACCGATTTGTCACGTGAGGCCTTCAACCCTGACACTTCTCCACCCAGCATTCCTACACCATCAGCGCACCCAGCAAGAACCTGGAAGGTGGTATAAAGCAGCCGCAAGTCAGGAACTGAGCAGGGAGACAGACCCGTGACCCCTACCCACAGGCTCAGGGAAAGATCAATCCAGAAAATCGTTCCCCTCTGACAGTCTTCCCTGTCCCAGAACAGGAGAGATGTCTGCATCAGCAGGAGATCCATTTCAATGATCTACAGCATGAGGATGACTGGAACAACCTAATGTGTAATAAATGTACGAACGGTGTCACGACTCTCAATTAAAAAAAGAGAAGAAAATTGCACGCCTCTGCTAATGACTTTTAAATATTTGAAGTCACTTTGATTTGATGAGGGTGTCATTCCTCAGGTCAGATGCTTTTACAGCATTGTAGACCGCACCCACCATAGAGTTATACACTAATGTAATGTTATGGGGTGTCCCCACTCTAAAATAAGGCTGTGAGGTGAGAATAATCCACTCACCAAAGAATGCAGCACCTCAAAACTACGTCATGAAATGTGAAAAAACAATTTCCAAGTTAAAACTCTTATTTATTACAGTAAAAGTTAGGAAGGAGCCTATAAGCCTTAAAACATCAGTGCTTTTATATGTTGAACGGACATGAAATGTGAAGGTCACCTTGCTGAAACCATTTTTTGCTGTTAGACCAATTCCTCACAATTAATCGGGACATGGACTCAACAAGACGGCAGGAGTGCTCCACAAGGATACTGCCCAATTATCTGTAATCCTTCCATCCATCCATCCATCCATCCATCCATCCATCCATCTTCTGACCACTTATCTTGGTCAGTGTCCAGAGGCATCATACATTTGGTATTATAAATTCCAGGTGCACAAATGCACGATATATGTAGTTATGTTTAATGAAACATGCCTCTGGGTGTAACACAAAGACAGAAAATGAAATTAACATTAAAAGTGGCAATTAAAACGAATTGAATTTGAAACAGCTACGCAGAACAGATAACATCATGACCACCTCATTGTTGTAATACATTTGCTTTTCCATTACGCCATTTAGTTAAATGTGTTCAACTTTGTCCTCCACATGCCAAACATTGCCTGTAGAGTGGCATGAGTGCATATCTGTACAGTTCCAGCCAGAAGTCAGGATACATCTATTGCAATCTGTATTTCAATAGGACAATGACATTAGACACACTGTACCTCCAGACTAAGTGAGAACTATGTGGCAAAAGAGAGTGATGGGATGCTGCTGTAGATGGCCTGGCCTCCACAGTCAACACACATCAACCAAACTGAGATGGTTTGGGACGAGCTGGAATGGAGAGTGAAGGAAGGGCATCCCACAAGTGCTCAGTATAAGTGGGAGCTCCTTCAAGACCGCTGGAGAAGCACCCCAGGTGGCTACCTCAAGAAGCTGGCAGGGAGAAGACCAGGAGTGGGCAAGGATGTCAGCCGGGCATAGGGTGGTTACTTTAAAGAATATGAAGTATACATTTTAGATACTTTGAATTGTTCATCAGTTCTTCTAATCACTGCACAAATCTGCATGTTATTTAATAGTTATGATGTCCTTAATATTATTCAAAGATATAGAAAACAAATCCCTATAATGAGTAGGTACAGTATATATGTTGGATATATCGATATAGGGTATATAGTAGAAAAGCATTAGGTTGATCTGCTAAACTACAATTAATATCACAATGTTCCTTACCTTTCAGAAATACAGGATTGCCTAATATTATTGACCAAGGCATCTATTACCCATTGAAACTCTAATCCATTCCTCATCTAACGTTAGGTGCTGACCAGGGAGACAATCTCCACAAGCTAAATCCGTAGCACAGCCAGAGTTTCAGGTGGAGCCATACTCACCTCCATAAAAGAGCTGATGACAGGTAGAACCACATATGTTGTATGGCTAGCATCTAGGATCACCTCTCCAGCCTCCATTAGGACCTTCAGGTCCAAAAGTAAGTTTCAGGCCCTACTGCAAGTAGGATTGTGTACTGCAGCCTTGATTCCTCGCTCACTGTTGCCTCAACGTTGCAGAGAAGTGGCATGGATAATGGGTGACAAGTAAAATTTGAAATGTCCCCTGGGGCCACGACTCAGGTTTAATTCACAGTCTCTGCACCCCGAACACATTAAAGACACTTTCTGATGGCATGAAATACCTCAGAAGTAACGTTAGCAGAAATGAGAGTAATAGGGGAAACTCGGATGGTCAACAGAAACATTATTTTGAAAGCATCATAGAAACCGCGACATTGCAAATTTAAACTTGCCTGCTTCTGTTGAATCTGTATCCTACGGCCTACTTTGGAAGTACAGTTTCAGCGCACTTAATTACTTGTTCCCCTCTGAACCACCGAAGGCGAAAGAACATTCCAACAACCAAACCATAACACGAAACTGCAACACAACTGCTATCAGACAATGCAATCAGTTCATGCCTCATATAAACAGGGATTCCTGCAGAGGAGGCGAGTATCTGGATAGACCCACGGGGTCAGTTCCCATTTGAATAGCTTCACTCCCACAAGGCTTTGTTGAGTGAAGGCTGTTTTCTCAGCAGGCCCATTTTGTGGCCACTCTGATCGCAGCAGGCTAGCGTTCCCTGTGTGGAAATAGATGACTTGCTACCGAGAGCTCCGAGATACGGCTGCCCAGAAAGCAGACGCGTCTGGAGTTACTTCAGTCGGAACTGCCCCCTCTTCTGCCGCCAGAACCTTCTTCTGAACAACAGCTGGAAATGGTTACCACACTGAAGCACCCAAAGACCTCAACACTGCCTCCGCTGGGGGCTGGACTGCATGCGGGGAGAATGGCATGAAGCTAGAGGAGAAATGAGTGTTCGCACAAACAAGCTACAGAAGATCCAACACGCAGAAGCCATAGTTATCAGCGCTTTAAATGCATCCACTACACTATGAATCTGTTGGCATTTACTCCAGGTTTCTCCTCTAGTAATCTACTGTAACATTTTATGATGGTACAACCTATTTTAACATTTTAATATATGAATAAAGTGCTTTTGAATATCAAGTCCAATTTCATGCTGAACTAAATGGAATTTTACTGTTGGGAGAAAGTGTGTGCGTGTCTTTGCGTGTGTGTACATGTACCATGTTTGTATTACGTTGTTGGGATAAAATGTTCCCAGAAAGCAATAAAAACCATGGGGACATTTGTCGTGTCCACACAAGGGAAAACGCAATTTTACTAAATTCTGTGAATGCAAATCCTAAATAGCCAAAAGTCTTCTTTTTTGTTGGGTAATTTATAGTTAAGGTTAGGGCTGGGTAAGGATTGTGTTTGCAATAGTTAGGATTAGAGTTAAACCAACAGAAATAAATGGAGTGTCCCCACAATATTATACAGACACAACTGTCTGTCTGTCTGTCTCTGTCTGTCTGTCTGTCTGTCTCTGTCTGTCTGTCTGATTGAGTGAGTAAGTGAATAGTACAGGCAATACCAAATAATTAAACCAAATGCAGAAGGTCAGGGCATACTTCTCCACATGTGCTGGTGGAAAAGTCAGCGGCCAATGGATATGGACACGGCTGTCTTCGTACTTCCCTGTTTGGTTCTCCTAAAGTTGCACAATACAGGCATGCTCAATTGTGTCACAAAATGTGTGTGCTGACAGTTGCTGATTGTAGCACACGTGCAGTCGGACAGACATTTCGGCCTGCATGTGGTCACCTGTGTGTTCAGCTGCATCTGATCACTATTATGTCACAATTTTGTAGTAACACAACTGCATGCATCAGAGATCAGAATAAACTAATTCTGCATATGCATAAAACTCATCAAACACTTCACTAAGAACACCATTTCTTACTGGCTAGTACTGGGTAGGACCATCCTAGGCTCACAAAACAGCCTGAATTTTATGTAGAATGAAGTCAGCAAGGTGCTGGAAACATCTCTGAGGGATTCTGGTCCATGCTGACATGATTACATTGTGTAATTGCTGTAGATTTGTCAGTTGCACATTCATGCTGCAAATCTCTCCTTCCACCACATCTCAAAGGTGCTCTATTGGATTCAGATCTGTTGACTGTGGAGGTTATTGGGTAAATTGTGGCTATAAAGTGATGCACATGGTCAGCAACAATACTCCGATAAGCCTGTGGCATTTAAACAACTGGTATAAGGCGGCCCAATGCGTGCCACAAAAGCATCACACCACCGAAAGCAGCCTTAACTATTGACACAGGTCAGGTTTGGTACATGGATTCATGCTGTTTATGCCAAATTCTGACCCTACCACCTTCGTGTTTCAGCAGAAATCAAGAGTCATCAGAATAGGTGACACTTTTCAGATCTTTAAATATGCCATAAAGGCTAAGCCTATGCCCACTGTAGCCCACGTTTCCTGTTCTTAGCTGACAGGAGCAAAACAGGTTGTCGTCTACTGTTGCCGTATCCCATCCACTTCAAGGTTTGACACCATTCAGAGATGCTCTTCTGCTCAGCACTGCTATACAGAGAGGTTACTTGAGCTACTGTAAGCTTTCTGTCAGCTCAAACCAGTCTGACCAATCCCATCAACAAGGTGTTTTTAACACACAGAACTGCCACTGAGTAGATGCTTTTTCTGATCCTCACACCATTCTGTGTAAAATCCGGAGACTGTTGTATGTGAAAACCCCAGGAGCTCAGCAGTTTCTGAAAAACTCCAACCACCCCGTCTAACACCAACAACCATGCTTCTGTCAAAGTCACATACACTATATGGACAAAAGGATCGGGACACTAGTTAATATGGGGGTTCACATACTTTTGGACTTGGGTAATTAAGCCATACTCATTGCTGAGACAAGTGTATAATTAAACACACAGGCATGCAATCTTCAGCAACAAACACTGATGGCAGAATGGGTCATACTGAAGAAATTAGTGACTTTCGACCTGGCACCATCATAAGATGCCACCTTCCCAACAAGTCAGTGTCAAATTTCTGCCTTGGTTAACTGCAAGTGAAGTGATTGTGATGTGGAAACCGTGGAAACTTCTTTAAACAACAAGCGTTCACCTGTGATGTCACTGGCCACACAAACAGATGACCCAACATCAAAACCCAACCTCACTGATGCTGTTATGGCTGAATGGCAGCAAATCCCACCAACAATATTCAAACATCTAGTGTAAAGCCTTTACCCAAAGTGTGGAGGTAAAGGAGGACCAACTTCTTATTTACACCCTTGGTTTTGGAATGAGATATTGCACTGGCAGCTGTCCCAATACTTTTGTCCATATAGTGTAGATCACATTTTCTTCTCATCCTGCTCTTTGATCTGACCATTAATTGAATCTCTTGACCTGTGTCTGCATGATTTTATGCATTGAGCTGCCGCCACATGACTGGCTGATTAGATATTTGCATGAATGAGCAGATGTAGAGGTGTTCTAATAAAGTGGCTGGTGAGCAGATAGTAAGTCAGAGAGGAGTACAGGCTGTAAGAGGCATTCAGACTGACTAACATCTACATGATGTTGGTTTGAGTCCCAGATTTTATACCTTGAGGCAAGGTTTTCAACCTCAAAGGCTCCAATACAAAACCATGGTGATGTAGCTCTGTGAGTTAGGTGTCTGTACTTCTACCCAAAAGGTCATGGGTTCAAATCCTAGTGCTGACAAAAGTGTCCATATCCCCTTTTATACCCCAGCTGCTCCAGGGACACTGGCTGACCCTATGCACCAACCCAATGGCACTCAATTGGGACAGCAAGACGTGAAAATGAATTTCCCCAATTGGATCAATAAAGTAATGATATCCAAATTTCATATTAAAAGACTGCATAAGCTATACTATAGAAAAGTGCTCACAATAAAGTAGTACTGTGCCACAAAATGTAGCCTTGGTTTTTGCATTTTAATGAATCATATTTGCACTTTCTGAAGTAACAGATCAATGGCGACAGTCTCTACCCTCATCAAAAGTTTTCAAGTAAGTTGTGTTGACAGCACCGTGTCAGGAGAAATGATTGGTTTCGCAGCAACAAGCTGATGCAGGATTTTCCTTCTACATTCCCACTTCTCCCACCAGCACACGGAGCTTAATTAAGTGTAAATTCCTCAGTTATTAGGTTATGTCGAGCGTGATAAACACTTGACGCACTCCATAGCATGAGCGTCCTTTCATCACTGGGCCTTCGGCGTAGAGGTCCTTCCAAGATTTACGGCCAATTCAGGGAAAAGGTGCACCACAGCTAATCAACACCACATTGTAAATTATGACAGCTATCAACTCTGTCATTTACAGGAGAAAGGAGAGATGGAGGAGTTCGGCTAATGGCAGACCCCATTCACATTTCACCAGGATATTTCTAATAGGAGGACTTAACTACAGGAAACAGAAAAGGCAAACAAACAATGTTGACACTTTGAGTTAGAGTTGAAACACTTACTGCCTAAGATGGAAAATTAATTACTAGAGGCAAGGGCAAAAAAAAAAAAAAAAAAAAAAACAAGCCTCTTTTCAAGTGCTTTTTCCACCTTTAATGCGCCCCCCCCCCAAATTCATGCCATTGCTTCTCCACCAGTAAGCACGGTACAGACCAACGAAGCTCGAGCATGCTACAGCTGAAATTAATGCACCTGCTGAGGTCTGGTAGGAGAGATGAGGGTAGGGTAACCTTACTGGATCATGACTGCATTACAATGCTAATGGTCTGTGAGCATACGTCTTTGCCTGACCTTTAGCGTGCGATTATGTGTATTTAAATGATTTGAAAGCAACATATTTGTTTATATCCAAATGACAAAACACCATTTTCCTAGCAAATAGAAATATTGTTATATATACGTACATCGACAGATACACTGCCTGTAAAAAAAAGAACTGTCGCCATTTGAATTTTCATAACCAAATACAGTAGTTAAGAGCCAATGGTCTGGTCTAGGTTTAGCAACATGCGGCAAAAAAGTTAAAGTCCTTGGGATGTGATGGAGAAGACATTACGGAGTGCATCGACTTTCCCGTTGTCAATACGAGATTTCGGCGAACAATTAATGCAAATCTGGAGGAAAATAAATGTGGAGATGTTGCCTAAACTCGGGGAAACAACGCCATGATACATAGACACAGTAATTAAAGCTAAAGGCAGTCCAAAGAAATATTAAAGTACGCGACTTTTTTTTTTTTGTCAGTCAGTCTAGTACAAATACCAAGAGAGATAAATGGCTGTAGATTTTACTGTACTGTACTGTTGATCTAGCGGAATTAAAAATCATCCGGTGAAGAGGAATCTCAGTTCACTTCTTGGGAACACTAGTGAAAGGAATGGATATGGACTGATGACTTCCGAGTGAATTTTATGTTCTACATGTGGAATTAGCAGACATCTCTGATCATGTAAATTCATTTAATTAAATGTAAATTCATTCACGAATAGAAAAAGAGATGAAGATGATCTATCTCTAGTGGGCACTATGGAACTGTGACAACTATACTGGCTCTGATTACCAAGATGCTTTCAGCAGCTGTTTGAGCCTATGAAGCAGGGTGAAACAGAGTGATGTCCTACAGCAATGACTTCAGCTCAGAGTTATGGCCCCCTGTCCTGAGAACATGTGACAAGACAGGTGAGAGGCTTCACCACGGAGTATGTCGGTATTGCTGAGGCTTCACTACAAATCATGTCACCACCGAGGTGTTGGATGATATCCCAGCTCCCCCACTCTCAGAGGGCTTTTGGGAGCCATACTGGCTCCAGTTTTACTGGACACAGTGCTAATGAGGAGTTTGCTAACCCTGAGCTATTAGATCAGCTCGATGTCAGTTTCTGAGCCTGCTCCTCAAGGACGGCCATCATCTCTTCTCCGCTCACCTGGACATCACCTGGCATATGCTTTACTACAGGCTGTCTCCTCTTCTGGGGAGAGAAATAAAAAAAAAAAAAAAAAAAAATCAAAAAAAAAAATCAGAAAAGTGCCCAAAAAAAGGTACAGCAAACAGTGCACCAAAGGTTAAGGAATTACATCCATACACCCATAAGCTACCTGCTCGAGCCAATGTAGTGCAACACCAACTTCTTCACCTTTGCACTCTAATAAACATCACAAGCCTAGAAAGCAAGACTGATGCCCCTAGTGGATGGAATGTGTTCCTGCAGAGTGCCATCTAAACTATAGCGCATCTGTCTATCCTAAAATAAAGCATAATTCATCATTTTCAGAACTCTTACAGCAAACATCTTCACAGCTTTATTGTTAAAAACACTAGAGTCCTCTGTAATCTGTTGTTTTGGGTAACGATACGTCTAACTTTCAAATTACACTGGTCTGATTGCTTTAGACTTTGAAAAGTGAAATGACACTTTCTGACATCATCTTTGTTTAGAATTTAGTCAAAAGGTAGCATGCACACAAGATTGTGGTCATTAAAGTTTTGCTGTGGCTGGACTCTGCATTATCTACAAGCACAGAAATATAGACCACATCAGGCACAAAAATGTTCTGCATCTGAGGGAATATTTTAAAAGATACCCAAATGTTGTTATTAACACCACTGGAAAACCGATCATGCAGCCTGGGCAACACGTCAGTGTTCCTGTGGCTTAGGTTATCAAAACATTAATAATCAGAATGGTGGTGAACACGGCAGTGCAGGACTTATTATTTTTAGGTGCCTTCTAGTTGATGTCAACTGCTGACAACCAGATAAACAGAACACTTCTAGAATGTCTTGTCTGCCGTCTGATTCTTCCAGCTTCCCACATTCATTGATGTGATGACTGAGTTCATCCACCTTATTGTTGGTTGGCCTCATCAACCTCCACTTTCAACTTTCACAAGTACTTTTTTTTTTTTTTTTTTTAAACTCACTGAGCATTCTCATAAAATGCCAGAAATAAAATCTGGTCATTTGTGCTTCAAGTGAAAATTCAGACTTGATTTCATCAAGAATCCATTTCGTTGCTTTCCTTGCAATCACAGCATTCTTAAAAGTCTCCGCTAAGGCCAAAGCACAAAGGCATCAATAACCTTCCTGTCCTCCTCCATCATCAAGGTTTTACCTTTATAAAGAGCCACAGGAAATACGTTATTCTGAACAATGCTGATCTTATTTCTAAGAGATACATCAGCACTTTTAAAAATTGTTTCAAGGTCCATCACTGCAGTTCTACCACTTGCCAGTCTGCAATGCATTTCTGAACTGTTGGACCATTTGTTCATGACGATGATGTTCGAAGGAGGCCAAAGCTGTATAGAACCTCTGCTTTTCCCAATTATCACTAAAGTTTAGCTATAGTCTAATTTTTTCACTCTGTTCTTGAACTTTCCTAACATGTTCTCTTAATTTTTCACTATTTGTGTGATATCAGCATATCGAAGACAGCTGATTCTTCTTCCACCAATCTTAATTCCACAACTGTCATTTACGCATTCAGCTTCTCTCGCTGTATTTAAATTACCCATCATGCTCCAGCATTGTGAGGGTTCCCACACACCTTTCCCAGGTTCTGACTGTCCTGCCCCCATCTGGCAGAAGGTAGTGAAGCATGAGAGCCAGTTCTCCCAGGTTCGGAAATACCGTCTTCCCCAGTACTGCCAGGCTATTCAATTCCTCGCTACCCCCCCATACTCCTCCACCAACTGCAACTGTTATTTATTTTCTATTTATTACTGGTATATTGACTCCTCTGTTGCTCTACCATTTATCATTTATTATTCATTAACACGTGTCCAACTCCCACCCCTCCTCACAAAATCTGCCCTTTAAATTATTGTGAACCTGTCCTTTTGTCCTGCATGTGTCACTTTGTCAGCATGTAGCATGGTGGTCCTGGGGGCTTATCTAGTGCCACTGCATACTTGTATATGGATGGTACAACAATAAAGCATTTTTGATGTAACTTGACCTGATTTGACTTGACTTTGACAATGAGGTCTATTGTTGTTGAGCGATTCCGGAATCCATGCAGCCTGTACATCTGGCAGGTCTCTCTCTATGGAGGGTTCAAATCTGAACTGAATGATCTTTAGCACAATTTTACTGCCATTCTATATGAGTGTGACTATATGATAATTTACACACCCTGTCAGGTCCTCTTTTTTTGGTAATAGAATACAAGCATCCAATCCATAGGCCGTTGAACTACATTTTCCATTGTTTTGCAGATATAATTTGGTGTACACATTGATTCTTCTTCACTGTATTGAAAATTTTTTATTGGGATATCACTTTTCCCTGTTGCTTTCCTTTTCAGCAGCTGGAATCTCTCTACAATCAGGCCAGAAGGAGAGAGAAGACTTTGGGTCTATTCAGGCTGACCCACTGGGGCAGGGTAGCTGTTGGAGTTGACGAGGGAACCCAGTGCTGGCTAATGGGAAAAACCATCTCCCGGGACCAGGCAAAAGCGAGTGTTTCCAACCCCACCTGTCCACCTGTTCTGCATGTGGTGTCTGTCTGGCTTTGATGCTAAATGAATGTGACACCATCTGGGAGTTGAGCCTGCAACTCTGGTGGTCCGTATCCATCTCATGACACAGGCCTCCTGTGAACAGTTCTGAAGGTTCTTCCATGTGTCTGACTCATTAAATGTATCATGGTTGTACATGCCTGCTATAGAAGGCTTCTGTGTACTCCTTCCATCCTGGTTTGGTCTTTGTTTTGCCAGTTATTTGCCTGTTTATGTCCTTCGACACACCTAATCACTGATGGAAATGTCAGCCTCTGTTTTAGTTTCATGTTTATTTCCTCCTTCAATTGCTTTTCAGATCTTGTAATATTACGTCTTTGTCTTTGCTGGTAATATTCAGGAATTCATGATTTAGGAGGTTAAGAAATCTTTATCTTTCCTGGTTTTGTTGCGTCTTCTCCTCTTTGTAATTTCCACTCTGACTTCTGTTATCCACTTTTATTCATCGTGGATTACTTCTTAGAGTTCTTCCCATTCTCTGTGAAGTTGGTGCAGCATCTGGAATTGGGTTCCCATCCTCACCTCGAAGGTAATATATACTGTATATTCTGTGGTTTGAACCTTAAAGGCCTTGTTGTTCCTTTTCAGCTTTACTTGGTGTTTACCCATAAGGTCAGGGCCAGTCAAAAATCTGGACGCAACTACTTATGTTATATATATTATATAACATGAGTTATGAATTAACACTAAGGACATCATAACTGCTAAATAACATGTAAAATTGTGCAGTGATTAGAAGAACCGATGAACAATTCAAAACTATCTAATATTTATACTTTATATGCTTTAAAGTAACCACCCTATGCCCGGCTGACATCCTTGCCCACACCTGGTCTTCTCCTTGCCAGCTTCTTGAGGTAGCCACCTGGGGTGCTTCTCCAGTGATCTTGAAGGAGTTCCCACTCATATTGAGCACTTGTGGGATACCCTTCCTTCACTCTCTATTCCAGCTCGTCCCAAACCATCTCAGTTTGGTTGATGTGTGTTGACTGTGGAGGCCAGGCCATCTACAGCAGCATCCCATCACTCTCTTTTGCCACATAGTCCTTACTTAGCCCGAAGATGTGCTTTATGTCACTGTCTTGATAAAAAACAAATTACATTAGATGTGTCCAGACTTCTGACTGATACAGTATTTCATAACGTGTTCCACAATCTGTCAGCCTGACCCCTAGTCATAAAGCGTTTCAGTATTTTCTTCAGCCACATCAGTTGCTGGGACATAAAACCCATATAAATGTCATTGAACGGATGTTCACAAATCTAACCACATCAGAAACATCAACCGCACTCCAAAAACCCCTAGCTTTCTCTTAACGGCATGTTAAGTGACTCCCAAGTTCCATCTTCCAGCACAAAATGTCGATTTTCATTCAGGTGTGTCCATCCATAACGTTTTCTCAGTAAGAAACAGAAGTGCTTTGCCATTCCCTTCCACAGTTTGAAATAGTGCCCTCACTGTGGTCACCACTGTGATCCCTATTATAGGTGGTAGGTTTTGTGGTTTTGTCTGGCACCTCTGCCAAGACCTGGTTGCCATGGGTGACGCCGATAGAAGTTAATGTAAAGCAGCCATTTACATGAACATTTTTTATAAAAAAAAAAAAGTTGCTGAAGAAATGGAATGCTTTAATGAAACCTGAACCGCTCTTAAAGCTACATTTGTCATTTTAATCCCTCCAAACTGTCACTCAACATATAGCCAATTAATATAAGATTCCTTGACTTGTACTCAAACTACTGCTGGAGCAACATACTGTATTGGTTGGCCAATGAACCAGGTTGATATTAAAGATCCAACAAAATGCTTCAGTGGGAAACCTGCCCATAAAGCACAGATAATGTGTCTTAAAACATTTATGATGAGAATTGACACTCTGACTGGATGTAATGCTGACAAGCTACACTTCCTACATTAGAACTTACCAATCTTAGCCTGGGGTTATTAGCCAAGGATTTTTAAGTGTTACAGCTCAGACTTGGGCTAAGGCGTTAGCATAATGCACCTGCAGTTATATCTGGAGAATGAGTGGTACTTTTACTGTCAGTTTTATTTACAGCAGTTAGATATATGCGATGAGAAATATCGGCAAAGAGTGTAGGACGTGGATTTCCCCAAAGAACAAAGAAAATCCCACATCTATTAAGTATACAAGATCTCCACCTTTCCTACACTAAATGAAAGACAACAGGATATAAAACACTATATCTAAATTCTTAATTAACAGAATT
Source organism: Gymnarchus niloticus (assembly GCA_009936485.2). Taxonomy (NCBI): domain Eukaryota; kingdom Metazoa; phylum Chordata; class Actinopteri; order Osteoglossiformes; family Gymnarchidae; genus Gymnarchus; species Gymnarchus niloticus. Next base: position 2,591,994 of record JAACJT020000030.1, read on the forward strand.
TAGCAGGAAAAAAACAATTAAAATCCAAAGACATCCATGTCCTACCATCTGAAACAATATACTTCTAATTTGCTCTTGTTTGGGAGTTAAAGATTGTGAACATTGAAGTTAGTGTTTTGAGTTTAAGTTTTTATATTGTTTAATACATATATAGATTGAAAAACTGATTTTCTGTTGTTTTGTGCAAGTTTGACAAATGAACAATCATATCAACTGGCACTGTTTAACTAAAACTACTGGTGTCCATTTAGTTTTTTGCTAAATACAAAATTTCACTGATGCCCTAGCAAGTATGTACAGATATACAGAGCTATAGTCAGTTACCACTCTATTAGACACAACTCCTCATCAACAGAGACAGACAGCTTCTACAAACAGCAAATCACGTGGCTGTAACTGAATACATATAGCAGACAGGACAAAAGACTCAGTCACTTGGTAGAAAAGTATTACAATAGCTAAAACACCTCACAGCGTGCCATCATCATTACTGCCAGACGTGGTGGATCCAGCATCTCAGAAACAGCCAAAGCTTAAAGAGAAGTGTACAATAAGCAAATACATTCAGTTAACAGCAGTTATGTGCGTGAAAACACCTGTCCTCTCTCATTAACAAGAGGACTGAAAGCTAATAGTTAAGCCACAAGAACAAAAATAATAAGTCAGCACAACAGTGTTATACGGAAAGGCTTCATTGAACACATAGCTCATTGACCATTGAAGTGTTCCAATGGGCCAAAGTGAGTCATACCTATTATGGGATGATGTGTGGCTCTTTCGGTTAGGTGTCTGTGCCCGGGTCTGGACTCTGCAGATCACTGGTCTGAATCATATGGTTGGCAGAACAGCCATGTCACTGGTGCACCTTTGAGCGAGGCCCTTGAGCGCATAAACTGGCCCAGGAACCCCAGATAAATGGCAAACCTTGCACTCTGACCACAGACTTTGCTCTGACCTGCATATGTTTGGATGTCATGTGAAGGGCATAATAGGATAGCCATATGAAATCGAAACAATTCCTATGTATTAGTGCCAAAAAATGACCGATGAAGTATCATTATGACACGCTTGGTGAATGAAGCAGAGCAGGAAAAAATAAAAAACAAACATACACACTGGTATTGGCTAGTCATGCACGTTTAACTACTATAGACTCGCAGATGGTACGATTTAAAACAGCTCTGTCTAAAGACTACAGGATTATAAAGGCCTATCCTCCTCACGGCGGCAGTGAGCTTAGCTTTGCCATAAGTGCACAAGGATGCAGAATCTCCATTACACACAGCCCCCTGCCCCCCCAACAATACCATCTGCAGGCTTCCACTATCCTGTGTGAGGCCGACAACAATTAGGTGAAGCGTGGTTGAGTCCGCACCGCCAGCTGTGTGCGGCTCATTAAGCTACACCACACTGAAGCACCTGGCCCAACCTTGCCCTGCTTCCCCCCTTCAGCCCTGGGATGTACTAACAGGCTCCGCAGCAGGACAGGGCTTAATCACGCAGACACAGTGCAAAGACTGCAAAATGAAAGGGAACATCCTTGACAAATAGGAAGGAAGATAAGTTTGACTGAGCCATTATGAGTTTTGGGAAATCTTGTGCTGATTCATACTGACATAAGTTTAAAAATAATAGGTACTGTATATATGTACACACAATGTGCTTTAAAAACAACAGCAGAAACATATACAGAACTACTACATTTTTTCAAAACAAACGTGCACTTCACAATCCCTAAACACAGAATTAAGAGAATCATTAATATGTTTAGTTTCAAAAATGCACACAGACCACTGCTCCTGTACGTACATTTAAAATGAAATGTCTGATTGCATGATCAGTAGTGATAAAGGTACTGGAAAAAGACTATTCTTTTGGTTTTATTAATTAGATATTAATATTAATTCCAGATGGGAATCTAATGACACACAATAACAGAGCAAACGAGTCCCAAACCACTGAAAATGATGACCTTAAAACAGGAAATTGTTTTGTATGTGAATGTGTCTACTTGCATGCAAAGCAAGTGAAGACAGGAAATGAAAACTTCTGGATACTTGAAAAGCAAAGTAATTGAGGAATAATGGCTCTGAAAACAGTAATGTACAATGCACAATATAAAGCGTTTGCTCAGAGAATTCAGGACGCTAATGCAAACTAACGTCAGAGAAAATTGTATTGCAAAGTTAAAGCCATTAAGCTGAAAGAAAAATGAAGTCAGTTACTTTCGCTCTCTGCAAGATTTGAATTTTCAAAATTAATTTTTTAAAGCCTTATTTCCAAATTTAATGGTCCAAATGAATAATTTCAGGCAGGCTTTATTATTTAAAAAGATAAAAGAATTGAAGTTTACTGGGACTGAACTGCTGAATACATTGTAGAAAACTTTTGTACTATTTACGCTTAATTCTTCCAGTAAAAATTCCTCAAACTGAAATTTAATAGAATTTTCATACAGTATTTTTTTATGGTATGTGATCCACTTATCTTTCATGAGTCATCTAAAACCAGCATTTTGAACTCGGGTTTTAGGTTCAACAAAGTTCGTAAGGCTTGAATGTAATACCTCAACATTGTTTAAGAACTTGCTATAAATTCAAACCTTTCATAATCATAAAACAAAAACAAGACAGACACCCATACACGCACGCGCACACAGACAGACACACAAACACAGTGAACACTTTAAATAAGTACCCTTGCTTGTTAAAACAGCCTGTTCCCTCAGACAGCGCCCCCATGTGGCTGCTACCAGAACAGTGGCTGATCTAAAGGGTGGCATGGGGTGGCAGCTGCCACCACACCTCTATTTTTGCGTCCCGCTGTAACGTAAAAACTAGTAAAGTACATACGTACCCCACCCCATCTCCGGGGGCCTGATCCTCCACTGTGCCAGAATTTCAGAAACAGCTCAAGACCACCTCCAAATGTGAGTCATTGGATGGCCAATAAAAAAATATTGGCTTCTATTACCAGTTGGTGTTTTATATATACGGTATAAAAAAGGCCCGACCAATGAGAAGATTTTGCCTCTCACCTCCAAGGTTGAAGGTTTGAATCTTCACTATGCATCCTCCACTATGCATTTTTTCCACAGGTTTCAGGGTTTAGGCTAATTGTTGTTTTAAAATTGTGTGAATCTGTGATGGACCATCATCCCATACAGACTTGTGCCCTAAGAGGCCTGGGATAGGCTGCCGCTGACCCAACCCATGACCCTGAGTATAACTGGTTAGAAGATGGATGGAAATATATAGCAAATACATATACATTTGAAAAAAATCTAGTCATTTTTAATCACTACAGTTTTCAGACAATGCATCTGGATTTTAATTAAAGGATGAAAAATGTGAAATTTAAGCAGTTCATTCATTTACAGGCCATATCATAACTAATTAAGATCTCAAGTGGCCCAAAAATCTATGTTTCTGCCTGGCTAACCTTCAACTAAGCAATGAAAGCTAAATAGCTGCAGGATGAATTGAAGTACAAACATCAGCTGCAACAAGACAGACTTGCAGATCCATGGAAAAAGTCCTGAAGCTCTTCTGGACATCCATCATGTGCTTTATTGTTGATCCATGAGATTTTTTTGAAGGACATCCATGTGTAGGTTAAGCCACCATAGTCGTAAATTATCTCCATTTACAGACTACTTGTCTCAGTGTGAATGGATGAATGCAATAATCTTTTTCAGCGATTTTACAGCCCTCTCTAAAATGATGGACGCTTCCTGTAAGGTTACTTTATATCCTGGCAGCAGAGGCGACTGCTCTGACTACAAGGGAAGCTCCGCCTCCTCTAAAATGTCACCCAAAAAATTAATCAAATATGTACTGTTATATTTACGTTGTTATTACAAAGAGTGTGCTAGAATGTGTTCAACTTCATGGCTAGTTCATTCAGAATCAGCAATAATTTCACTGCAGGTTGTGTGACGTGATTTTTTTTTCTCATACATTTCCGTGACAGCCCAATCCATTAAACCCCATTGAAGTGGAGCTCCACTGTACTTCAATGCCACTTCAGTATATGCTTTGTTTTCAGTGCAGCAAAGCTAGATGTTTATTGGACAAATGCGTCAAAACATCATTTCCAGGGAAGCTCAGCGTCTCTGGGAGTAAATGGGGCAGTGGGCTGGCCAGGACACTGGGCTGCTGCATGATGATTGGAGGAACTGTCAGGGGCGCTGGACCTCTTTTGACTGACAACATTTTGGCATCAAAGCATTTCAAGTTCAGTCCCATGCGGATTTTTGGCGAGTGATTTTGTGAGACAAGCTGCTGCTCGTAGTCTGTTATTTGCTAGCGATATAGCCTACTATTTTCATTTGTACATATCCTACTGTAAATAAAAACATGAATATAGCGTTCTTGAGTTTGTGCCTTGTTTCAGTTTACTAAAGTTTGTTTGTTTATTTCAAACTAGGTCGAGGGGGACAATAATTGACTAATTTTATAATAGAGGTCAAAAATGTGCTTCCCCTGTTTGAAAGACCACCAGCTGCCAGTGCCTGGCAGTGTGTATTATACAAACCTGTATGGAATAAACAAAAACCTGGATTTCTACCTTATCATAGTAAAGACTCACCAAAATGGTGTCCTGTGTTGATTGGTCAACTTGAAGACTAATGTTTAGTGATGGGACAAATGAGGCTTCAACAACCATGGTGGGTGGAAGGATCCTGAACTGCTAATCAGTTATATTAATTGATTAGCAGTTCAGGATCAATTAACATCAATTAATATCAATATCAATTATATCAATTAATCAATCATGATAGCCAGCATTGATTAGTAGTTTGGGACACTCCCACCAACCACAGGTCTTAAACCCTCATTTAGTGTCAGCGCTGATCGGCTAGTTTGGGATGCTCAAATACACCGTGGGTTTTGAAGCCTCATTTAGCTCCAGCATTGATTGGTAGTTCAAGATAATCAAAATATTTATACAAATGGCAGCCACACCCTTCATCAAACGAGCAAACGAACGTTGCAATTCACTTCTGAGCAATTCACACGGAGTCTTAATTATTGTTATTCTACCAGGTCAGTTCTTGCAAACAAAGAATCTGTGGAAACTATCTCTTACAAAGTTTTCATTAAACAGGGATTTCCGAGTAGAAATGTGACATTTCCAAGATCTCCAAAATGATTCACATGCTTGCGAGCCACACTGCACCTGGAGGGCCGCATTTTTATCACTTTCTCCCTACTTCTTTAAACACTCCAGCTCCTATAACATAGGCATTTGCTTCTTAATGCGGTTCTTGCTCATCTTAAATCCCCATCCCATAAACCACTTCCCAGGATGCCTAGGGATTTACATATTTCTACATATTATATCAATTTTTTTCATGTATATAATTTTTATGCATACCAAGTCCAAATACAGCAGACACGCGATAACGTTTGTCTTAATGCTGTTTAACACCAGGCAGTTAAGCAGCCGAATGAGAGGACACGGTACAGCCGTAAAACTTCTGATTTGAGCCAAGTCCTTTCTCTGTGTCTGCTCAGCTTGCACGGTGTACCCGCATTTTTCTGGGTATCCTCTGTGTAATGCAGTTTACCACTCCATTCCAACGACCTGCAGTACAAATAACCTGACAACACTGCAGTGTGCTTATATGCACGTTCAAATCGCCTAGGATAAAACCTGAATCCTGAATGGGGTGCACCTTAGACCGTGTTAGGAAGGTTCTCAAGCCTCTGCAAAAACAGCTGCAAATATAGCAACCCAAAATAAAAACTTTGTGACAGATATTATAAAATCTTGTAATTCCAGAGCCATTGAAGACCAAAACCCAGGAATGTAGAAGACAGCAAAAGCTACAGCACCTTCCAGTAGAGGTATTCAGAGGGATAATCTGTTTCTTTTGCAACTAACGCCTTAAGGTCGAGACACAAGGTGGATGTAACCTGTCAGTTACAGTTATACCCCAATTCCATTCATCAGTGACCATCCTGTCCCCATAAAGTTCTGCATCAACTTTTCTGACAAAGAATGGTACACCGGATAAGACGATCGTTTTTAAGAGGTACAGGGAAAAATAAAATTTAACTTTCCATCCAAATAATTTAAAAAGACATATTGATATGTGGTCAGTATAGAATTTCATCCTGCAGAAGTCAATGCCATGCAGGATGATTTGCAATTTAAGATTTAAAGAGCATGGCAGCATGATAATCTAGAGAGACACACAAAGCCAAATTTATAGACCTAAGACACTGCTGGTAAATGTCCTGTTGCAAGGAAAGAATCCAGAGTTTTTCACGAGCCAGCCAAAACTTCACAGAAGAGGAACAGAAGTAGTTTGTTTAAAAGCTGATTTACCAAGTTAATCTCCGCTTTTAAAGCTTGAGCTAAACTTGCTGTTACTGAGATTCTGTTATTGTTGAACGTGAATGAGGATTACATAAATCTACAACTGGAATTCGAGTAGTTGATTATGTATGAGCTATGATGATATATTTAGATCAAAATGTGCCAGCAAACAAAACAATTCCAATCTTTTTGCGAAGATCATTTTCAATAGCAAAGTTACAAAAAAAAAAAAAAAAACACGCAGAAAAGGTAACACACATGGACTCACATACACTGTTACACCATTGATATTGACGCACCTGTACGTCCGTTCCAGTGTGCAAAAACACAAACACCTATCATTCTCTGAGTGGGTGCAATTAGCTGAAGATCTAGCCTGTGATTCGTGTTTCATTTCCTGTAGCTCATCTATCCATCGCAGTCAGGGTAATTAGTAGACTTTTCCTGTGACCATCTGAATCCATCTGCAGAGTACATCTCATCCATTTGTAGGGAGAACAACCATAACCAGATTAACAAATTCAAGAACACTAAGTTGTTGAAAATGGCATTGTACAATTCCTCATTACACTGCGGCTAGCAAGGTATAAGAGTTTACCTCTTCGGGCGATTTTCGTGTTTCTCTTGCGCTACAACTTAGAGTCAAAATGGAATTCATAAGGGTTTCTTCTCTCTGATCAAAACAAATTATTCTTCAACATAAGGGAAGTGGAAAGGGAAAAAAAAAAACATTTTAAATTGCAAATAAAATTGAGTGCATATGCACACAATCCTCTGAATGAATACTTTGAATAATTGAGTTTGGCAGTTATTAACAGCTTTGAGTCTACTCAGTGAAGACTCCCTAAGCTTTGCATGTTTGTCATTAGAATTCTCCCCGATTTGTGCTCAGAAAACTGCTAAAGCTCCCTCACCAGTGAAGGACTGGTGGCAAACATCAATTTTTAATTCCCACTGATTCTCAACTGGACACAGGTCCAGACTGTCACTTGGCTGTTCCAGAACAATCTCTTTTGTATTTATCATCTGCTCCAAAGTGGCTTTTACTATGGCTTGGGGCCATTATCCTTGTCCCAAGTCTGAGGTCTTTTGCAGACATCGGCAAGTTTTCCTGGATGATTTTTTCTTACCCTTCCACCATCCATTTCACCTTCAATTATCACCAGCTTCCCAAGTACTTGAAGCAAAATAGTGGACATATATTATAATTCTCGTGCTAGTTCGAGATCCCTGATTCTTTAGTCTTCATGATGTATTTTTAAACTGCCCCGACTGACTGGGACGTGACAGGTGTATTTAACGTGAAAGCGTGAAATGACTTAAATCAAATTCACATGCGAATTATAATGTAAATCTTCTGAAAAACAGGTGCCTCACACATTATTCAAGTGCTTCACAGTAAAGGGGCTCGACACAAATGTCATCTATTCTTTTATAAGTAATTTGGACATAAAAGTTACTTTCATACCGTGACATTATCGCATACCTGCATAAATTCTAAATCCAAAGAGAGTGAACACTTTTTACAGCCGCTGTGTACTTTCATTAAATAGATACAGTAATGGCGTATAATCCTCCTTTGAAGATAAACTCAAAGTATTATCCTGGCGTAATCTCATAAATCAACAGATTTCATATCAATCACAAAGAGAAAGCAACTAAAACATGACAATGGATCTGCACTGCTGTTTCGACTATCTCAAAGCAAGTCTGGCAAAACACAGCACATTAACATCTGTTATTCTGCTTTCCTCTGACACAAAATAAGACATTGGAGAAAACTGCAAAAACAAATTATTCACAAAGCACTGTTTATTTATCTGTCACCCTTATTTAATCAGTTGCAATGGAAATCTACAGCGTGACTGGAACGGAGAGGCAATGTGGTAAAACCCACTGGGAATGTTCTATTTGTTCACGTTTCCAATTATGAGTGAGATCCTAATCAATAGCAACCATGTAGTGTTTTTCCAGTTCTTTCCCGTATTTACCAAGTCACACAAAATGTCCAACCCACAAGTTCCAGACCAAACACTACAGCAGAGGGAGGAAGCAAAACACGTAGGTCTTTATGTGATTAGCAATGGATTGTGGTCAACCAGTTCCTTTTGCTGGGATGATCCGGTAAACATGCGTTGCACTGATCAATAAAATTTCAGAATCACCAGAGTACAGGAATAGGCAACATTCCTCCCATCAAACGAAATCTTTATGTAAATTAGCTGTAATAAGTTCCTTATTCTACTGATTGACACAACAAGCATTAGCCAGAGACAGTTCAGAAGTGAAAAACCAAAACATAAGATTTCTTTAAACTGCCTCAAGATAAGGATAAAACCAGGCAGACTCTGCTCAGCCCAGCTTACAAGCCCTCCAAGGTACCTAACAATGGAGTGTGGTACCCTGCTTCACACTACCATTCACAAAGATGCTGGTCATCAGTCACTTCAATACAGCTGGGTACAATACTGCATATCATTTCAGGATACCACACTCAAGAGCTGAAAAACCAGATGCCTGCAATTATCATTTATCAAATTTCATGTTGCAAATCCACTGTATCGGCTCCTGACCCCTGTTGTGATAGTAAATTGATGACACGTGTGAAAGACTAAAAATATGAAGCGTACATTGCTCTGACTCAAATCTACAGCTCTCACAGAAAGGGAACGGTTTCTAGCAAAGGCTTTAGAAAATCGTTTTGTTCGACAGCTGCAGCAGTCCCTAAGTAACGGTACTGTGTGACGGGTACACGGAGCTACAAAAGCTGACTTGAGTGAGAGACGTGCATAGCTGTTTGGTTGTGTCAGTAGGACTGGCAATTTTGAGATGGCCGATGTATGACTCATAAACCGCCATTAAAACAGGGTCTATAAAACAACAGGCTATCACGCACCTACACACAAACACACACTCACACACAATAGGAGCATGGAGGCATTGCACGAGTCTGTCAGATGCATAATCACACACACACACACACACACACACACTACGCACAGCAACCATCAGGAGGCTACACTACATACCTCACAAACGTACCCACACAGCACCCACTGTCAGCCTGCCAGTCACACACACACACACACACACACACACACACACACACACACACACACACACACACACACACACACACACATCATGGAATGACCACAAAAAGCTTCATTCCTAGGCCGGTTGGCTATGAGCATCTTACAGCCCATA
>JAACJT020000030.1:2601627-2616485 GCA_009936485.2 Gymnarchus niloticus
TAGTACACTGAAAGCAATGCTTCCGTCTGTTGCTGCAGGCCTATGCATTTATAAAGCTGTTCTTCTAAGCAGATCTTCTTCCCTTCTGGGAATGTGCCCAGCTAGCAAATGAGCCCTGGTAACAAGAGAACACAAGCTAGTCAATAGTCACTACTGAAAGTCTTCCTCATCAGCCCCCGAGATGACATTCACACAGCTGAGGACCAGAGACCACCACAATAAATGGCTTGTGTCATAACAAAAGGCAGAGGGTCTGCTGGGAGTTAGAGGACATTCTCCAGCTGTAAAACATGCCCAACTGTGCACATATGTCTGGACTGTGAAGGCTTATTTGGCTCATTTAAGCTGGCAATAGGATTGGAGGTGGGAGCATAAAGGGCTTGTATGAAGAAGGAACATGCACCCAAAACACGGGGTATCAAATCAATCAGTAATCACCAGCAGAAGAGATTTCTGCCAACATAAGCATATCTTCCTCTCTCATCTCCGCCAATTATGTCAAACTCATGCAAGCGTAGGCTGCAGCCTGATTCCTCAGTGTAACCATGGCAAAAAGATTTAAAAAAAAAAAAAATCTAATTACAGTGCTTTTTTAAAAATGCATTTCATAGGTACTGCATTCTACCTTGGGTCAAATATTGATAAGTATTAGCCGTAACTTGTCACATCTGCTTAGTAAGCAAAGTTCTTAAAGAACACATCATCGGACATCTCTCGTTGACTTACTGATTATAGAAGGGCTATATATACATATGTATGAATTTAGAAGCAGCATAATAATTCCATATGTGTATCAATCAATTAAATTTTTTTTATACTGCCTTTCACAGGACATTTGACCCAAGGGACTTAACAGGAATGTGTGGTAATTACAGTGTACTTTGATGAAAATTAATAAGGAAGAGGAAAGACCAGAAGACAGCGGAGGAGAGGAACCATTAGACAGCGACCTCAAGCTCTGAACTCGTCCGTTGAACATTTTAAAAACAACTCATCACTTATATATGCTCTTTTTGTATTTTTTTTTCCAGTTAAAAAAAAAAAAATCACTTCCTGAGAAGAAAAAAAAAAACCCGAGAATAAGCAAACAAGCTTCACCTGTCACAAGTAACTTCATTAAACTTTCAGCTGACCAAACCTATGATTATGCCACTTAAAACACCCATAAAGCATGAGGATGCCTGCATGTAGGATGACACTGGCAGCGGGTTTGTTGGTTACCTTTCAGTCTGCTGTCGTCAGACCCGGGTTCACCATGAACAGCCTGCAGAACCACTAACTCACACAATGAGGCTATTTTAAGGGAGGTGAGGCACAGCGGGAATCCTCCAAGGATCTGAATCTGCGACATCTCAGTGTGGTTTTGGAAGCACCACATCTGACCAACGTCCAAGCAGCCCAAGACACAGTGTACCCCGGCAACATACACACAGAACATTAGCAATGGACTGTAGCTACCCCCCAGAACAGAACATTTACTTTTTTAAGCTTGGAGGAGGTAACTTTTCTTTCACTTCAGGTTCAGCTACAGAAATAAAATAACAAGCCTCATTCATCACCATAACAGGCTTTCAATTTGATGTGGTTGTGGTACGGAGGGCCAGTGTATCAAGACGAGATGCTCCCCACTGACTCAAGCCAAGGTCCTAAAGGCTGGTTCTTCTTACACCTGTCGGTAGACACCACCCACCTGCCTCTCTCTGCATGACATCTTCCTCCACTACAAGGACCTGCGTCTCAGACAGGACTGGCATAATAACCGCAATGTGGCAGATGCAAACCAGATGGATCATCTGTAACTTTTAGCCATATTAATTCATTCATTCATTCATTATTTAACGCCGAATGTCTCCAAACCTCTACATCTGCGTGCACCACGGGTGGCACAGTTCTTATGAGCATTAAACCGAACGGTACAATACTAGTTGCCGACAAAAGTCAGTAAGAGACCAACCTTGACCGGGGAGCCCCGAGAAGCGACAGGCAAGTCTCGGACTGCGGTCCCTGGAGTGGAAGCTGCGATACCGGCAGCGCATCCAAGAGACACCCCAGTCAGCGCAGGTCTGCCCCCGTTTCTGGGTCGCTGCTTAATCCCATCCAGCAGACGAACCAGGAGGATATTGGCTGGCAGGTCGTCGACGCCGCAGTCCACCAGGATCCGACACTCCGGGCAGCGCAGCTCGTTGCGGGAGCAGAGGATGTTCTCCAGGCAGCGGCGGCAGAAGGTGTGCTGGCAGGGCAGCACCTTGGCCGTGGTGTCCAGCCGTTCCAGGCACACGGAGCATTCCAGCAGATCCAAGAGCGACGACTCGTCCATGTTCAGCAATACTCACATCTCCCTGGTCCGCCGATGGTGCGCCGACGCATGCTGGTGGTCCTCTCATAGGAGAACCACGGCAGAATCCCCGGCTTGGAGCTCAGGCTGGTGGCGCAGCTGTGTAGGGGGTGGGAAAGTGAGGTCAGACACTCAGCAGCGTCGATCCAGCGAAGACCGAAGGTCTGGAGCACTTCTTGAACAGCACTTTAGGCAGCTATTAATAAGCAGAAGGAGCCGGCTCTCTGGGCATCCGGTAGATGTTCCTCAGGCTTGACATGAAGAGGTGTGTGTGTGTGCGTGTGTGTGTGTGCGTGTGTGTGTGTACGGCGCCTCTCACCCAGTCTGATGTTGCAGATGATCTCAGAGGTTGTGAAAGCAGCTTGGGAGACTTTGCTCAGCTGCTCATCGGATCCCCCCCCCCCATACGAATGACAGGCGAGGAGGCTTCCTCCAGGAGTGACTTCACACCACGCAAGAGCACGAATCAATCAATACATCATTATTCAATTATTTCGGTCGCTATGGCGTGCTTGGTGGTTGGCAGCTGTTACCGTGGGCGTTATCGGCGTCACGTTGTCCGATTTTTCGCAATGAAAGGGAAAAAGTTCCCCTTCCTTTGTGGACACTGGCGTGTGAATTAAAGCCCCCGCAGCGCGCTGCCACGCCTCCGCCATGCAGCGGGATTTTAACTTTACTCCAGATGCGCATCAGACGCACGACACTCGGTCCTTCCACTGCCGAAATATGTCACATGAACGCAATTCAGAAACGACTCCCGCTATTTTTATTATAGCAGGAGTAGCAGTAATAATAATAAAATAGGATTCATAATTTCAAATTCAAATCACGCTAGCAAATGAATATTTCATACTCCTTTATGTGAAAAAGCATCGCCGCGATCGTATATGATGTTCCGAATCGACACTGTGGGGAACAGCCACAGCACCACAGCACCGCATTTAATGCTATGTGAATATTTTTGTCCTCTACTGCCCCCTAGCGGCAATTTGGCGCAGAAACCCGTATATATAACCGCTGGTCGTTCTTAATTATTATTATTATTATGTCATTTGTTGCCCATTTATTTCATTTCACATTGGTTTCAAAATTAAAACAATTAAAATAAGGGTTATGCCTAAAACAAAATCAGTACCTTTAATCAACAGTACTGGGTACACATGAAGTGGTTTGAAATGTATTCAGGATATATGCAAGACTTATTTCTACTTGGATCAATCTATAATCTATGAATATTTCCCATTGATTTGATCTCAAAAATCAAAACTTTTCTTCTAAAGCACGAAAGAGGTTAGTTAAATTTGGGTTAAAGATTAGGGATGTGATTGCTCATTCCTCTAAGCAGCAGCTCTGTGTGTAACCCAGATTCAAATTGGCTCCATACTATTGATTTACTGATTTAATTCCTCACAGAAATCCGCCCCAGTATTTGTTGTTTAATAATCGGCTCGTAAAATGTCTATTCGTCTCGGTCATGAAGAAGGAAGCCGATGCGCTTGAATGACGCTATTGCGACGTTTCACCACCAGGTGGCAGTGTACAGTTACAAACTATCGTCACTTTACCTGAACCAGGTTATTAATTAAATATATTATTTTCTAGGGCGGAGAATATTCGTTTTATTATAGGAGGAGTTTTAACTGCAACATGCATGCAGACGCGGTCGGTTTCAGAGACAGCATCGTCGCTCATCTTTGTGCCTATAAGTCACGTATTTCAGATAAAAAATACTGTACGTAAAACGTTAAACCTTAAAGATGACTTTCAAAAGTTTTAATTGAGATTCTTTAAAAATCAAGAAATAGTGGGAGTAATTCATCACTTCATATTGTAATATCTTCTGGAAATACACACAACTATTGTATCGAAGTCCCTGTTACAGGTAAGGCGTTTATGGAATGTGGAAGGACTGTTGAAAGGGAGTTTCCTCCATAATTTGTTACACATTACTGTATGATGTTCAGGCTAAAATTCGGTCGGTGCATGTATCTATCATGTTTAGGGCAAGGAAACTTCGTGCATTTCAAGTAATTAAATAAATGATATTTTGCTGGCCTTGTAGCATTGTGATGATGATGATGATGATACTTTATTATTGTTGTGTTGCTTTGCTGGTTTACTGTGTACGTTTTGCTACAGTCTTTATCCAGTTGTAGGTTATGCTAGAAACACGAAGTCGTGGTTTGGGTGAATGACTGATAGGGTAGGTTCGGTGTCATTTGGTGTGTATATATATATATATATATGTTATAGGATCTGAACCCTGTCCATTCCTCTGGGGATCCATCAGCATGTGTGGTTAGGACCGAGCAGCCGACATGGTGCTCATCAGACACAGTAGTCTTACCGTGCAGCCTGTCCGCTTTCAGCAAACTCTGCAAAAGTCCTGCAGAAAGATGCCAGAGGAAGCACGCTAATTCTTGTTGCTCCGGGTTGGATTTTAACTTCAGGTAACGAGGGGAATCGTCCGTTTTTCGACCTCCTCTGATGGAGTTTGTAATGTTTAGGTTAGAGGAGTTAAACAAAAGGATGAGCAGAAATGTACGTGGGAAAAAAACGAAGGTGTTCTTTAGAAAATTACATCTATGGAAATTGATTCAATAGAAAAAGTCCATAATTAAGTCGAGATACTGAAAAGATGTGTAAAATGCATAGAAGAAACTTCTTAATTACATTTGGCCCAAAGCACAAGTTATAAATGATTTATGTAACACACAAAAAATCTACACTTAATTAAGTGAACAGATTTTTTTTTTCATATTAAAAAGCATGGAGGTTTGTATATACTGTAGATCTACTTGCAAATTAAACATTTGAATACCCAAGGAATAGTAACTAAAATTAAGAATAAAGACATTGTACATATGTTTCTCATTATGCCATTTAACACAGCTGGGCTACAGTCAAAATATGGTTTTGTTGTATTTTATTACAATGATTTGAATTAAACCATAATAGAAGGAGATGCTTTTATGAAGCTTTTTGAATAACAAAAAAGGCACTGGAAGTGAGACAAGTTCTTCTAACATGTAGAGGCTATTGAACAGAAAATATGCTACAATCCAAATGATTTGCAGTAAAAGGTCGGCTTAGTTTGATTTTTTTACTTGCATTTCTTGAAAAAGAAAAAACCAAAGCAATACGACCCTCTTCAAGCCGTAATTTGAGTAAAATGAACCCCTGACAGATCATGATAATTAAATCCAAAATAGATAATCAATTATCATTATTATTGTTATTGTAATAATAACAATAATAATAATAATAATACTTTGCCTGAAGAGGATTGGATTTCAGGACAGTTACACCCACCTGATAACTCAGTTGGTTTAAAAAGTTAAGTTTAGTGACACACACACCTTCTGACTGGTTTACACTAGCACTGTTTGTGTTGTAATATTATAAAATGAGTATTTATGCATGTTATTCGTTTTAATGTTAGGTTTCAGTCTTGTCATATTGAAACATGACGCTGCTGCAGACAGACAAAAGTTGAAAGCTCAGTCTCTCCCCGTGAGACAGAGCCACACAAACGCCGTCACTTCAGAAGTGTCTACGTTACTCGCTGCTCCTGCCCGTAAGGGCAAAACCCTCACAGGAGACCGGCTCCGCTGTACGGCATCACTCATGCCTGCTTGTAGTCTGGGAGATCAAGCACTAAGGCACTATTGAAAGACAGACTCGTGCCTCTTTTTTCAGTGGTGGCATGAGATACAAACAGATTATTGACAAGAGCTAAGGTTCAAGGTGGGGGAGGTTTTGCGGCTCTTTTTCATGTCTGCCTTTGGTTTGTTTTTGCAAAGGGAACTTGATGGAGTCTGTAATTAGAGTAATCAAAAGACAAATAGAGAACGAGCCTCAATGATATCCAGATAACTAGACAGCCCTCGAACCTACAGACAAATACCATTGAAGTTTGTTGTTGAGGCTGTATGAAGTTCACAGAAACAGAGAATAATTAAACTGTATATCCATGTGTGTTTATGATGAAATCCTGACTTCCAAAATATGTTAGCAAACTCATCTTTTTAAGGTGGGGGTAACACTGTCCATTTCTCTGTGAACACTCCAATTCAAAATTCTGGCTGGATTACATTATTTCACCATCAGAGTGGATTTTCTCAGTTGGCTGCTTCTCTGCTTAAGGAGAACACGTTATTTCAGCAAAGAACCCCTCCGGCTGAAGGATAAGCTTATAATTTTCCTTTCCTTTTTTGGCATTTATTGAAACTTCTAGTTATCTTTTACCTAGTTGTGTCTTTTTCTTTCCTATCTTATGCATTTGTATGGCAGGAATGACTGGCAAGTAAAGTTAGCTGCATTATAAGCTGTATTCAGTACTGTAGTACGAACAATAAGGATTAGTAAATATTATAAGGTAACAATCTTGCTGTATATAGATAACATCTTAATTAAGAAAACAACAGTTTGCATTTGCTTAAAGGATCTTCATGTTTGCTTTACATTATCCAATACCACATCTATAGCTCACAATTAATGCATTTCGAAAGTCTGATATTTTAATCGAAGCAGTTTGGTGGACATCTCCACACTTGAAATGTGGCTTCATAAATTAAATTGAATCACATATAGTGATAAAAGAAGAAAGTTATATTAATGTTTTTCAAGGAGCCAAAGACAACAGGAGATGTGCAGGAGAATGTTAGTCTTCCTTATAACATCTGCTGTTGTCCTGCATTTTCTAAGAAAGGATAACTGAAGGATGGATGCTGGTTATTGGTAACAATTTCTGAGACCACAGCGAAACGGAAACATTATAGTCAGTGTAAGACTGCAGCATTGCAACAGATTTCTGATGATTACGGCCATCGAGCCTTTAACTCCTTAATTTGATAGCCTGAAGTAGTAAAAACTCTGAAGAAAGTCTTTCTTGTCATTTAACCATTAAAATAACTGACTTCTCTAATGCAAAAAGTATGCACATGTGCAGTGGTATAGCAGAAGATGTTAATTGGATGTAATTATTATTATTACTTCTATGGAAAGGAGTGACGGCAGACAGATCAGGTGTTGGAATTCCTGATAATTGGGAGGATTAGTGGTTGCTCCAAGCCATTGAGGATCTGGTTTTCAGAGGATGGTTCCAGATAAAGGAATGGGAAGGAGGAATTAAGTAATTAAAGCGGAGACATCAAAAAGCCGTCAGTTTCAATCTCTGATCTAACTGCTTGTCTTGATCAGGGCTGAGCACTGGAATCAGTTCCAGGCAACACGGGGCACAAGGCCAAAATACACATACAACATACACATTCGTACTTAATGAAACGCAATTCAGTGACGCCAGGATGATTTAGGAAACCACATGACCCAGGGAAGGCGTAGAGACAAAACTCATTCATACAGCAGAGCTGGGATTTAAAGCCCCACACTTGGAAGTGTGAGGTAAATAGTTTCTCCCATTGAGCCACTGTGCTACCCAGCTATATAACAGTATATTTATTTATTTACACAGTAACAAAAAGTCATGGTGCCCAACAGGCATGACACACACCTGCGTATAACCATAAACATTTTCTCTATACAGCTTAATTATTATGTACATAAAGTGATTAACCTTTAATTAAGTTACTGATAATGTGACGGTGCTATGTCCAGGATCTAAACTGACTAAGGAAGTTTAAGACATCAAACTGAAGAGGTCATACTACCCTAATTTGGTCAGAACTCAATAACCAGACGCCTTTTGTCTGTATATTGCTCTTTGTGTAGATTAATCAGTCAGTTAAGGAAATTAAGAAGCAGTGGAACACTCATTGCTGAGGTCTCTACCAGAATGAACTGTGTGAATTATGAGCCTGTGATTTAGGGATGAACTGTGAACCAGATCAGTCATCCCACATAAATCCCGTCCATCCCAGAACCCAATTTGTTTTTCTATTTTATCGAGGAAGTAGAAGACTAGGAAAGCAGTTTGAAAGTATAAGCAGATTAAATGGCAAGAACTTTGTTTGAATGAATTGTTTTTAAATCATCTTTAGAACTTAGACACAAAAAACCAAGGTTTGCATATTCTGTGATACTTGGCTTAGTTTTCGTACTAATTGGTTCACTTAAATTGAAAAGCAATTTCTTAATCTGACAGCAAGACATTTTACTGAAGATGTGAAATACAATTTGTATAATTAAATGGAAAAGTGGGAACATTTTTTTAATCAATCGACAGGTCAGGAGGAATGTATATCAGCTGTGCTTCGGTTATATTAAATGGAAGGAGATACATGACGGTGTCACTCTACTCTAAAACTGACAGGCAGCAAACTTTGACAGGTTTTGAAACTCCAGTCCCTACGAATGCTGCCGTGATTCATGTGAAAGAGCCAAACCAGTGGTCAAGTTCCTTATCTTTCCCAAAACAACAGCGTCGGGTCCATTAATCTCTTTTTCCAGTATCTTATTTCAGCTGTATGCTGGCAATCATTCGGCTACATTCGTTACCATAAAACAATCAATCAAGTTGGCCCCCTGGTGCACAAGACCTTACAAGAAGAGAACCTGATTCACACTTAATCGCAGGACTCTTACGCTGATTGATTTAATTGAAAATAAAAGGGGGACATAATGAAACAGATATTCCTAAGTAAAGAAATGTATGACAAATGTAACATATATACTATGTACTGTATATACAATTAATTTACTCTTATTTTGCACTCCTATTGGAACACAGAAGAGAACTACCAATTACAGCAGGGGTAATAATATCTCTCCCTTAATCCATCCCCAAGGAATAGACATTTCAAGCTTGTTAATGATAAGGATAATGACAGTCTGCCTATTTTCCTTAGATTATGTGGTTGTTAGAAGATTAATGACCTGGGGCGAGGAGTCTGTGGTCGTCTTTCAAACACGACAAGCCCCAACAGGGCCCGCCCAGGCAGAAGGTTCGAGGGCTAGACAGACTCCTCAAACATAGCGCCGCACATTCCAGCCCCGAGGAGCCAACCTTTAGAGGATCTGTCTCTGTGCTCGGCCGTGTGCCCTGATTTTGGGGACCGGGGGCCACACTCTTTTGGCAGCCTGTTCACTTCCTGTGGAAAACATTTGAAAAACAGATTTCTTTTCTATATGGCAAACACATCCTCATTGCATTAGCCAACTTGTATTTGGCTTCCTGTCAGTTGTCTTCACAATGATTTTTACTATTAGATTCTAATGGGTCTCGTTACCCAGATATCCACTGAGAACTTTGTCACTTCCAGAGAATACTTATATATAAGCTTTAAAAGGACTCAAATGATGTTTTTTCAAAGATTGTATTGAGAGTAAAATGACAAACATTTATGGAAATAGTTAATGTAATATTTTAAGGATTACATGTGTCTAGAAAAAATACAAAGAATGTCTCTTTTTGTGGGCTGGCACAATGTTTCAATTAAACTGCACATTTGGTAAAAAGGTACCCAACTTTCTAAACTAGAAATTACATGTTTATGAAGAACATCAAGTTTGCAAAATAAAAACTCCACAAGTGGCAATTGCTTTGGTTTCAGCAATGGTGGGTACACTTTAGACATGTAGACATGTATTAATGTTCTATTGGGTGACCTTTACAGACCAAAGGACAACTGGAAGGCATTAAGAATGTATTGCGCTCAATTCGAAATGTAGTTCTTCAAAAATGCTTAATGCCCTACAGAGAAGAAAAGTAATTGTGGAAATTGGTAAGATGGTCTTACTTATTCATACAAAGCTTGGTTGTCTCAGATCTCTGGAGAAAGAAAATAAGGCATATTTGTTTTTAGACGCCAATTATGGAGAAATCCAATAGATGTCCTCAAAAATACTACATTTCCTGCATCTGTAGCCAGGGCCATCACCCCAGTTTTCTTCAGAAAAGGCTTTTGTAAAGCATGTCACCGAAATAATACAAGAAACTGCAACCACATAGTGTCAATGGCTCCTCTGAACTTGTGTTTCTTGCATCTGCTACAACCATCCATCTACCCAGGTGTCTACCATCATCCAGGAGAACGCGACACAGCAGTCAGTGAACCATTTTGATTACAGGGATTTAGGGATCTGTCCTTCAAGTTAAAGTTGCTTAATGTACGTGATTGATCATTCTTCTGCAATAGCTGACAACAGGTTTCTGTTTTCTTATATAAGGTAATAAAACAAAGGAATTATTGATGCCCGTGGGAAACATTGCTATGTGCCAAGTATAGAAAGAATGGAATTCAGAAGAGATTATGCCTGAGCCTACGTTCTTCTCCAGCACATCGCACATTACTTTAATGAGGCTTGGGATATGTCACCAGCTTTTCAGATTTTTACATTGTTTAGCATGGGATATACCCTAACTTCAGCCCTCACACAGTGACAATTTAAAAATATTTTGCAGTGCATTATGGGATACACCTCCCTCACTCTGCACGACATTTGGGCATAAGTGTAGATTTAGGTAGGGATAGTAGGAACATGTCCTGACCAAATTTCAGGAAAGCTGAAAATGTCCCTATCAACTATAACAAGTGTATAACTGAAGCCATTGTTTGCAATTGTTTTGGTTTCCTGCCTATGTTTAAGCCAAACCAACACCCCTGTGTTTTGGTGTTACTGGGAGTGCTAAACTGTGAGAAAATTAGAATGCTTTAACAGCAGATGACAGGGAGGACCTTAAAGCTCAGTATTATCATTTTTCTTATTGCTGGAAAACTATAGAATCATTTTAATTATACAGTAATTAAATAGTTCTTGTAATTTTTTGGTTTAAACTGTTTTTTCTTGCTTTTCAAGTTGTACTAATATATGACAGCCACTGTGTTCACCCTGTTCTTCCAAGGGTGCTGACTTATAGAAATAATATCTATATATTACCCCAGCAAAAGCCTTCAAATAGAACTGGAAAAACAGAATCGAGAGACTTCATAAGGTTTAAGCCTCACATGGCCTAAGGGGTATCTTCAAGTTTACTGAGTAATCTCCTCTTTCCTCTTCTCTTTCATTTTTTCTCCATATACATATTTGTTACATACTGGCTTGAATCTATTTGCTGCACTTCAAGTTTGGAAGTAGCCTAATGTTCCAAATGAGGCAGACTCAATGGATTGGGATTCTGTACAAAAAACAGCTGTTTTCAAATAACTTCAGTTACATAAACATTCACATTGCAGTTCTTGGTATCGGGTTCAAAGTTTGCCATTGAGGCAGATAGTTGTAGGCCAGGGGAGTGTCACTGGAATGTGTAATTGTTTAAAAACTGTAGGTTCATACATGAACAAATATGCTAGAAAATCGGCAAGTCAAGGTTAAATTCAGATACATGAAGAACTTTTAGTGGA
Source organism: Gymnarchus niloticus (assembly GCA_009936485.2). Classification (NCBI taxonomy): domain Eukaryota; kingdom Metazoa; phylum Chordata; class Actinopteri; order Osteoglossiformes; family Gymnarchidae; genus Gymnarchus; species Gymnarchus niloticus. The sequence goes on from JAACJT020000030.1 coordinate 2,613,265, forward strand.
TGAGTATTGAAACACGTGGCTCATTTGTTTGGTAATTTCTGCAGTGCTTTTTGCAACAGGAAACAGAATGGAAGTTCTGGGTAGAGAACACATCGAAGGTCATCATTGGAGAAGGTCAAAGAAAAGAGCACAGGAGTAGAAGAACGAAAAAGATCAAAGTCCACCCCCCTCCTATAAACATCCTATTAATGTAGCGGCAAGAAGAGTCAGTAACAATAATGGAGGCACCCATCCTCTACACTAGGGTTTTTCAACCTTACTTAGACCAGGAACCCCAAAATGAAAAAACAGTCCCCTGCCACTAACTGGTGAACTTAGATATAACTTAGGACTTAGGACCAGCAGGATGGTCCCCCATTGAGTGTATTTCACTTTTCAGTATTTCAAATTTTCACAATGCGTTAATCGACTGGAAACGCCATCATTTTGTCATGTTACGACATGTCTCTGAGGACCTCCGGGGTATTGTAGAACCATGTGGAAAACCCTTGCTGTGCACCAGCTTCAGGAGAATTCCAGTGCTCTTCTTTGGGGTCATAATTATTGACAGGCACAGGAACGTGCTTGGGTTAAGCCTAGGGCCATCCAAATATGTTCATTATTAAACTTTTACTTGGTAGATCAACAGGTAATAACACTTTTTGTCCCTCTAATATTCCATTAATAGCCCAATTTTAGACACCACTTTGTTGCAATAATTTATAAACATCAATGACATGAATATGACTATGCAGATGGTGTCCAATTACAATTTATATGCCTATGTGTTTATAATATACATTTATTACGGAAAATATTATTATTTATATTATTTATTACAGACAATAAAGGTCTGTAACAATGGTGCTGTAATTTGAAATGGCATACCACTTAGACTTTTTTATAAGAAAACATCTACTTTCTAAGGAGGATGGTTCAATTATTTGAATTTTAATGTTAGTAATGTAAGCTCAGCATTGTTTGTAATTCTGGTCTCCAGTAGGTAAAGGTCACGAGCAATGATGCTGTGAGTCTTTGGATGCGTACCACTACTGCCTAAAACCACCTCAGTGGGCATTACTGTAAACACCAGGGTCTCTGAGAGCAAACGCTCCGAGCAAGTGTGTAGATAGTTCAACACGACAGACTGAATTATTGCCGTAATCCTTTTAAATTTTATCAGTGGTTTTAGGATCCGTTTGAGTCAACAACGCAATCAGTAGAATAGCCTCACTGAAAGGACAATAATGAAGAAATTCTGGAAATTATACATAGAAGACTGACATGACAAATTAATCTTTATTATTTGGGTATAGGTTCATTCAAAAGGGTGATAAAAAAGTAAAAATATCCTATATAAGTCAAGCATCTCTAAGGTTGCGTACAAGAGCTTTCTGTTGAATGAAGTTTTTCATTTTGAAGGTGTATGTCTGATATGTAGCATAAACGTGAACAGTTAGTCCTAGCCATTGCTTCTGTGGTCAGGAAAGTAGGGTAGATTATTTTTTCGTTGCTGACCATTCAAAAACAGTCAGCCAGTTTTGTGCCTGGCATGCCGTGTTCGTCGTGCTGTTCCCAGTAATGCGTAACAATTCGCCTTTGCACTATGACCTGTTCAAAGCGGCGTCCCGCTGTCTGACTTTGGTTTCTCTAGAGAATCAAGGTGGAGATAGGCTGATGTAACAGGCTACAACGTAGCCACATCAAGCAGGCTGCAGGATATGAGCAGTAAGTCTTTCAATCAGATAGGAGCCTCTGATGTCTTGTGGCATGTTTGAATTCTGTTTGACAATTTATGATCGCTACCATGTGGTGTCAGCTTCACACACGTGTGGGCGCACATACTGTACGTTTCCTGTCTACCGGCTGGTCTAGTAGCGGTGGGGATTAATGACAAGTATGAAAAATCAACCTGTTAGCCAGCAAAAATTCACAGATGTACAGTACCTCGACCCCTCAACACAGAGGTGAGCTGGTGGCATGCCTGGGGGCCACCACAGGATTGGTTGACTTCACTGAAACTTCTTATAAGCCAACTGGTCTTCAGGTGAAACGTAAACCTGGAACGAGTTGGTACACGCATCCCAGCCCTTGAGAAGAAGAGAGAGCAAGCTGTCTGTAATTCACACTCTCTGATTTCCCCCTCTTCTTTTGAAGGCAGGAGGATGGTCCAGAAAGGAGAACAGAAACAATCTGGCTTTCTCTTCTTCCTATTGGTGAGTTTCACTTGAACCTCACCTGTTTTCCTTCAGCAGAAAGTGGGGGGATGCAGGTGGCAGCACTGGAACGGTCAGATGTCTTCTTTAGATGATCCGCACCCTAATACTACCGAATATCTAAGCAGCTTTGATGCCAGAATTAACCTGTAATGTAAAACTGTACTCAGACTTCCGTTCCGTGTTTTAGATGTTGGCTTAAAATATTTTGGCAGATTTCCCAGGATCTAATTTTACTTTGAGCTCTACTAATTACAACTTATAAGTGGATTGTCCAGGAGCATTAAGATTATCGTGTTATATATAGATATCAACTTTTTATTTGCAGAGAGCCGCACTGTTGTTGATTAGAATGGCTGGTGTGAAGTGAGAATATATTAATTAACAGGATTTCTCAATATGCGTAATGTGCTGTCTGAGTCCACCCAACAAAGACCTGCTTAATCTGTTGTTTGTTGTTGTACTGCATTCGATTTGTGGTTCATATCTAGTGCTTTCAGCAGGAACTCTCAAAGTCAGTCGTTTTACCCAGTCAACACAAACACATTTAACATATTATTTCTTATATTTTTCTGTGAAAAGAAAAGCAGTATGTGGGCCCTACAGCCATGACAATAAATTAAATTCACAGTTGGAGGAAAACACCCGTGATGCTACATAGAAAACACATTTCTTGAAAGTGCCTACATTCTGGGAATATTTGAACAATAACTGTGACAACCATGGGGAACATGGGAGGTTCCTGAGATCTGACTCCACTGATATACAGAACTATAACTCCATGTTAGAAGATGCCCTGGGGAAAGATCTGGCTAGGTGCCTTGGTATGTCAGGACGAACTAAATCTTATATACTCTTTGATTTATTCATTTAGCAGACAACACTTATACACAGCAAGGCAGATAGATCACGGGTTTTTTTTTTTTTTTTTTTTGGGGGGGGGGGGGGGAACAAAAAGGGTTTTTTAAAAAAAACAAAAAGCGAAAAGGAAAAAAACTGTTTAAAAAAAAATCAGAGGGGGGGGGC
>JAACJT020000030.1:2621982-2667351 GCA_009936485.2 Gymnarchus niloticus
AAAAAAAGACAAATATTTAAAAATTTTTGTTGGTTAAATAAGTACAAACAAAAATATAAGGCAGAAGAAAAAAAAGAAAGGGGTTTTTTTTTTTATTTTGGGGGGGGGGGGGGGGGCACAAAAATGGTGTTGCTAAAAATACGAACAGGCTAAAGGCAAATAACTGCTTAAAAATAGATCATGAGGTGAGGGCCTATAAAATAAGCATAATGCATCTGAAAGCATCTCCATAATAGACTTTATTTATTTTTGCCATTTTCTTCATTCTTTTTATGTTCAGCATGCACCGCTTACCTCTCCCTCCTCCGTCCATCTTCACAGGCGTCCACCCTACCCTTCCTGAAAGCAGAATACTCCAGCTGTGGGGAGAACGAGTTCCTCAACCAGACCAGTGGCACCTGCCAGGCGTGCCCGCCTTGCCAGCCAGGCCAGGAACCCTACATGGTGAGGGACCTGCCATGTCCCACAGTCCCACAAAAGGGCTGACTCTCACCTTCTCACACATCCGTAGCTTCGGAGCACAAGAGACCGCTTGAGGTGGCATAGTTCATGAACTGAAGTACTATTAGGCAGGCGTTGTAGTTTCTGATCTTAAAAACAAACCATGGCTAATTTCAGTAAACTATCCAGCAGTACATAGTAAGTGTACAGCTGTAAACTGAAGGGTCATTTAATTGTCTGCTACAACTTTTAAATGCTACAAAAAAAGCCTACCAGATTTCTTCCCAGGAAAAACCATGGATATTTATGTAGCTGGCTTTGAGCGTTACCTTTGAGTACTGTGCATAAACTACTGATTACAGAAAATAAAGGTCTGTAATACACATTATTTTTCATACTTCTTTTCTTTAAAGAAATGGGTAAATGACATGATAAACCTTTTTGTTTTTTTTTTTAACTAAGATTTGTCAGTAAAATGTGGCCCACACCCCAGAGCAATCCTTTATGTCTTCACGGACCACCCAAGAAGCCCTAACCTGTTTCAGACACAAACATGACTCCTTCTTCAAACGAAAATCATAGGGTGAAACCCCGACTGAGAAAGCCATGAAGGATGCATCGATCTTATCCTTCACGGGTCACGCAGCTTCACGGGCCACCGTGTCCAGTTTAATGCAGTCGTTACACGTGTTCTTACCCAGATCACTCCTCACAAAGGAAGGCTATTTCCTGCTGTCTGCCGTTTCCACAGTTGAATAATTTACTTCACCTTGTTAGATCTACTGTAAGTGATGTGCAGCGTAAATAAGACAACCATGATGAATAACGAGAGAGATGGGAATCCACATGATATTAACAGGGATGTGGATATTGCACCACGGTCAAGTATGTTGCTCATCTGAAATGAACTAATTTAGAGAATGAATTTTGCTTTACAGCATGTATGTGAAATTTGTATCTGTGCATTTGGTGTAAACTATGTTCGTGCATATCAGGTAAGGAAGGAAATTTTTTGATCTCATTTACCTTCCAATTTATACCATATAATTATTGACTCCTCAGACTATACCAAATTATTGTTAGAATGTAATGATTTGTACGATTCGTACATCAAATCACAAAATTATTTACCAGCTTTATAAAAAAGAGTCTAGTTTTACTTGTTTAATGACTAAATCCTTTTTATGTAAAGTGAAGTCCTTTCATTAAAATGTTTGTTTCCTTTGACCGTGTAAGTTAAAAAGCCAAGCTCAGGTTTCCCGTCGTTAACATCTCAAACATCAAGTGTTACTAATGAAAAGTCATGTATTTGAGAAAGCAGTCCAGGCAAGTGACAGCAGGTAACATGCTCCATTCCTGAGCATACACACTTGTGGAAGAGTGGCAATAATTACTCCAGTAGCCACAATAGGGAAAATTAAGCACTTTTACAGAGGCCAGGTGCTTTTATTTACATTGAAGTGCTTACCTCACAATTCAATTCAAAACTATTTTCCAATATGTGTGTCTGGATATAATACTGAAGGACCCCCATGCATGTGCTCAAATCCTCATATTTCAGGTTGCAAGTTTAAGTTAATAACTACCATCACCCTAGTTCCTCAAAAATAAGGAATCTTGCAAAGCTTAATACTTCTTACACTTTGTTTTTAAGGACATGGTACTATGGCAAGAAAACAAATCCCTACCAGCTATCTGCATGTTGCAGTTTCCTTGAGTATATTTATGAAGTGATTTTGGTTGTATTGGATGGACATGTGGAAATTCCAGTCAGGAACATACAATTAATACCTACATACCAGCATGTGCACCGGAGATCATTGGCTGCCCCCAGCCAACAACTTGATTGGCTGTCTTTGATGAGGATTGCTGAATCATTATCTCAGTACACTAAATCCTCCAGCCTGGTAGATCTGCAGGTTGTGGCAACACCAGGTTAATCCACAGGAGATACCTGTTAGGTAGCTGCCATCAGTCATGCATGTACTAAAACACTGTTACCCATCAGCTATGTTCCTTCAGATACTCAGAGGGGTGTTGGGTTAAATCCCCAATTGGTGCCCTGCCTATTACCCCTGGAATCATATGACTATTGTGAATAACTCAGATGTTTCATAATTATTATTAATTATATGAATGAAACGAGTCTATAAAGCTTATTGCAGCATAGAATTTTAAAACAAATTTTAATTATCTCCGTGCAGGTAACTAACACAAAGTAGATTAAATACCATAGACCAATAATATTTGTGACAGGCTAAAATATAGTTTTTGCATAGATCTTGTTTTTTTTTTTTTATTATTTTTAACTCTAAGAGGCAAGTACATGACCAACTGAATCAATGGAGCTGTTAAGCAAATAGAGGGTTCTAAGATTATTTTAAGCAACACCATTGGGGAAAATTAGACCAAGAAACATTCTTCCCGATGACTAATATGACCAATCATTTTTTCCCTCGATATGCAGATAAACAAAGTACCAATCTGATACTCTGTGGCACAAAACAATGAAGTACACTTTGACAACTCATCCGACTGTCAGCATACATACGTTACGCTGACACCAGCACTCTCAGCATAATGTTTTTTTATTCTGCCTCACATTTAAAGAATAATTGAGCAGCATTCCTAAGTTATTCCCACGACACCCACGGTAAACGCACATTTCTGTTCTCAGTTAGACTTCTTCACCCTAATGGCATTTCTGCTGTGACATTTGATGAATCAGATTAATAACCATGATGGAACTGTGCTATGATTCCTGGGAAGCTGTAACTAAGGTACAGCAGTTCCGAAATTCGTTTTCAGCATGACACACTTACAGCAGTCTAAGCAAATCCCAAAGTAAGTGTGTGATTTAAAAAATGGATTTAATTTGGGTGGCCATCACAAGTCTGTGGATTGCTAAATTTGAGTAGAGTTGCTAGCCTTGGATATAAAATCGCAGAAACCCAAATACTCTGCGATCTCTACTTTTGATGTTTCCATGTGTGTAGGAAGCCGTGAATTTCTATACAGTTCTTTATTAGTGCGGAAACGACTGTGCAAGCTGAACTGATATCATAAGGTGTTCCAGAAGCAGATGGTGTTCTTAAAATGGACAATCCAAAGTCCCCTACTAACAGAGACCTTTACACTGGGTAGCTTTTGAAGTCTTCACAGTGATGAATAAGAACACATTGACTAGAGCAATTCAATTCAGTCTCTCTGGTCCTGGGACCTGAATGTAACTGTCATTTAGTCCACTTACTGCTCTCTGCTGATATCTGCGAAGGGTAACCTAAGAAGCACATGAGTATCATGCTTTTGCTCAAGCATAACACAGATGTACACTAACTCATGCATCTGCATCGTACATGACATTGCTGTTTTCGTTCAGAACTGCGGGTACGGACTCAAAGACGACGACTACGACTGCACGCCATGTCCGCCGGGAAAGTTTTCCAAGGGGAAGTACGAGATATGTCGGAGGCACAAGGACTGCGACGCCCTGTACCGCGCCACCGTACTCAGGCCGGGAACAGCAGAGAGCGACGCGGAATGCGGTTCCTGTCTGCCAGGGTACATCCGCCATCTTCCAAAGAAACTTATCCTGACTACAGAAATAAACACTAACTCTCTTCAGAAAGAAGTTCATTAGAACTTGTAAGCTTTTTTTTTTCTTTTTTACGTTAGCAGCATATATTGGGCTTATTTTGAGCAGTAATTCAGTTGTATTCACTCGCTGTTTATATTGCACTCTTTCTAGCGATGTTCTCTCAAAATTTGGCATGAAAACTACAATTAGATCAAAATCTTGTAAAATAAGAACAATGTCTCGCGTAAAATAGTATTTGACGGTATAAACTCGAACAACAATAAACAGGAAACAGAACTAAGCTGAGTGTAGGCTAAAGCAGCACTTCACTAAAATAGCTTACCTTTACTAAAATTCTTGTCTTTAAACTGTGATTTGAACGAAACTTAATGCTTCCAGCAAGCCCTGCTTTAGGTCAGCCAGTGATGTTCAGCAGCTCCCTAGTGTAAATAACAAATCCTGCATCTGTTGCTGGGAAACTCTTGGCTTGTTTGGGGATGCTATCCTTTTTATAGCAGTAAATGCAGTTTTACAAAAGTTAAGTTGCACAGCATGTCAGAGGTATACATTAACTGACTGGTCAGTATTATACCATTTATGACATTTGAAACATCACAACAGAGACCAACAGAGTCCAATGTCAGTCATCATTTTATCGATTCACTGACACAAAATCCTTTGCACCAGCATAAAACACAGCTATGCTGTGCACACACGAACCGGGAGCAACGCAGACTCCAGCCCGCTGCCGTGTTTTTTCCGTGCAGTGATGCACTGGTTGTGAAATGCAGCAGGACCCGCAGGAGCCATGAATCACAGTTGACATGTGGGACCACCCTGTTGGGACCCTCCACATCTCCACATACAGTCACAGGCGGCCTTTGTAACCAATGCTACAGCAATGCACGCCTTCAAGTTGGTCATGCATTATCAGCTTAAATGATATTCTGTCATATTTTCAAACGAGAACATGGTAATATGAAAGAAGTAAAGTGTTGCTAGACTATACTGGATAAAAATTGACACAAGCAGTTGCACTAAAGCCATGTCAGAGCACTATAATTTTCCAGATCTGGTTTCAGTTCAGTTTAATAATAGATGTATTTAGCCAGGTTTTTAAGAAAAATTAAATGGTATCTTCTAGCTATACCATTTTTGGCTTTTACCCAAACTGTCCTTTGATACCTCAAAAGTACTTTTTCAAAACATGACAGTTAAATTCATACTATTTCAGGCTTTATTGACACGATAACTAAAAACCTGTGAGTGAGAAAACAATTTTGCCACCTTGAAATGATAATTGTAAACCAGCAAACAAAAATGTAATTCATTGTGCTACGTGGCAGCTTTCCACTACTTCAGTTTCAGCATCTGCTGACCACATACCTCCTGGATTCATGGGGGCTCACAGGGCCAAGATGGGGATGGGACTGCCTCTCGTGGAGGGCACAGTGACTGACCTTGTGGTGCAGATACCACACTCAAGTGGTTCTCCTGCGGCGTACACATGGTCAAGCTTTCTCCACAAGTTCACATGGAAACAATTATTAAAGTAATAACCATTGTGGTATCTTTTCTGTTAAACGAATCCTGATGAGTTGGTAATGGTTCTCACAAAAACATGACACAGGATGAGTTCTTGCAGCATCACCTGTTATTGAATGTGGTATTTTGGTAAAGAATACTTGGGAATCATAGGGCAACATCGTTAGGGTTTAGTGCGGTCAGTCAGAGCACAAGGCCTATACTGTAGTAGCTGTGGTTTTGGAGTTTGGCTTTTCATAATTGTCTGTGGTGTAACCTAAAGTCTGGTGGTGCACTGGCTGGAGGTGAGCTTGACGTGCTGTTAAACAACTCGTGTGTTGAATCAACTTGTGGCTGCCAAAGCAATCAGCTTATGGAGACGGCGGAGTGCTAACTCTGAGGAGGAACGCTAACAAAACTGGCTGATACAGGTGATGTGCTCGTGTTCCCCTCAGACTGATCTGGGAACAGCACCTGCCTTTGTCCTGGGTTTTATTTGGTTCAGGAGCCATTATAAGGGCCATTATAAGGGCCATTATAATAGCCCAAGCATAGGTACCTCCTCCCAAGGCTTACAGCTTCCACACAGAAGTGTTTTGGGAGGTTTCCATTCAATCAAAAGATGTCTGCATTTTACTCTCCCTTACATGCTTATTTTGTTTGGCTATATTTTCTGGTCACTTGGTCAGCATTTTCATAAATTTTCTTATGATTCATTCTCAACATTAAATATCAACATCGATCGACAACTTTGAGAAATCGGACTGAACGAAGGTCTTTAAGTCGTTCCTGTTTTTGGTCTTCAGCATGCTTTTTACAGAAGTCATTTGACAAATTTTTTTATCTCATATCCAAGTCAGGATTCTCTAATCACTTGTCCCTTGGATGCAGTTCAGCCTTTTCAAAAGAAAAAAGAAACAAACAAAATCCTAATTTGTGCAGATCACCATTGCAAAGCTGTATGTACTTCTGGCTGTGCTGTCTGCAAGGTTCAACGTTGATGTTCAGTTCAATCAGAGGAAGAGAAACAGGCTCATTAGGCTTTTTTTCCATGTATGTGGCAAACAACAAGTGAAATCTGTATGGGAAGTTTTATGGTTTCCCACTGATTCTGGGAAAACAAGCCTCAAAATGCTAAAACCTGGCTGGAGATTAAAGAGTTTGCAAAGTTTGATTTAGGGATGCAGACAACTTAATGTGGTAATTGGCAACAGTCACTGTCAGCTTAATTCTGCTGCAACACTCATGTGTGATGCTTCCACTATAGCTTAGAGTCACGACCTACAGTGTGTGGGGCTTACTGTGTTATGTGCCTATGATCGGAAGGTTGCTGGTTCAAATCCTACAGCTGGCAAGAAGTGTCCATATCACTTTTGGGGCCCTTGAGCGAAGCCCTTTACCCACAAAGACTGCTCTGGGGCACCGGATAAATGGCTGACCCTGCACTTTGACCCCAAGCTGGCTCTCAGCCATGTGTGTGTGTGTGTGTGTGTGTGTGTGTGTGTGTGTGTGTGTGTGTGTGTGTGTGTGTGTGTGTGAATGATCACAGAGAGCAAGATAGGGTATGTGAAAACACCTTCCAATGTGCTGTGTGAAATACCAAATAAAGATTTCATTTTCATCACAGGTATTACATTCTCGAGAACCGTCCTCGGAACATCTACGGGATGGTCTGTCACTCCTGCCAAAATGCTCCGAGAAACATCAAAGAATGTAAGTCCATAGGCTGGCTGCACTGCAACATTTAATAATGCATGGTTACTAGGTCTCATAACACAGACATAAAATATTCTTACAAATCTAATTCAGTTATTACTGAATTCATAAAGGCAAATAAATATAGTTGCAATTATGGGATGATTTTAAATGAATTTACTTTGTAAACAAGTCATGACTAATTGTGATAATTTTATTTATTATATATTGTATGGCATTTTATGTAAAAATAATATATATTATATATTATTATTACAAATGATAATATTAGCTGCTTTTAAGGAGCTGTGAACAGCCAGCCAGAACAATGATCAAACGAGAAGCACATTATTGAAATCATTTAAGACCCCAGCACCATGTGCTCAGATTCTATAATGAATTGTCTAGAGAGACTGAAGTAATGTTTAGGAATTCTCTCCCTTTAGTTTCAGCCCAGTGTTTGCCATGTGATTTGTAACTTAGCTGACTTACTAGCTGCATGGAATACCTGAAGACTTGAATACAAATACTGTAGCATAAATGGAAAGTTTCAAGCACTGCTGCAATGAAACTGCTGGGTGTTCAGTGGAGTGACTAGAGAATTGGTGCAAGTAAGTGGTTAGCATTGATGCTAGTGCCTTTAGACCAGCCCCTTAGCAAATAATACAATCTAACCAAGACATGGGCGGAGCCCAGTGGATGTTTTTTAAGAATTGCACTGTATTATTTAACAGCCAGCTATTTTATGACTCTTAAATCATATTTTAAGAGTGCTGAATTAAGTTTTCTTCCATAAAGACAATATTATAACAAATATGACCAAGTTTAACTTTATATAAACCAGTATCAGTCAATTTTTTTGCCTAGCAAGGACATTATATATAAAAAGACAAATGTCGAAAAAGCCTTGAGATTCATTTTCAGTAGCCTTTCATTGAGTAATGTGCAAATAGACACACTACTAAGGCGCTCATCACTCTTCATTGGGAGGGAGCCGGAAAAGAATGGGAGAGTGATGTGTGTGAGAGGGAGGAATTAAATGCTTTATGGAAATGTTTCGAAAAAGGTTTAAAATGCGAAAGGTGGAGTCACTTGCTGAAGGCAATGCGAGCTTGCACTTGTCAAATGATCCCCTCAGAGCGCATGTAGTGTGTGTTTCATAATCTAAAGTGCAGGAGGCAAAAAAAGAACAGGGAGGGAGAATACTAACTCATTATCTTCTGAAGTATTTTGGTTTTTCTCATTCCTGTCTTCCATTTATGCTGTATTCTGCTAGTTGTCTACCAGCACATGGGCTTAGACATCATTTTGGTCATTTCCTATTTCTTAATTCTCTCCCATTTCTGTAGATTTAGTGACAGAATAGAGTTAGTGATTCAGTTATACATTCCTTCTGCAGTCTCAGTCATCCATTCAGTTATACATTCCTTCCGCTGTCTCAGTCATCCATTCAGTTATACATTCCTTCTGCAGTCTCAGTCATCCATTCAGTCAGTTATACATTCCTTCTGCAGTCTCAGTCAGTCATTCAGTTATACATTCCTTCCGCTGTCTCAGTCACCCATTCAGTTATACATTCCTTCGACAATCTCAGTCATCCATTCAGTTATACATTCCTTCTGCAGTCTCAGTCAGTCATTCAGTTATACATTCCTTCTGCAGTCTCAGTTAAAGATTCAGTTATACATTCCTTTCGCTGTCTCAGTCATCCATTCAGTTATACATTCCTTCGACAATCTCAGTCATTCAGTTATACATTCCTTCTGCAGTCTCAGTCAGTCATTCAGTTATACATTCCTTCTGCAATCTCAGTCAGCCATTCAGTTATACATTCCTTCCGCTGTCTCAGTCGGCCATTCAGGTATACATTCATCAGTCTGCTTTTACCTGACCCACACACAAAAGGAAATTAACAAGGCAGTGAAATGCTAAATGATGCTAATAAATGGCAATAATTAATGGCCTTCACTTGCCAGAACTTTTAATAACTAAAACTGCTGGCTCATTAATTTATAACATCATGCTAAATTTATGGTAACAATAAGCCAGAGTGAGGCACGTTGAATAGCCTATTGAAGTGCATGATGGGTAAAGTGGTGTGTAAGTCCATTGGGGGGAAACAAATATTATGACATTCGTTTGTTTTGCAGAGAACGATCTGTTTTCTTGAGTGGAAACGTTGTTATAAAAGTTGTCATTATTTTCTCTGCTGTTTATTCCTCTCCTTTTCTCCCGTGAAATGATTTAGTTACCAATGACCTTGAGCAGTCAGGACAAGGTGAATTTGTACTGGACTTTGTTATCCAAAGAAACAGCACCTCCCACTTCATACCCCAAAACTCAGTGTCATCCAGATGTATCAGAAATGATTACACAGGACTGTTTTTAAGTGACAAGATGTAAATAGAACAAAGGCCATACAAATCAAGCAGTGCTCTTTAAATACTTAATGCCTTGTTTACAATGCAGCTTTATTAGTTAGGGTCTCCATTATTACCATTGTTTTGCTTGCATTAAAAAGTACAGAATGTTGAGATTTAGCAGAACCTCGGGTGCAAAATAGTTATGGGCTGCATGAACCAATGTGGTCTGAAAGCATACTTTAATTTTATAACTATTATTGAGTCTGGATATGGTACACTGGATCCCAAGTGTGGCCTAATGAAATACAGGATATGCTAAGATGCAGAATCTGTGTGTTTCGACGGCCTCTGTTAAGCAGTCATCCCAGCCCCAGACATCCTTACAGGACCCCAGATTTCATGTTCTGTGTATGTGTTGCGCCATGTTACAACACTCTCACCTGTGTGTAAACAGCTGTGTTTTGGGTCTCTGTGTCTCAGGCACTCGGACAGCAGTGGAGTCACCGGGACGTGGTCCCAGCGTCTCCTCCACCAGCACCACCATCTTTCCACACCCACATAAAGGTATCATAGCTGCCGCTGTCCAATGAGCATATAAACGAAGCTAAAATCTGCATCCAGCCCTCCCAATTTCTAACGAACTATGAAGCACAGTCAACAGTCGTTAGGTTGTGCCTCATTCTCTTTATGAATGCTGTTAGTTTTTTGCAAATTTGCAGAGCCTCAAAAGGTGAGTTAAAGTCTAACAGGAGACACAAGACAATAGAAGAGAAGGTGGAAGAGTGATATGAAAAACAAGAAGCACCACAGTTAGCATGATGTAGTGGCTAAAAAAGAGCTAAATATAATCTTTCTTTGTAGCAGCCAGTCTTGCTTTGGACTGCCTTGATGTTACATGAATCTCACAAACAAAAACATCTTCTCTCCTTAATGGCAATCCAAGTTTAAGCGGGTAGCAGTGTTGAATTTAGTTAAAACATCCATATTAAGGGAACTGCCAGTCAAGCTCAAAGTTGTTATAGCATCATTAGGGTGCCTTTCTAGCTCTGATGGCATGGAGACTGTGTTCTCTCTAAGCCAAAGCTGGTTATACTGACTACTTTGCTACTTTATGTCTAAGATCCTACCGGACAGAGCCACTTGGCGACCGCCCTCATCATTGCCATGTCAACAATCTTCATTATGGCCATTGCCATAGTACTAATCATCATGTTCTACATCCTGAAGACCAAGCCCAGTAGCCAAGGTGAGGCTTCTGTTTCCATTGATGTTTACTCACACACGCATGTGGGTGCAAGTGGATACCGAAAGCTGATCTTGTCTTGTCTGCAGCGTGCTGTCCTGGCCAGGTGGTGAAAACGGTGGAGCCTCAGTCTAGCAGACAGGAAGACAAGAAGGACATCCCAGGTGAAGTATTTATCCCTATACTGTGAACCACACATCAGGGTCAATTTTCAACGCTCAACTTTGCTCAAAGTGGAAATATGGTAGACCGTGTACACTACGTAGAAGTCAGTTCCGTTTAGTAAGTAAAAAAGTGACGGTGGTAAATAAAATGTTATTTTGACTGAAGACTGGATGAGATATAGGAGGGGTTTGGAAAAACACTGATATTTGGATGATGCATTAAATTCTATGCTCTATGGATTTTCAGTACTAATCCTGATCAGAGGGAAATGTTTTGAAACAACAAAGAGTCAGTTTTCTGTTTAGGAGCAGGTAATGCAATTTCCACAGCAGTGGAAACCATCAGGGAATGAACAACAGCTTTGAATGGCAACTGAGGATGTTCAGTACAATTTTAAACCATCACAGGGCATTCTGAAACTTAAGACAGCCAAAAAGTACAATTTAGTTACAAATTCCATAATACTTGGGACCTTTTAGACAATGCGTATTGACAATTGTGCGGTCTGATAATGCTGTTTTGTGGTTTTTAATCACGCAAGAACAATAACAGCTAATGTCATTACTGGAACAACAGCCAAAGTCTTAAGTTACAGCATCCAGTTCCTAACTCAACGGTACTGCTGGAATCATTAACCACAACAGTCTCTTCTTTCTTTGGGAATTGCTGTGTGACAAAATACTAATGATGGGACAAATGAGCCTACAAAACCCATGGTGGGTGGTAGTATCCTAAACTAAACTATCAATGCCGGCACTAAATGAGTCTTACTTCACCATCAACACCATTGCCAACACTGTTTGATATTTTGAGTTTTGAAGTCTCATTTGTCCCATCACTACAAAATACATTTTGACTTTAATAGCAGTAAAGTTTTTCTTTACTCTAACTCTTCCCTGTCCCTGAGAAATATCTGTACATAGCTCTTCCAGCACGCTGTCTTTCATAAAAATGTTGAGTCTTCACTACTGGACAATAATAACAATAATGGCGTAGCTAAGAGCAAATTAATTAGCAGTTCTATTTTTTAAAAGGATAAATATTCAATTTTGTACAAGCCATCAAAAGCAGGTTAGGGGAGACAGTTCTCACTTTACAGGCGATGTACTGCATGAGTCTGGTCATGGTTTATGGACAGCAGCATGTTCAAATAAATTTGTAACTAAAACTCTTTAACAAGAGGAATCCATCTGCTGGTTTTATGACTAGCCTTGCCTTGTAGAAATTGCTAAAGATTTATTTTCTTAAATATTTATTGCCATTTCTCAAGCTTAGAGCAGTTTTCTGATTTTCTCCCCATCATTTGCGGGTTTTCTCTGGGTACTCCGGCTTCCGAAGAAGACACCTCTTTTAGGCTAATTGGCTTCGCTAAATTGCCCGCTGTGTGTAGTCTCCAACGTCAGGTGGTATGGCATGCCGTTTGGGGCCCCTTCTTTGTCGCTTCAGCTGACCTCACACTAACGCTTGGAAAAGTGGAAGAAGAACAGTTCCTTATTGTAAACTTGGTACTCAGTGTGTAATTTTAGTAAAATTAACTCTTATCAGCTGTTTGAATATATCATGCATTTCCTCCACAGAAAACATGGTCATTTTCACAGAAAAGGAAGAATTTGACAAAGTCAAACCCAATCCCCCAAAATCTACAAAAAGGTAAGCAAACATCTTTAATCCGCTTTATGGCCATAGTTACGAAGGACTCAGTTAATTTATGTGCCAGAAATGCACACTACGAAGAATCTGGGAAAAGGACAATGGGTCATCATCTTAGAGAACTTCTACTTTCTTAGCTTTATGACCTAAGCGTGTTACATATTTATAAAAATGAAGCAGAACAAGTAGGGTCTGTTACGACTTGAATGGAGGTTTCAGGAGGTGATTTTGTTTTTTTTTAATCAGATTTTTCTTCTTGGGATCTGCTGGTAATTAAGTCACCACAGGACAAGTTCTAGCAGTTGAGTCTCCTGCTAGTCGTCCTCGTGGCGAGAGCCGTTTGGTATGTGAAGATGGGGAAACCTTGGAAAAAACCGAGTTCACTTGAGTTATTTTACTGAAAACAATATGTGGCTTTGGAGAGATGACATAGTTGTATACAGATGGGCTCCGAACCCAGGGGTTCAGCAGCACAAACGCACTAGAGTGGCTGGTACTTTGATACGAGCTGCTGAGCAAAGAGCACCATGCTGAAAGACCACTGCTTGAGATGATTTTTAACACCCCTGTGGGCAGTTATTTGCACCAGCACATCTTCTCTGGGGCCCACGGCGTTGACATGGGGCCCTCCTTTAACTCAGTATCACGACACGCAAAAAAAACAAAAAAAAGAGACAGTGCTATTAAGCACATGCACTCAAGACCAGCGCTCCAACACGCAGGCCTTCACAGCGGTGTTTTGTTGCGCTATAGCCCTCCCCCCTCAGCGGGTAGTGCGCAGAGTGTCTGCATGCCATAAGACGTGCTGAAGTACAAAGTGAGCTGCCAAGTCTCCTCACGTATCGGGTGACCAGGGAACAATGACATTCTGTGAGCATCGCCGCAAATTTTGTCTTTACATGGCATGTTTGTTGGTGTAAAGGAGCGCGTGGTAATGGGGGGGGCATTGAGGCTGAGGGCGAGACGGATCATTCACAGGCTTCTTCTTGTTCTGTCGCATGTGGGCGGTCTACATCGCTGCCCATTAATGGCCCGTTAGCACAGCCCGACACAGAGTTGCCATTGAAGTGAGCATTTTTATCACAGGATAATCCATGTCTGTTAAATGCCGAAAACACACAAGTGAATGCTCTTAGATACGTTAATGCACTAAGTCTCATAACGACTGCGAGCTCATTAAACCCGTGAGCATTAATGGAACGGTGACGTGCCAGTTTCAAATTTTTGATCACTGTTCAGATTAACCAGCATAAACTGAATGTCATTCATACAGACCTAGAGCCTCACAGACAAAATCTCAGTCCGTGAACTCCCAGGCTGTGTTGGAATTCCCTTGAGCTGCACTGACCTGGCAACATGCTCGCTTTCTCCGGCCTGACAGCGAAAACGACGCCTCCTCAGAAAATGAGCGGCTGCTGAGCCGGAGCATCGACAGTGACGAGGAGGCGGCTCTGGAGCGGCAGGGGGCGGCGGACATGTGCCTGCTGTCACTAGTGCACCTCACCAGGGATAAGGCCAGCTCCTCCGCCAATAACAACAACAACAACTGCAGCAGCAAATTCACCGGGGTATGTGCTCTCTCATACCTTCAGACTGGATATTTTAAAAACCCTGGCAGAATCAAAACCAGGCTTCAACAAAGATACTATTACCGCACTGTCCTCTGCGCTGTCAACGTAAAGCTTTCTTGCATGCAGTTCATTTCTTATGGGGTTTATAGTGAGAAACTGTCAGTTGTAATTATCTAGACAAAGCTTGCACGCAATTTTTCCCTCACAATTACTTCAACCGTTTCTTTTTGTCTCTCTTGATACAGAACCGAAGGAAAAAAATTTTAGGTCTCTACACAAAAGCCTGCAGTGTTTCAGAGGGTAAGTGGCTGCAGACACAGTGCCTCACATCTACATCCAGAAAGTATGAGACATAGGACATTCTGACACCAGTACAGACCAACAGTCAATATGGTATAGAGACAACAATGACTGTGTCATGACTGCACCAGCACTCCAGGGTTCGGGGCCCCCAGAGAACTGACCAGGCTTTTGTGCCCATCATGTTTCCTCGTTGTTTGCCAGTTGCCCTGATTGCCCTCATGTGTTCCACCTGTACATCTTCCTGTTTAAGCCATGGCTCTCCAGTTGTCTTTGCCATGTGTTTGTTTGAGTCACTTGCCTGTATTGTTTATGATAATTCCCAGTCTTGTCCTGTCACGCCCTATTCCTAGCCACCCTGTTCTTACCTTGTAGTCTTATGAGTTCATATCTGTATACCTTTGTATTCAGGTCAAGCCTGGTGGTTATTTTTATGTTGTTTATTATTAAATCAGTTTTACTACTCACACTTCTGTCCTTGCTTCCATGGTTTCTAAGTCCTGCCAACCCTAGTCTGATGATAACTGTGACAGACTTTTATTTTCTGATTTTTTTTTTCTTAAAGCCATCAGTTATTTGAACATATGTCTTCCCAGACCTTCAAAATGCTTATATGTCTGTGAATTGGGGAATCAAAGTTAAGAATTGAGAAATAAGATATTTTGTCTCAAATAACCTCTTTCCTTTTGAAATTGATGATCTCTGGTAGAAATTCTTCCCTGACCCCTATGCCCTTTAACCCCCACAGGTCAAAGCCCCACAGAGCTGCCCTTTGACTGCCTGGAGAAGACCAGTCGTATGCTAAGCTCCACGTACAACACAGACAAAGCTGTGGTCAAAACGTGGCGCCACCTAGCAGAGAGCTTTGGTCTGAAGCGAGATGAAATCGGTGGCATGACAGACGGCCTACAACTCTTCGACCGCATCAGCACTGCAGGTTACAGCATCCCTGACCTGCTCACCAAGTTGGTGCAGATTGAGCGGCTGGATGCTGTGGAGTCACTCTGCTCCAACATCCTCGGCACAGCCGAAGGAGCCCTGTCCACCGGTGTGGCCTTGTCCTCCCGCTGTGCCAGCGTGTGAGATCCAACCCAGCCTCATAGTACCCCCCCCCAGCATGAAGAATTGCACCATGTGGAGAGGCAGTACCATGTTAACAGAACAAGGTATTAGAGCTGCTAGCTTGTTGAAAGCCATCCATGTAACATGTTCTTGATACTGGAACAGGCCAAAGTTATGAATTACACAAACAAAAGACCATGGACATCTGGCCTCCTTCCCTGACAGATTTTTTTTCTTTTTTGTAGCTGTTTTCAATCCCATGTTGAGCACAGGGGTGTTGTAAACTCTGACGCTGGACGTTCAGATAAATGTTTAGTCCGGTAAATGTCATGGTGGCTAGTTTGTGTGAAATTCTTCAGTTTTTCGAGATGTTGTATAAGAGAAGTATGGTGAAGGTAAAACAGGTTAGGCCACAGCTCCATACTTCTGTGAACACAGTTACTGACCCTGCAGGAGCATTACATCTGTTTATACACACAAGAAGTCAATTATACTTCAGAACAGCAGGACATTGCACAATCCAGTTTAATTCCCCTCAAAACCCAGTTAGAGCTAAACTAATTATTCTAAAACAAGTTCTTTATAACTCTTATTTATTCATTTTAATTCCTTTAATTCCTACACTTTTTTTGCAGGTCCAATTCTTTTGTAAACATCTTTAAAAATACCCATCTTGAACTACGGTAACTCCTGTAATTACTTATTTTATTGTATTTTATGTTCTGAAAATATATATAGATCTGAAATTGAAAAGATGCTTCCCCCCCGACTATAGCTGGACAGTGTCTATATTTATCCTCAAGTTTAACTCTCCTAGCTTAATTTCTTCATCATAAATATATGAACTGGAAAGTGGAAATGTGCTTCCCTGCTGCTGCTTGTTATTACCGCTGCTCTTAATTGGCTTAAAAGACAGTTTCTTGTTTACAGTTGTGGTCTAGCATATCCCAACTGCCAACACCCACCTAACCAATAAAGTTCCACAGACCAGCAGTCAAAGTAGCCTGTACACACGGCTGTGAGGTTCCTAATTGTGGGCTGGGAGTGGCATAGCAGAACAGCCTATGTCAGTTCCTTATGCTGTTGTTTGAATTTTGAGCAGTACTTTATGGATTTTAAAGACTCAAGGAGCCGGCCTCCAAGCATTTAGCTGAGTTCCCTACTCATTGACTCCTCGTATATATAGCATGTTCTCATGAGACTTTTTAATTGTCCATCAACTAAAATGGACTAAGGCTGTGTGGAAGGTTGTCACATTTCTTAATGAGGGTTAAGGTCAGAATATCTGGGTGCTGTCAATTGTCTAAAATGGTACAAATCAGTTTGTTACCTCATTAGCATATTGTATAGAGTGGAATTTAAGGAAAGCTTGCTGAACAACAATGGAAACCAAATGTGTATATATAACTTATTACTGTACTGTATGATTACATCACTTGAAAACTACCCATAAAATACCACATAAAATGTCGTTCTTAATTTCACTAGCATAATTTTGGTACAATATTGAACAATATTACTTGATTTTAATTGACTTGGATGATTTTCCCGGTATTTCATTTATGCGCAGTTTCAATGGATTCAGCTTTACATGGGTGATTTTGAATGCGTGTCATTCTTTAGAATGCCATTTATATTCATTGTTAGGTGAACAAATGAGTGCAATTGAGGAGTTTTTTTTTTCTTTTTACACCTCGCATTGCCTGTAAGCATGCAACAATGGCTACAGAAAGATGTACTGAGCAAAGCAGTCTTCGTGCCTAAGTGCTAGGTCTAACAGGTTGCCAGGCCAGATGTTTATTACAGCCGTGTGCACGCTCAGAGTCCCCACAACTTTCCAGGTGACTGGTAAAGTCTGGGCTGAGTGTTATTGCAGTTGTCAACACAAAAGGTCTGTGTGCTTGGTGACAAAACTAGAAATTATAATGGCATGATTGGCACACCCGCTAACGCTTTGGGGAGGCCCCATGCCAAGCCACAAAAAAAAAAAAAAAACACTCATTTTTGTGCAAAGTGAATGGGTTTTGAAGCCTTTGACTGGTTAGTTTAGGATACTCCCACCCACCACAGGTTTTGAAGCCTAATGAAGCAGCAGCATTGATTGATTACTTCAGAATACTCCCACCCACCTTGAGTGTTGAAGCCTCATTTGTCCCATCACTGTCTGCCATTTCTCTGCGGTGGTTGACAGTAGGCTCACCATCTGATCAGAATCTACCTAAACATTTTTCTGGAGTGTTCACTTTCCTCAGTTATCAGATGATTTTACCTAAAAAAAATGACACAACCTAGTCCTGCCTGGGGACAGGTCTTCTCTGAAGCTACATGGAGGTGACTTATCTGAGGGTTCCCTGTCTGAAACATCAGCACCTTGCTCATGATGAGCAGAGATACACAGTGAGGGCCTTAGAGTACTACACAGCAACCCACACCACATGACCAGACAGTGCTGAGCCAATCACAGCCGCAGAATGGACTGGAGCCCTCACTAGGATAGGGACAGCAGTAGGTTTTCGTTGAATGGGTTGCTGATATCACATCTTTCAAACAGTAGTTTATCTGCCATGGACAAGACCCTAAATAATAATGATTGAAGCTTTTGTCTGTGACCAGAAAGTCATGTAGGCCCAGATGACAAATATTATAATACAACATGAATAATTCAATCAACATACTAGGGGACAGGACAAAGTTCTGACAGATCGTGTTCATCATCGGTGAAATTCAACCAAAACTGGAAATGATCACCCAAACATCACCAAGGTATAGCTTGGAAGTACTGAAAAGAAAACAAAGCACTTCTTAATTTCAGCTGAACAACAACAGAGAATGATATCTTGATATCTACAGACACCCATACACAGACCGGGGGGAACAGAATTGATGGTGGCTGGCAGAATCAAATCTAGCTTTTATAGAGGAAAGGGACAAAACTCCAGTTATCAACCTTGACAAGGTAGCTTAGAATTCGTGGACGGATGGATGGACTCAAACAATTGAACACACATAACTTCAATTTGGAACAATTTTGCAAATGATAAAATTTTAACAAAAAAGGTATCTACCAGAATCATGACCTTCTTTCAAAATTTGAGTCTGCCAAAATACATAAAAAAATATTAAAACCATCTCTTTCTGCCCAGTTATTTTTGATACCTATAAAGCAAAACAAGCTGCTTTAAACTCTGTGTAGTTCCGCTCCATGGAATGAATGACTGAATAAAGCCAAGACAGATGACGTGAAAAATCATATGCGACTTTTAGGAAGACTTGTTAATATATATAAACTACATGACTGAAAGTGATTTCCTGCACTGAGGTAGAAGTGCGAGGAAAATAGACTGGAGTAAATTTAACTTTAAAGCTCTTGACACAGGATAAAAGGCTCAAAGTATTTAAAGACATCCAATTTTTGTTTGTTTGTTTGACAACCCCAGAGCAATTGCAGTAGCATTTTAAAGCTTTCAAGATACGGCCATAAAAATTAGTGAAACCACTTCTAAGTATGAACAGTTTGACCCAATACCAGAAACCAAAACAATTTTATTTCCAGCACATAAGCAACACGTATTTTGAACATATTTCAAGAAAGCCAAGAAGTTTAGCTTCCACTTGAAACAGTCACATGAGTGTGTTATTAATCCTGTGGTTGGACGGTTGTGCGGGAAACAATACAAAAGCAGCATTAATTTTGGACAACTCCAGGACTTGGACAACAAAAATAGCAAAGGCTGCTTTTTCTTGATTGCATACCCGATTACACAACCTATTTCAATAACAAATACATTCTAGCCAACTAAATCTCCACATTCGGCAGTCACGGTTACTATGATTGCAGGATTTAAAAAAAAAAAAAAGTCCAGAGCTAAAAAGAGATTAAGCATTTAAATTTGACCACTGGCTTTACATAGTCAGTAAATAACTAGATGTGTACTTTCACATATTTGCATAGTGGATTTTGAGACTTGTTCAGCACTGCAATATGCTGAGATATTGACTAGAATGATGCGGCAGCACTGTGAAAAATCAAAAGGGGATGCTTTGCCCCACCATCCATACCGAGGTGAATGCTGCCACAAGCACAGTGACACAGAACGACATCACCATCACTCCATATCCTTTGAATAGAGCTTAAAAGTTTATGATCATTTTAGTGTCTTTGCTCACAAAAGTAACCTGGAATTTAAACTCACTGTCGGCAATTAAAGTAATGGGAAAAACTAGTGTATTCAATCTGTGGAATTACTGGATGGGATGCATTTCATATCTTAACACCCTAAAAAGCACCTCAAATATGCCCCTCGGTACAAACTGTATCCAGTAAATACTTACTGCATTATTCACAAAGTATTCACCAATACACAACGCTGCTTCTCATTTGGCTGACAGGGTTGTAATCTCTTTTGAGTAGTTAAGTGGAACAAAACAGATGTGGATATCACGTCTGATTAGAGAACATGAACAAATCTTCAAATTTAATAAGAGCTCCAGTTTGTATTGTTAGTGTTTAACTTAAATATTTTATTTCCCCACTCTTCGTTTGATTAAACTTGTGTACATTTTGGAAAGGACCCAATCTATGATTCAGGGAAATTGCAAATTTCCTTTCTTTATGCAAGACCAACTGATCAAAGCTTTTAAAGACTGAATGCTCTCAGTTCTACATTATTTACAAAATGAGTAAAATAGATACAAATGTAATTCAAGTTTACTCATTTTTATTCCTGGAAACAATTCCACAGATACCTTGATTTAAAGGATAACAACACTTCTTGAACCAAACCTTTTTGGTTCGACATTGAGTTATTTCCTGCTGAATCCATTGACCACAGAGTACATTGACTCCTGACGAGGCATTAAAACACCCCATTAATCCTGTCCCTGATTACCAACTACAGACCATCTCCTGCACATTTCTGTGTTGGAAGCTACAACTAAGAATTGCATTTTCAGATTTAGAAGACCGCAAAATGAGAGATCAATTACAGGCACATATGTGCTATGATCACAAAGGTCCAAAGCAGAGAACTTTGTCCAGGAGTAATGTATGAAAGTCCAACTGTGCATGCAAATCAAGATCACAGCTCAAAAACAAACAGCGTTATTCCTTTAAGGGATTACTGTTGACCAGTAGTATCTGCTCTATCTGGCAAAATGATTGTCATGGTATGGATTTTCTTTGATAGTCCTCATTCTGAAGAAGTGGACCTGAGGGCCCATGTGTCACATGCAAGAAAGTGCATCCCCCAGCACATCTGTTCTTTAACTGCATCGCAAGTTTGTCACGCCTGTGAGGAAGGTCAGACTTCAAAGGTGTCAAGCAGGGCTCCTGAAATGTCACACCCTCCCAAATCACATGGGTTAGATTAGTAGGCAGTGAGACGAGCCCTTTAACCATGGACTGGCAGTGGAATGAGACTGATGCTGAATGCTTATGGGGGGTCAAATACAGCCATCAGGTTACAACCACTGCACTCTCTTGAAAGTAATTGTTCCCTCAGAGTTTAATTGTTGTGGGGCATAAGGTACTACACCAGATTCACTAATGAAATCCTGCTTTCAGGATTCCTACAGACTGACTCACGTGCCATGCTCTGTCTCTACTTACCGCCATGAGTACATTTCTCAAGCCCTGTAAAGCTATGAAAATGTGAAATGCTCATGTGTTTCTCAGTGCACACTACACTGTGGGGCAGATGCTTCAGTGATTCAGTTCAAACTGAAAATCCTGACCACATATAGTCAAAAAAAAAAAACTCAGTAGTTTCTGTTCAATGCTGAGAGGCTTCCAAAAAATCAGATTCAAATTTTTCTCTATCGACATGTAATACAGCAATTGTCAACAAGAATTCAGGCCAAATCGATGCCACATACAAAACATTTACATATGTCAAAATAAGCAAGTCTGATTTAATCTAGTAATTTAGTACTGATTTAATCTAATATTTAAGCCTACCTGATTTCATACTGAGTTATGACAAATCTGTCAGATATCAGAATACAGTAGAACTCAGTGATTTCTTGGGTAATTTCCTAAAATCCACTTACTACTAGAAAGTGATGGGCAAAATTAGCTTGGGGGCCATTCATAGTGCGAGAAAAACATTAAAAGCAGTGGAGAATGGCATCCAGTCATGAGCTTTATGGTGCAGGAAATAGAATAAGATGCTGTGTTGACAGCGTCTCAGGTCCCACCTGGAAATATCATCACCTGGCAGAACCTACAGCATACACTAAGCCTCAATACAGTTCACAATATTATCATTTTTTGTTTTGCAGTTACATTCCTGGGTAAAAACACCCAGATACTGTTTGTGCATTTGTGCTCATGATGGGTTTTACTTGTCTTCAGCATGCGCTTGTTGCAATACTGTTGGCCACGGTGTTAATGAAATAAAGGATTTGACTGATCACCAGGCCCAAAATACACATTTAGTTTCCCAGACATAAACCAACTGGAATATAACAACACAGATATATTGATGAGTTGTACATTGAAAAAAGCAGCCAGTATTTCAAACCAAATGTGTTATGTCTAACTGTATACAGCATTTTAATCCTTTTAATAGCAGATTATATAACCTTACTGTTGACATTTTGTTAGATCCAACTTTATGGTTATACTAAGCTAAAGCTATTCAGTCCTTAAAATGGAGAGGCTTACAGTAAACTGCTATCCCTTATCTCTATTCTTACCAATTCAGTGATAGATTTAAGACTGATTGAGTCTATGTAAGTTACTAGTAAGAAGCCAAAGCTGGGTGACTATTCAAAGAGAATGGTTTAATCAACTCTCTGAAACACAGTCCACTTGCAAACCTGCTGTCAAAAGTATTGCCACAAAATAGCAACACTGCCCTCTTCTGTGTACCGCCACTAACTGCACATTTCATCAGTACTGGTAAAAGAAGGAACATTTTTACTTTCAAGTTTAGTGTCATGACCTAAAACATCAACAGGATGTAAGAGATCATTAAACCAAGTGCTGAAGGCAGGGCCAGAAGACCAGGTGCTTCCTTCTCCGTGTGCTAAACTGGCTTGATGGTGCTGCAATGGAAGCTTATGAATTACTCAAAAAAAAAAAAAAAACGACAAAGAAAGGAAGAAAAGGAAAACAAAGAGTTCTCAGTTTCCAGGATTAAAAACTATCTCTGTGAAATGAAACGGAAAAGGAAATTGAACACTAATTAATCCAAGAATTACACGCAATGGGTCCTGATTTGTGCAGATTATCATTTCCTGTCTGAAATCATCTTTAAAAAAGGATCAACAAAATAATTGAAGTCAATGCTTGATGAATCCTGTGATGTTTGCTTTGACGCTACGTGAATAGCCCACCCTCAACCCCCCAGTGTTGATCACAGAAAGACCTACAGACAGGTACCCCAAGCTCAGTGCCATCACTTCAACAGACAAAAACACAATAATGAACAGCAGCAGGCTGAAGATTCAGGTGGCTGCTGCAGTTTGGAGCCAATGAACATGCTTGAATTTCTGGGTATAAACCTAAAGAACTAAACCAATTAAATGAACATTTTACAATAATTTTCTCAACACCACAACCTGGTGGACAAAAGCTCTGGGTCTTACATAGTTTTTTTTTGTTAAAAACAGAGTTTTGCAATTGAAATTGTAGCAGATAACAGTTTGAAATATGATAAGGGTAAAACAATCTTCTGCAGTCAATCACTTCAGTGTGGTCCAGTGACCTACCCACCTCTGGCTTTACCAGCCTGTTCACCGCGGCACCTCAAGATGTATGCCCAACCGCTCCTCCCACGAAGTAACCACGGCAGACCTGTGAGAGCCTGGAGCCTCCCCGTCCTGTAAATTGACAGTAACAAACCACTGCGCTGCAAGAGCCATTGTTCTGCCACTGGCCCGAAAACAAAGGGTGTCATTGACTTGGGCAGGCTGAGACATGACAAGGCCGCAGACTGCAGGGGGAGCCGAGATGGCAGTGACGTGTCAGGGAATCTAATACATGCGCTTGGCCCTTTAAGCATTCATCCTGAAGGAAGCCCATTTGCATAATGAACTGCCCCGGGCTCTTCTCCTCTTGCCCCTAATCTGGGAGACGTGTTATTGCCCCAAACCCCACTTCTTGTTAGCTGTGTCTCCAGCACGGCATTTCAAATGCTTTGGACCTCATGGAAGATTAACACTGCCAAATATGAGCATGAGAGAATGCTGCCTACAGCAATAAGGACCATCATGCTGGCACGAGAACCGTCTTTATTAATTAAATATGCTTATGTGCTGTGTGGCGGTTAGTCCTTTATCTTCAGAGTACCACCCTTTTCATTCTCTACAAAGAAAAGCTTACTCTGCTTCACTCTGGACACATTCTCTTGGACGTTGATTGGCTTTCAGTTTTGGTCAGGTAAAAATATTATGATGCTTTGAACCATTAGTCAAAGGGAGACTGTAGAACAATGGAAATAAAACATGGAACAATGTTTTTGGTTTTTTGAGTTTTCTGTTCAGCTTAACTTTTATGCTGTGCCTTTGCAACATAATTCCCCCAATATGATTCCCTCCATCATATTTCACGAAAACAGCATCGCAGCAGTTCATAATGTCAGTAAGAGAAAACAAAAAAGCTGCAGCTATGAGGCTGCAGAGCATGCTCACCCTTCACATTTCCGAACAAGGCGTGTACATCTTTCTAGACCCGAAGGTCCTAGCCAGTAATGGTCAGAGGGCCAGACCCCACGTCTCTACTCCTGTGGTAACCTGCATTCATCCGAGGGTCCCATCAAGCATAGATGTCAACTATGCATGGAGAAAGAAAGGAACAGCAGATTAGTACTGAAGTGTAGCAGGATAAAGCAGGGCTATTTAAATTAACACAGTAGGTCTTCAATACCCCTTATAACTCTGACAACAATGGGACGTTCCTAAGATTTGCTAGCAGACTGCCCCATAAAGGAGCTCTGTATCTAAAACCTTCACCCCCAACTTCCTTGAAGAATTACAATTTCCAAAAAAAAGTGAGAAGAAAAATGTGGGGGCTCAGTGGTGTTTCACACCTCCAAGGTTATAGGTTCAAATCCCACCACAGCTCTATGTGTGTATGGAGTTTGCATGTCCTCCCTGTGCTTGGTGGGTTTCCTGTGACGGTTTAAAGACATGTTTTAGGCCAATTAGTGTGCCTAAATTGCCTGCGGTGTGTGACAGCAACCTGCGATGCCTTGGCAACCCGATGCCTTGTGTCCTAAGCTTCATGAGGTGACCCCACATAGGATAAGAGGCTGGAAAAATGGATGGTGAAGAGAGATTCATCAGGGATGCTAACATCAACACAGCATCGCCACAATAATAAACAGTACTTTAGAGAGATGGCAGGATAAAGAACAAATTAAGAAACTATTAAAGCAATGTTTGTAGATGCTACATTAATTTAAATAGCAATTTGCAGGCCAGATTAATAAAAAGTGTAGATACACATGATGAATTTAAGTGGCACATTCTTCACAAAAGCTTCAAATATGTATCTTCTAGATTTTCTCTCAAAAACTTTCTGCAAAAAGCAACACGTAAACTCAGAAACAGGCATAGAAAACTTAGAGAAAATGGCATTTACTGACCATGCAATAAACAATGTGAACATGTCATTTATAGCTGGGAAGTTAAACCAAACTACAGCAGCCAAGAAATAAAAGATGTTTTAAGCTTATTGTGATAGTTTAATAGAAACACTAAAGGATCAGATGAGGCAATGTGTACTAGAGAGATTTAAGGAGAACGAGAACCCAAACAAAAAAAATTAATCTGAAATCTTCTAGATTATGATTCTCCAAAAACAGTTCCAGCTGCTCAGTGCCAATCCTCTATGCTGAAATCACAGGAGCTTATTATTCATTTTAAAAGCAAAATTATTGTACAATTCACAATGCCCATTAAGATATACATTGCTAGCCCAAAATTTACAACAAATCAAAGGGTCAGACTGCCCCCTAGTGTAATACAGCAGTATTACTTTACAATTACTTCAGGGACAAAAAAATCCATTATAAGCAGTGCAATCAGGTAAAGTACAAAAATCGAATTTTATTAGTTCTATTATATAAATTTTATAGGAAAGAAAAAACGACACTGACAAAACTGATCTATTCTTAAGCTGTTCAGTGAATAACAGCATTTGCAGTAAGACACCCACGATGTCATTAATAGATGACAAAATCAAAGAACCTACTTCATTGCTAATCATGTTTTAATGAGCTAATCTCTACCTCTTAGCAAAAAATGTGGGATTGTTTTTAAGTGCTGCTATTTGGAAACTGCCTACATAAGAACTGTTAGACAGCAATATGCTGATGCGGCTGTCCTTCCCTATACTGTGATAAGGAAGCGGTTCCAAGTACGAGTCTAGTGCAGGACAACACTAATTCCCACACAACATATGAACCCCATTGTAAACAGTTGCAAGGAATCAATGCTTGAATTCTCTCCAAAACCATGCATTATAAAGTCACTGACAACATGAAATGTTGCTACACAACCTAAAGAATCTCAGTGGAAGGTGGAGACTGGCTGTGGAATCTTCGGATTGGCAAGTCAAACATGACATCAACTGGAAAACGTTTTCTTCAAAGGTAGTATATGCACCAGAATTAGCACGCCAACTTTTATATGCATTTTAGAAAAATCGATTATATCTAAGGTGTGAGACACACGTACACACACACAAAACGAGGTCATTCAGCAGCTCACTGGAGCAGTGAAGAACGCCGAATTGATCATAATCCACTACTCCGAACTTCTGCTCGTGAAGCAGAAACACAGGCTGCAGTGTCATATAAATGGAAATCCCCACAAAGAGCCTCCTACAGTGAGGTTGCCATCAAGTAACTTCAAAAACAAGGCCTTTCAAAGCAGTGTCATTCTTTAATTGAACTAATTTAAGACTTATTTCAACAAAGCTGGGGAAGCTTTTAAAAAACTTACCAGCTTTATCATAACATGCAGTTATACTTATAAAAAATAGTGATGCTTATACATTTTACACACATACATTAAAGATTCACAATGGGAGATCAAGATCTCAAAGCAATTAGTGAGATGCTCGTTAGTTTCTAAAGCTGCCCACAGTCAGAAATAACAATCTTTTTATTCACTTGTCCACTAGCTGTACCAAAGTCTCCCATTTTATTTACAACGTCCATTCCATCCTTAACAAAGCCAAAGGCCACATGTTTGAAGTCCAGATGCTCAGCTTTCTTCAGAGTAATGAAGAACTGGGAGTTGTTGGTGTTCGGACCCTTGTTCGCCATGGACAACACACCGGGGCCTGTGTGCTTCACGTCAAAGTTCTCATCCTCAAACTTGTCCCCGTAGATGGACCTCCCACCAGTGCCATCATAATTGGTGATGTCGCCTCCCTGTCAATCAAAAAAAGGTGCTTCATTTAAGTCAAAACAGATTAACACACTGAACCTACAAGTATAATTTCTTCAATGCCCAAGGTAATGCCCACATTTGAACATACACCTGCTCACCTGACACATGAACTCAGGGATGATCCTATGGAAAATGGTGTTGCGGTAGGTGAGGTCCCGCTCGCCGGTGCACAGTGCCCTGAAGTTCTCTGCGGTCTTGGGTACGATGTGTGCGAAAAGCTCCATTGTGATCCTTCCCAGCGGTTGTCCATCTGCAGATATACTGAAGTACACCACAGGGTTGCCCTCCTGGGACAGCTCTCGCATACTGGACAAGAGGGAAGGCTCAACTTCGTATATCTGACTCTGGCACTCCTCAAATTTCTTCCTGAAAGACTCTGCCACCTCAGCAGTCTTGAATTTGGCAGCCAGCTGTTCAACTCTTGCCTCTCCCTCTGGAAGAGAAATGCACACAACTTCCTTGAGCAAGTAACGTCTTCAGGCAACTTCAAAATGTATGCCATTACAGACGTGCTTTAATGCGAAGATATTTAAATGAAAAAGCCAACATCTGCATTCCCGGATCATTTGCAGAATGTGTACCTGCATAGTCAGTAGCAGTCCAAACAAAAGCATTAGCAGAAGAGCTCAACGGTTTGAGCTCCATGGTCTTTGTTATGGTGTGGTTGGCGCAGACTTTGAGTACTTGCTCCCGCCTCATCAGCACCCTGTAGTAATGCTTGTGAGGATGAAAGAGGATCTTGATGTCACCCACACCACGTTCCTTCCACTGGTTCAGGTCTCGGTCCCAGCGATACAGTTTAGTCCGCTGTTTAAACAGGACCTCCTCATCTTCTTCACCAGATTTCGTCTCCACCTGTTTCAAATAACACTCCATAAGGCACTTCATGTCCACTAAGCCTTTGAAGAAATACACACAACATACAGTTATCTGTACCTCAGGCAATGACACGACAGGTTCAAAGTGAATGTCAACATTGTTGGAGGCCTCTTCGTCACCACTGGCATCTTCCTCCCCCTCATTTTGGGGCACAGTAGCTGCTCCAAACACAGCAGCCCCAGTATTCGCCCAGGTGAAGTTTGAATCTTTTTGGGGTTTAAAAGCATATCGAATAAAGGTAAGAAGCAGGACTCTATAGCATTGATTTTGCAGAAACCATTCCCAGCAGTTTACCATGTTATTCTATTAAAATGGGAAAACCTGGGTGGCGATACTTCGTGTCCGTAGCCCAGTAACTATACTAACCTTTTTTTCCAAAAGCAAATCCAACAGAGTTCTTAGCCAGGTCTTCAAATGAAAAGCCACCCTTAGAAAGAGACCCAAACGTTGCAACAGGTTCTGTGAAAGAATAAAAGGACAATCACAAAAGAACCCAGAATTAGATGCATGTTCTATAAATACCTGGGCCACTGCGTACACACAAAAAAATTGGCAAGTTGAATGCAAGTGAAAATTACTGCTTTAGATTGATAGAAAAAGAAAAACTAGAGAAAGACTGCGTGTACATCTGTGCTGTACCAGAGTGTGAAGGGTCTGGCTCACTGCCCTTCTTAGTGGACAGATCAATTGGACCAAGAAGAGATGAGGCACCACTGGTAGAGTCAGGTGTCACAGAGGAGCGGCCAGATGCATTGGAGTCAGCACTGCTGAAGATGGGAGTTCCCACTTCCACAGCTTCCTTCGGCTTCTGCATCTCCTGAAACGCGAGCTGAAGAACACAAAACGCAGTGAACACCAACATGTACACAGTATCTGGTACATTGGAAATCAGCCAAGACAACAATGAAAACGCCTGAGGTGGTCGTCATAAGATGTGGTGTGTGTGTGTGTGTGTACGTACATGCACACGCACACAAGTGCAAACTAGCCAAAACTAAATTAAAAACAAAGAAACAAAAGAATTATCATTCGAAAATTATGCTACACATTATATCCTCTGCAGTAACACCTAGCACAGAAATACCAGACTACATAACTTGGACAATTATTCTTGTTTAACCAGACAAAATGCAATGGAAACAAAATTAGCATCAAGGCAAACAAGCATTAGTGGGTATGATGTAGGGGACAACTTGCTAGAGATAAATGCCCATGACAAGCATCTAAACACATTTACAGTCACACAGACAGTGAGAGACATCTGAGGAACTCAGCCCCATGATTCGGAGGTATACAAGTCTGCATAGAGATTTTGGTCATTGGCAATGGAACAAGATTGAGTGGGCAACAGGTCATACTTCTTTTACTTTTCTAACTTCGGTTTCAAAGTCCTCGGCCTTGTCCTTCTCCATGTCAGGATCGCTGCTGAGACCGCAGAAGAAGGTAGGCGGGAGCTGCAGACTCCTGGCCTTCTCCTCTTCCTCAGGGGTAGGCTTCTTCTCCCAGACGATGACACAGTCATGGTCTTTCCCTTCTGAGGAAGCTTTGGTTACTGCAGAACACCACATCAGCCCATTAGATATGGGGGGCTTTCAACAAGCCAGTCAATGACAGCCAAAAATGACACAGCGCCCTAGTATACATATGATACACACTTATTTAGCAAAATAGCAAAAGGCTACTCTGTAAAACAGAAGAAAAATCAATGACTTCCACTTAAATATAAAGATCGAATCAAAGATGAAAGTGACCAAATCAAACCAAAAGGTGATATAAAAACAATAAATGATCACCGCTGTCATCAGACCTGTGTCTCTTCTGTCCTGAGGTGAATCGGGATAAAGCTTCCCATTAAGTTTCCTCACTGCAGTTTCAAAGTCTTCATCTGCACCGACACATCAGACATAAGCTTACACACTCAAAACTACATTTATTTCGTTGTACTTTGCTTGAGGTCCATGACTTCTAAAGCCAGAGTACTCACCATCCTCCTGGTCATCGCTATAGTAGCCGGGGTCATTCTGGTAACAGAAGAAAGTGACTGGCAGCATAAGGTCTTCGGCCAGTTTCCGCTGCTCAGCCGTTGGCTCCCGTACAAAGACGACCTGCACCTCCTCACAATCAGCCGCGTCCACATTTCCTGCATCAGCCAAGTTGCCTTCTTTCATGACCTGACTGGAAGCAGCTTTACAAAGCAAAACACAGGAAGTGTTCACAATTCACAGGCTTTTTAGTCCACATTGTGCCAAAAAGTAATGCCCTGCCTTGAGACTACCATTAAAGTCACTAAATTGGGCTGCACAGTGTCTGCTTTTCAAACCAAAGAAATCTTAAAAATAAATACAGCTCACAAGCAAAGTGAGTAGAATTGAATGTTTAAGCCCAAGAAGAAACTGTCAATTTAAAAAAAAAAAATAAAAAAAATAAAAAAAAAAAAAAAAAAAAACTCCCTTTACAGCATCAAGATGAATATTAAAAGTAGACTGGCTTGAATTAGTTCCACACAGATGCATGCACACAAAAACTTAAAAGGGCATGCATTTCACCACAGAGAACTTCAGCCTGTTCACACAAAAGCGGCAGTAATTTCTGCCCGTGCTCTCAAAATAAATTCAACTCGAATGTCATTAGACTAAATCCTCCTCACAGGGGGTGTGGGAATGAAAATGGTGACTTCTAAATTCCTCTCCTGCCAAATTTGAGCACAACACACATGCCCATTCATCCACAGCAAATACACACTTATTAGGTCAGTTGTAACTACACATGAAGTACAGCAACGTCATTGAATGTCCATTTGAAAATTCTTTTAGTCCTTATATTACAGCTCTGTTTTTTTCAAATGTCTTGGGGAATCAGCTGCTATACCAAAATTAAACTTCAGACTTGGCACATGGAATTTTTCTGTAAAGGGGTTTTGCTCCAAACAGGAAGGGCATGCAACATGTTAGGTATTGGCACAAAATGTTTGTGTTCTCACATCAAACAGCCAGGTTAAGTCTGGCAGCAGTGGCCAGTCGGTGACAGCCCAGCGGGTGACATGTCACAGTACACTCAGAGCAGTGACAAAATACCTTGGGGTTCAAATTGGTTGAATGATGTGCTGGTCCAAAAAGCCATAGGGTTATCTTTGAAAAGCCTAAAATCCAATCCTAAAAAATAAGTTGGAGGGAGGAGAAAAGCTAAATGATGCCAGGATTTGAATATAAATAAATCTCTTTCGAATAAAAGTGATATTGAAACAGCGGAAGAGCTAGTCAGAGATGCAGCATATTTTGCTGTACTTCTCTGAAACGTGGACAACCTATTAAGGATTGCAGAATATTATGCCCATTGCTGTAAGGTACGAAACAAGTGACTTTTTAAATGTACTTTGATAACATTATACAATTACAATGATCTATAAAGCATATACGGCATTCAAACATTCAAGGACCTCGGAATGTGGAAGAGGGACCAGTGCTATTTTAAAGTTAACAGATCAAAAAAACCAAAGGAAAAGACACTGAGTTAAGGGTTTTTCCATTAGCAGCTGAATCAGCACCATAAAACATTCATTCATCTAGCAGTCTCCAACTAACCTCTCTCGGGAACTTTAAATGTAGAACTTTGCACTGGAGGAGGCTGAGATTGTGTAACACCAGCCTTGGATCCTGAGGATGTGGAGGTGCCTGTCATCACCATGGTGTCGCCCTTCATGCTCGCTGCTTTTTCTTTAGAAGATGTAGGACTCCCAAAGATTTTTTGGACAGAATCAGAACCAAAAACAAACTTTGGTGGTGAAACTACGACTTTGGCAGTACCGGCGGTGCTCTCTGCCATGCGGTGGCTCTGCGGAGTCAAGTCAGTCCGTTCCCTGGTGGTTTCTTCAAGAACAGCAATGGCAGCCTCACCGCAGCGAGTTTCACCTGGGCTGGTTTCACTGGCTGAGATAGGAGTGATCATGGACTGACTCTCCTGAGCACTCTTGGCCTTATCAAAGGCCTCTTTGAAGGAGTTGGCTACTTCTTGAAGCTTAAAGCGAACAGCTAATTGCTCCACTTTCCCTTCAGGCTCTGCAAAGTCCATAGCACTCCAAATCCATGCCCTTTCCGCTCCAGTCATGGGCTCCAGTTTCATGTTTGGGGTAATCCAATGGTTGGCACACAGTTTGAGCACCTGGTCTCGCCTCATGACAAGCCTCACACATTTTGTACTATAGTTCTGTAGGATTTTGAGGTCTCCAATGCCCCTCTCCTTCCATTGACCTAGGTTTTTATCATAACGGTATAATTTAGCTCTGTGGCTGAAGACCACTTGCTCATTCTCCTCGCCAGTAGATGTTTCCACAAGATCAGGTAAAGGAACAACAGGTTCAAAGTACTGGCCATCTCTCTCTTCATCCTGGGTCACATCTGATTCCTCATTGGTACCAACAGAAACTCGGCTCTGGCTCAGCTTAGTGGGGGATTTTGATGGACTGAGAATGGGCTGGAAGCTAAAGCTGAAGCCAGAAGCTGATTCTCCAAATCGGAACAAATCCCTCTGAACAGGACTGCTCGCTAATGGAGAAGTATACACAGAGGTTTCCGCACTGTCGTCAAAGGCTTCTTCTTGCAAGTCATAGTTATCCCACTCCAAAGTAGGACCAGTAATCTCTGCATTGGTCTTGAAGCCGCAACTTTCTGTTGTCGTGCTGACTTGGCCTTCATCTTTCAGCTTTACTTTGTCATCAGTCAAAAACAATTTCAAATCTTTCAAACCAGACTTCATCTCTTCAGCTTTCTTAATGAGATGAGCGGATCTCCCACTGTCAACAAGCTTATGAGGAGTCTGCAAAGGTATGTCTAATAGCAGCCTTTGACATTCCTCGAACTTCTGCTTAAATTCTGCAGCCAGCTCTGGAGTCTTAAATTTAGCAGCAAGTTGCTCTAACTTGGCATCACCATCTGCAAAGTCATTAGCTAGCCACATCCAAGCCTTATCTGACCCAGAGAGGGGCTTCAGATTCATTGTAGTGGTGATCCAATGGTTAGCACACACTTTTAGCACCTGCTCTCTTCTCATGAGAACTCGTAGTTTCCCATTTTGATTGTTCTTGAGGAATTTAAGATTACCAACACCTCGTTCTTTCCACTGACGAGTGTCCTGATCAAATCGGAATAGCTTGACACGCTGGCTGTAAAGCACTTCCTCATCCTCCTCTCCAGTTATAAGGTCGACTTTATCAGGCATCTGAACCACAGGCTCAAACTGAATGTCATCATCATCCTCTGTTTTGTACATACCTTCGTCACTCTGATTTGCAGAGGTGTCTGCTTTTGGGTCAGTTTGAAGTGACGAAAACAGCTGCTCTCCGGCACGAGAGAAACCTTTGAAATTGGGATCCTTCTGACCAAACTGAAACTGACCCAGTGAGGATTTAGCCAATTCTTCAAAACTAACTATGTTAGCCTTCCCAGAAAACAAGGGGTTGTCATCTTGTTCAGGCTTATCGACTGGTGGTACAGAGCTGGACTCCTTCTCTTTGTGTTGTTCAGCTATACTTTTCAGAAGCTCAGATGCAGATCCTCCAGTTGCTTGGCTCTCAGCAGAAGGGGTTTGTTTTACAGGTTCTTGAGTACTAAACTTAAAGCCTTCAGCAGGGACTTGCATTGAAAAGGAAAAGCCGGCATTAGGGGGTTTAACATCCACCTGAGATGGAGCATCAGACTTAGATGCTTGGGAGAACTTGTCTCCTGTTTGACCAAATTCAAACGTAGTGCTAGCATTGAAAGGTACTTTAAAGCCCGTAGATGCGGGCTGTAGCATTGTCTTCTTACTGCCAAACTTGAAATTAAAGGTAGAAACTGTGGGCATTGCTGTTCCTTTGGTATCAGGGCTTGAGATGGCTTCATTTTTAACTAGGGGCCTATTACAATCCAACAATCCTTCCTTTTCAAAACTAGTTGCCAGACCACCCTGGGCTTTACGGGGAATCTGACATGAAGCACATTTTGTTACTGTTGGCTCATTCATACCAGCGCAGACTTCACAAGGCCATCTGTTTGTCATAAAGGAAGTCATATCACCAGAACTTGACTGGTTGGAAGCAGTACTACTTGTCCCAAACTTAAAAGTTGTAGGCATTTGTACAAAAGAAAATGATCCGAATGTAGGTGCACTAGAGCCAAAGTTTGTGCTCTTCTGGGCCTCAGTACTGAACCCTGAGGTCAAATGACCCATCATGGCTGGTGCTTGTCCAAATCCAGTATGTGCTGTACCCAGCTGCGATTTAGCATTCGGGTTGGGGCTCTGGCAGGACACGCATTGACCTGCCGTAGGCTTGTTTCTGACGCAGCAGACATCACAGTCCCATTCTCCATCCTTCTTTGCAAACTGAGCTCCAAACCCAAAATCTTTGCCCACTGGTTTTAAAGCAGAGGCATTTGTAGGAAGTTCTTTATCGGCTTGCTCTTTCTGTTTCTGTGGAGACTCTGAAACCACCTTCTGGGCCTCCTCAAACTTGGCCTTGAAAAGGGCTGCCTCATCCGCAGTTTTAAATCGGATTGCCAACTGCTCATGTTTGGGCATTTCATCCGCATAATCAATAGCATACCAAACCCAGGATTTATCAGAGCCTGCATTAGATTTCAGTATCATATCTGCAGTGACGTAGTGATTGGCACAAATTTTTAGCACTTGCTCCCTTCTCATCAACAGGCGGACCTTACCTGATGTCCTGTGCCTCAGGATTTTAACGTTGCCAATACCCCTCTCTTTCCACTCTTTCGTTTTGGTTTCAAAGCGGAACAGTTTAGCTCTGTTACAGAACATTTCCTCCTCGTCCTCTTCACCTGTTTTGACATCCACTTTATCAGGCAGAGGCACAATAGGCTCAAAATGAGGACCATCTTCATCTTCCTCAACACGAGAGCTATCATTGTCACTTTCTATTTCTTTTCCTTCATGTGCATCCTTGACTTGTGTGTCCGAAATGGACATGGTTACATCAAAACTGAATGGTTCAGTTTTCCCAAAAGGATGAGATTGATTCTGGGTCTGAATGAGACCTGCAAGGGAGAGCACAGACAGATTTTTACAACCAAAATTGAAGAATCCACCCTGACTCTGTGCCTGGTGTTGAACAGGAGTCTTTTGTACCAAAGGTCCTTCGGTTCTTGTTGGAAGGTCAGATGTCAAAAGATCTAACAGGCTTTCACTATTACTTTTTGTCTGAGCAGAAGAAAATGTGAAATCCCCATCGTTGGATTTAAAATTTGAATTGAATTTGAAGGCTGCAGTTACAGGTGTTGACTGGGCAATAGCCCCTGCTCCAAAACTAGTAGGCTTGGGAGGTTCGACGGAAATTTGCTGACCAAAGCCCATCTTGCCGAAGTCCTCAGGCTTTGTTTCACCAGTTTTTGGTGGCTGAACAGGAACAACCGAAGGCTTGGTGAAGTAACCTGGCTCTGGAAGAGGGTGGCTGGTGGGCGGTTGAGGAACTGCATGGCCATAGTACTCTTCACCATACGGGGAGTGCAGGCCGGTAGCTGGAGACTCAAAGGGCAGAGCTGCTCCATACACCTGGTCCTGAGGATACATGCAAGTTGGATTTGCTTGCAAGGGTGGTGTGTGTGTAGGCTGCTGGTAGGTATACATGTGCCGCTGTGGTGGGAAGCGGTTGATACCATAAACTGGAGCCTAAAACCAAAGAGAAAAGGAACAACAGTTTGGGATTGACTACCATTACGAAAAAATTCTGTAATAGCCCTCAAGAGTATTAAAATCCAATGAACCACTGCTTACCCTAGTGGGAGTGACATTAGTAGCATTTGGTAGGAGACACTGAGAGTTGTAAGCAGGGGACTGATTATAGTATACAGAGGGACCAGTTGTGGCCACTGAGGAAGGAGGGAAACAAAAAAAATATTAAGATCTTAGAGTTACATTTAATGTGACAAAAGCAAGAATTAATGTGAAGGATTCAGTGGAAAGCAGGTAGCAATAAAAGGCGACCAAGCCTTAGTTTTTACTCCAACTAACCTGTAAGAGGTGCACCATGAAAGCTGTGTGCTGCTGCAAATGGCTCTTGATGGGGCTCGGTACTGTACCCTTCTCCATACCCCCTGTGGTGAGGGGGAGATGCTCTCGATCCAGAAGAGCTGTGCCTCATATCATGGACCTCTCTCTGCAGTCACAGGACCATTCAATATGTCGTTCACTTATTAAATGGGCAGCATAATAATCCATTAATGCCATTAATTTCTGGAGCGAATTAATGTGAGGTTTATATTCTTAAAAAAAAAAGAAATATCCTGACCTTCAGGCCATCCACTTGCTGGCACAGCATCTGCAGGAGATTCTTCTGGTCCTCAACCCAGGAGGGTAGTGTCTTAGGAGAGAACTTTCAAACAAGGTAAACAGTAAGAATGTCAGGTAGGATTGCTGGTATGTACAGCCCTAGCGAATCATAACCTTGAAGATGACAGCTTTGCAGAAAGGCACCAGTAAATATTACCACAAGGCTCTTAGAGACTGGCGACGTGCTCTTATTGGGAGATAAGGTTGAGAACTTGATGTCTGACACAGAAACATTCGGCTCTGTCGGTTGGCTCTTCTGACAGGGGCTGGACTGCATTGGTTGAGCCTTGCCATCAACATCGTCTTCACTTTCCCCCAGCTGCTGGTTGATGTCATTTAAGATGTCCATGAGCTCCTCCCTCGAAACTGGAAGCTGAACAGAAATGAAGGTGGTTAAAACCATACCTGTAGAAAAGGCCCCAGACTCCTGAAATTCAGGCAGAATATCATGTTCCATTGGTTCTTATGTCCAGAATGGTCTCCAAGACTAAGTGGAAACCTAGCCATCGAAACATTCCCATCACCTTGCCGATGGGATCCTAAGATTATATATTTGGGTCAATCTCAGACAGTCGAGGGCACAGAGAATAGCGGTCAGAGCTTGTGTTAATAGGACTGGAGTAATCTGCCTTGCTTGAACCCGAATAAAGACTTCCTAGGATCTCTGGCTTTAGTGGTGTTCTGGCCGACACTCCAGCATGTATATCGCTAGAATCCTAAAGCCAGTGCAGGGACAGTGATCCCTACCTAGATCTCTACCCCATTTGCCCTATCAGCGGTCTCCGCTGCGGTTGAGGTTTGCAGAGACTCACCCAGCCTAGTGACCTCCACTACAATACTAGTGAATAGAAAACCAGGAGCTGACCATCTTAAGCTTTCAGGAATACGGGCTTTTGCATGAACAAACGCTTGTAGCAGATCCAATACTTACAATCTCCCTCACACGCACAACGCATGCAAAGTAGTACAGATTCTCATCCCATGCCTCCGTTAGACTGGCATAGCATAGTTGGCATAGCAAGTTAAAAACAATACCCAGTAGAAGTCTGACCTTTTCTGTTTCAGCAACACTGGCATGGCAGATTTTCCTCAAGTGTTCCCTGGAGCTCATTAAGAACGCAATGAACCGATCCTGGGTCTCTTCCAACCCGCCACCCGCTTCCTCAGAAAGCCTCTGAAATATCTGAACGGGAACGCATCCATGAAGGCAAGGGAAAGGCAGCAAAAGAAACATTCGGCTGAGGACGACACGGTATCCTGTGTACCTTTGAGAGATACCAGCTGGAGCGAACAGAATCGAGGGTCTCGAGCATGGTGATCGCATCGTCAGATTTACCCTCGATATCAAGAAGCAATGCGGATACAATACTGGCTTCATCTTCATAGCCTTTAATAGCAGAGACCTAGAGTTTGTATGAATGAACAGATTATAGTTAAAACTATGAATTAATGGTTAATAAAATAAACTTTTTAGAGGGTTTGCAGGAAATGTACCTGAATGTCTTTACTGTGGAAGTGCAGAAACATGGGGTCAAGTGGCTCAGGAATGCTTTGGCGTTTCTTAATTTTCTCCAGGAGGGGCCGTACAGCCTTCCAGTAGTGTACACTGCGGCCAAAGTATTCTTTCTGGTCATAGTAGGAGTTTAATCCATCTCCCTGAAAAAAAAAAAAGATGCAAAACAGAGCGTGCACTTCAACACAATTACTCGCAAACGCTCAAAAACACACAAGACCCTATATTTTCAGGCTAAATGACAATACTACAAACATCAGCAATGGATGTCTAACAAAATGTGTAAATGGTACATGGTGACTATGCAGAAGTACAAAACTTTAGTGATGAAACAGCTTCTCATAAAACTTCACATGCGTAACAGATCTCTCAACATGACGCAAGTACCATTTCACTGAGGTGCTGAGCCCAGTGAATGATCAATGCTGGCTGCAGGCCATGCTTCTCGCCAGCTCTCAGGGTACTCAGACCATGCTGGACAGTCATTCTCAATTTCCCACATGTTCCCAGCCTGTGGAGATGCAAAAACTGCTGGGCAGAGAGCACTTACAACGTGCACGATGACCATATTACAACATGTCAAGAAAACCATATTGCATTTTCAGGTGGATTATGGCCTAAGCATTTTACTTCAGATATTCAGGAAACCAAGTCCTGAGTCAAATCTTTGATTATGCCTTTCTCACCCCTTTTACTTATAAAAAGGCACTCTCATTCTGACTAACATGAGTCCTGATATAATGCTGATGAACTACAAGTGAAGTGAATTTGCATTTATCTGTATACAGTACAAAAAGACATGAAGCACTGGTATTGCATTCAGTTCAAAGGAATTTAACTGTGGAAAGCACTCAATTTGTTACTTGCAATGCTGGAAGATTCTGAAAAAATGTTATCTTAGCCGCAGCTAATACTCAGCATTTTACTAGTGGACATCTTCCCGTTTTTACGAACATTAAAAAAAATAATTGTTGTGAATGTAAAAAAATCAATACAAAATGCAAGGACTACCATTGTGTGACTTAACAGGAGCAGGCATCAAGTAGCTTGACTTGATGTCCAACCATAACCAAAGTTAACATCCTCTTAGGAGAGAGGGGACAGCATTTCATAGGCCAGAATTATATAAAATTGCTAGTGAATCAAATCTGGCTTCAGCTTCTACAAACAATAGAAACCCCAGACCTTACTTTAGCTCAACATCAGACCAAACTGACTTTGTGTGCAGCTCAGCTGGAAAGGTTGTGCCTGTGTCCAGAAGGCTTTGGGTTCAAATCCCACGGTAGTCAAAGTAATCACGTGACCACTGGGTCATTGGGCTTAAACCCATCTGCCCCAGGGGCATTGGATGTTGCCTGACCCTGTACTTGAATCCAAACCTTTGCTCTCACATACACACACATACATGTTTACATTCCTCACATACATACCGATTCAATCAGCATTTAACACAAATCATCCTTGAGAAACTACACAGCAAATTCAGAGCCTGTGGCGTACCTAAAATCACCTGTAACTGGATATAGGAAATCTCAGCCACACTAATCACAAACACTGCTGCCCATCATGATTATACAATCAGCCCATTGCTGCTCTCCAGGTTCACTAATGACTGTGTCATCAAGCACAACACAAAAAAGTCACAATACTAAAATGTGACAACACTACAGTAGTGGATCCAATTCATGACAAGACAGGGAAACAGTGGCACTCCTATTTAACGAGAAAGAAGAAAAACCTGTACCTGAACATTGGCGGAAAAAACAAGGAACAACTAATTGATTTCCAAAATGAGACGTGCCCTTGTCCAAGTCAGGAAGTAGGCCTAATGGAGAGCATACAGCCAAAAGCACCACAATCGAGTAAAGTAACTCCACTGTAACACAAGGCTCAGCAACAGGTGGTAAAAAAACAGCACCATGAATAACTGCAACTGCTCTACCACTCAGAATTTGTACAAGAGATTCCTTGTGAAGTGCCCTCCATATCACCAGA
Organism: Gymnarchus niloticus; assembly: GCA_009936485.2. NCBI lineage: Eukaryota > Metazoa > Chordata > Actinopteri > Osteoglossiformes > Gymnarchidae > Gymnarchus > Gymnarchus niloticus. The sequence continues at coordinate 2,661,686 of JAACJT020000030.1, forward strand.
CATTTCATACCCCAGTCACTAACTGTTCAACTCCCCAACCATTTGACAGAAGATACCCAGCAATCCAGTGAGGCGCAACCACAGAAACAGCTTCTTCCCCAGAGCTACCAAGATGCTAGCTGACACATTTCCACATACTGGACACTGAACCTGGACTTTTTCCCCAACACAAAAGTCTGCAAAAACATCTTTAAAATTGTTCATCTCAGCTTACTATTATATTGGCTTACTTGCACTGCTCAAAAGATTACAGAACGGGCAAATGACAAAATCAAATTCACCCACAGTAGTTAATAAAGCAAAACTATTCTATACTCTATTTACAGCTAACAGGAATAACTCACGGCGCTTTCTTGTGGATGTGCTTGTAAACTGCGTCCCACCAGCTCCTCTGGTTGTCCGTGGAGAGCTGCTTGATAATAGGAAGTGGCAAACATCTGGGCTCATGGAGGTGGGTGCTGGCTGCAGTCTTTGAGGTTTCATGCAGCTGAGCGTGGCTAGTAAAGACAACTCCACACAAGAAGACCTGCGGTAAAGCACAACATGACTTTAGCAACAGGAAAAAATGAGGATGGGGACAGTTAAACTGATTAGTAAAAAAACTGAAGATTTTTAGAGACCTTTCATTGAGAGCAGAAAACCACAGATTGTAGTGCAAAACGGGGATGAGACATTAGGTTTCAAAATTCAAGGTGGGAGTATCCTGAACTGACCAATCACTGCTTGAGCTAAATGTGGCTTCAAAACCTGAAAGCCAGTAATGATTCAGGATACTCCCACCCAGCACAGGTGTTGAAGCCTCATTTGTCCCATTGCTAGTACAGGAAACAAAAAAACTTAGCCATACCTCAAGGTCAAGCAGACATATGGACTCTGGGGTGTTAGTATCCAGCTTAGAGGTTTCCAGAGTGAGCCGAGGGAAAAGCTGCATCAGCCAGTCCCTGAGGGCCACTGACCGACCTATGAAAGCCCACTGCAGACCAAGCCATGCTAGGTGCTGCAGGCTCCCCCCATGGTACAGAACTGCACCTGTTACCATAAGAAATATCATGGACAGCATTTCAGTTTCCTACCACCTCACCAAAAACTGAATGACATTCAGTTCAAATTAACACCAAACAAAAAAAAAAAAAAGCATACAAAAATAAAAATTGCTCTCATACCACTGTCCCACTTCAAGAGGTCTGCCATATTGGGCACCTGTGTGCCAAGGCTAGAGAGGTCGTAATTGGCAATGAAGGAGACCCGAGTAGGTCGATGGCTGCCAAAGAGCTTCTCAAAAAGCTGGAGCTGGCCACTCCTGCTCCCAAAAGCCTCCACCACATCCTTCACCAAGGTCTTACACTGCCGACTGAGGTTCAGCAGCATGTGACCAGACTGACTTTGACGGTCACAAGCTAGGAGGTCAACCAACTGGCGGTATGGCTGGTCCCCTTTTGGGGGCCCTGCCTTTGAACTGGGGACCTGAAAGAGAAGGACTTTCTGAATGGGATTCAGCTGATGCAACGTTCGATACGCACCAATGCAAATCTATGTATCAAAGAAATCACCCATTTATTCAAGCCTCCATTTGACAAGAATACAGCTGCTCCTCACTTAACGACCACGTGGACCCAGCTCTCCGACCATTTATAAATATACTAGAAATGTTATAAACAGTGCAAAGGTGACATTAAAACATCTAAAGATGGTTGATGTCATATATGGCAATTAAATGAGGTTACGCATTTACTATGTGTTTCACGGGAGACACGGCGTAACCTTGAAAAGGTCTTGCTCAAGAAGGTGTACGCACTCTGTATGTGCAAGCTGGTTTTGCCTGTTTTAATAACTGCCAGCAACAGAGTTCAGTGAAGCTTCCATGGTCATTTCACAGTTGACACAAAACCAGTACAGTATGCTTGAAATATCGGTAAGGGGTGGCTCCTCACTTATTGACCAATTCATTTAATGACCTGGTCGTAGGAATGGAACTCGGTCATTAAGTGAGGAGCAGCTGTAATTGTACACTGCAAATCAACAGCATTCACTCCTTAATTTGCATTAACAGCAGTTCAAAGTCTTACCTGGTAAGCAACCAGGTAACAGAGGGCAGCCAAGTCAACCACCTCCCTCCACTGGCACTTCTTGTCATGTGCCATTTTCAACAGGAGCGCCCCAGCATACATGTAGAGGTGGCCCCGCATCTCCACTATTGTCTCAGACAGCTCACCCATGGCCATGTCTGATAACCCATCCGCACACTTCATGGCGCGATCGAAGCTAGAGCGGATAGCAGCGTGGCATACAATCAGTCTAAGGGGCTGGCAACAGTCTAGAAATCCAGTCCATCTGCAGATAATACTTTGACACGGTAATTGCAGAAAGGGCTGCATGAAAGCAAACTAATTGTTTTACTCATCAGCATAGCCATAAATAAAACACTTGACAGTACAGATCGGTGAATGCATTTAAGAATGTAAATATTGACAAAAGGCAGTAACTCACCTCTGCAGGGCATCCACACCCTGCTGCACGCCCTTTTCTGACAGCGTGAGCCTCAGCAGGCTGCAGTGTGCCAGAAGCAGCTCCCTCTGCAACTCGTGACTCAACGTGAAGCTGGACGACACGCTGGCCTGCGCCGCATACTCCTGCGTACGCACGGCACAAAGTCATCGCCTGCTGTTGTTACCCAGGTGACGAAACAAGCGATCTGACAACATCCACGGAACACAGAAGCCCAGGGGGGCACAAACTGACCTCAAGAGTGCGCACAACAGTGGAGTACCAATCCAGGCTGTGACGCAGGAGCCCCTTCTTCTCTACATCAAGACAATGTCTGGCAGCTGCCTCCAGCCTCCCATCTGAGGAGTACAGCATCACCAGCCTGATGTTGACGTTTACATCATCAGGACGCGACCGCAGCTCTGACTTCAGGAGGTCAAACAGCCGATTCTTTCCCTGTTGGCCCTGCCTGCTGAGCAGTTTCTCCTGTGGGACAGGGAAGGAAGACGTCCAGTAATCAAGCTCCAACAGAGGTTTACATCCTTTAGTCAAAACTCCAGTTTACCCACTGACGCACAAGCTGACCTTGAGATTGTAGACAGCAGGACTTCCTGGGAGAAGCTCAGCAGCCTTGTCTACCCAGAGCTCTGCTCGGCTATCTGGTTCTGGTTTACTGCATAGCAGTTCTGCAACCTTCAGAACGAGGTCTTTCTGGACCGGGTTCAAATCAATAGACCGCTATAGGGCACAGGCAACAGGAAGCCATTTAACATGGAGTCCTCAGGACTGGTTTGCTGTTAAGCATTCTGTAGATATTAAAACCACCACCGTGTCACAGACTCTTACCTTATAGCATCCTACAGCTTTGTCAATGTCTCCATCTCTCTCATACAGCTGGCCCAAAAATTTGTGTGCTTTGGGATCCCATTTCTGCACTCTCAAGTATTCTGACACATGCCTTAATAGACAAGCCATAGGAAAAACAGGATTAAACTCTACATGTCACTTCAACAACTGGCTTCTCCCCCAGCAAATCAACCCAAGCATTTTCAAAACCTGAGTGTCACACCACTCAACATCACAACAACCATGAATGAGGAAAGGATGAGTTTCCGCTAATCTTACAACCAGACTTAGAATGATTGGAACCTCAACCGGTATCAAGTGAAATCTTTCCCTGTGGAAAAAAGCACTCAAACCAGCAAATTATTAAAGGCATCTGAAATCGCAGGCAAAGAGACCACGGCCTACAGAGATGGGGGATCCTTGCAGTGCTTTCTGACCCTTGCAGAGGTACTCGTGTTTTGTATAAAATATATACCACGTACCTTTTAGCAAGCTCATACTCCTTTGCTTCAAAATATAGTTTTGCAAACAGGAATCCTTTTACAGGCTTCTGGGGGGGGACAGATAAAGGCATGAATGTGCGTATTATCGTGCGGCATTACAACACCACAGCAAAATGGACACACAGGTAAGACTCGGTGTGTGTGTTACTTTGTAACACTAATATAATAAGCAAGCAAGCAGCCACACTATCGGAGGATAACATGAATGAACATGTAAAGTGAAAAATTCAACAGCAATGCCGAATACTACAATGCGAATTCTAACACGCAAAATAAACACATAGAGAATAAGGAGCTAACTGTTAACCAGAAAACTGAACAAGGCGGATTCCGAGATAGGCAGGGCCTGGAGCCGCGGTACTACACCGGACACAAGGCCGGACCCACCTCCTTCAGGGACGGAGAGGCGCTCAGAACCGCCTGAATGTAGCAGTCCACTTCGGCCTTGTTTCGGCGCATGATGATGGTTCCTCCACCTTTCGTCTTACTCGGCTTTTTAATGATTAGAGAGACAAAACAGAATCTACGATAACTTCAGCGTGACGACACTACGGCGACGCAGCTAATGGCCTCCATTACGTGCACAATCGAACAGGCGACGCCGACTGCGCAGACTCACGGCGCCGTTGTCGGCTCGCGCTCGCCGCCGATTGGCCGAGATGAATGTCGCGAGATGGAGTTTTTTTTTTTGTTTTTTTTTTTTTTTTGTTTTTTTTTTTGTTTTTTTTTAAACGTGGTATATTGAACATCAGAACGAGACATCACATACAATAACAAATGGGGATGAGAGATGTAAAATTATAGAAAAATAAACAAATCGAAAATTCAGTTCTTTATGAAAAGTACAAAATGCAGGCCTTGTTTTTAAATATTTAGTTTTAGGAATAAACTATTTTCCTAAAATAAGTATAACATTTATGAAAAATCCTACCTGGTTATAGTCCATTAAAATTCCAAAAGGTATATGATCCAATGTAAATTTTTTTAAGATTCCTAATTTTAATATACAGCCAATCGTGTATATCATTCCATCATACATTAGAAAAATCGCAGAGTAAAAAATATATGGTCAGTAATTTCCCTTTCAAAGCAAAATGGTTTGTTTATTTATTTACTTTTTTGACCAACTCCAAATCTTACCTTAAGAAGCTCACCATAGGGTAGATTGAATTAGATATTCTATAGTTGTAGCAGAGACCGCTCTTCGTAGGACCGTAAATACAGTGTAGATCCCAGTCGGGAACACTCCCGGCAGCCCTATGTACCTCGGATGGGTCGTCTGGAACACCACTATTAGAATCCTGGTAGATCTTTATTCAGGTTCAAGCTAAGCAATTTCCGTCTTAAAATCCCATCACCAAGATGATGAGAAAGTTAACCATATTGTTAAGGGTCTCCATAACCTAGGAGATCATTGTTAGTGACATTAAGATTTATAGTATTTAACGAGGGCAAGAGAATACAACATTCTACCTAATTTCTAGAAGATTCTAGAATACTGAGGGCCTTTTCTACATGTGTTATTATTTAGTTTTGGGAGAAACTGGAAACTTTAAAAACTTGGTGGAGTAGACGTTGAGTATCCCACAAAAGTTAGATTACTCTTAAGTAAACCGAATGAAATACGAGTACCTTATTAAAATTTAATAAGTTCCTCAAAAAGTAATTGATATATCTACTTATGAAAAGGTCCTTCCATCAAGTAAAAGTTGTGAAAGAGAAAAAAATGGAGAAGCTGAGTTTGAGACTCCCCTGCTAACCAAATCCACAGGTGGATTAGGTATGGCTTTAATGATGGAGTCGTAATATTTTGGATTGCAGTGCAGGTTACGT
>JAACJT020000030.1:2680748-2708019 GCA_009936485.2 Gymnarchus niloticus
ATGATATTATGCACTGTAGAGGGAGAAATATGCAAATCCCTTCCAATCTTTCTTTGAGGAACATTGTTTTTAAACATGACAATAATTTTCTCACACATTTGTTGACAAACTGGAGATCCTCTGCCCATCTTTGCTCCTCAAAGACTCAGTGGATACTGCCTTTGTACCAAATCATGATTACAATCACCTGTTGACATTACCTGTTTGAAATCACATCATTCACACCGTCTGCAATGAAATAAAAGTCAGAGTAAATTCAAGACTCACAGTGTTTTGTTTTTTTTTTTTTGCATTTTCCATACCATCCTAACTTTTTCTGATTCGGGGTTGTAGCTGAAGTTCTTTGGTGATGGGAATGATATCAGGACCACCACCATAAATCATGTTATTGACTTGATGTGCTTAAACAACCCTGCTGTTCTCTTTTCGCATTCTTGGGCATGAAGTTGAAAGATCTAAAGTAGTTTAGCTTTTGAATTTCAATGGGACCACACTGATCTGACATTGTGGGCTTTTGTGTGCTTTACTTTGGAGCCAAAGCCGTAGTCAACCCTCTGATCAACTGACCATCCTCTTTACTGTGCCCTTAAGAACAGGCAAAAAAGTAGATCCCTCCCACCACCACCACACGTTTTTAATTTTCACCAATTTTTGATTGATTGGATTTGATCTAATTAAAAGTCCCTAGACCCCCAAGCAATATACATTAAAGTGGCAAGAAACTAGCTTTGTATTAATGGAGGCAAGAGATCGAACGAGTAGGCTTATCATATATCCATCAATTATTAACTGAACACAGGCAAAATTTCAATTTGACGATTGAAGGTGACTAAATAATTCATATGTGGGAATTATTTCAGCGTTTAGCCTTTTTATTGTTAGCCAGTATGTTGTGAAGTATGAACTGAAATGAAGCAAATGCAGCCAGTGTTCTGGCCAGTTTTTTCATGTCAGACAGCTGACGGCCCCTAACAGTAAATCAGACTTCATGTGGCAAACATGAAACATTGGGATACACGGTGTTCGTGATCCCAGAAGCATGAAGGATCAGGAACACAATGGTCATAAATCCTGAACCATAAAGAGTCAGGTACATGATGGTCATGATCCCAGAAGCATGAAGGATCAGGAAGACGATGGTTATTAAGCCTGAACCGTGACGAGTCAGGTACATGGTGGTCATGATCAAAGAAACATGAAGGATCAGATACACAGTGGTCATAAAGCTAGTATCATGAAGGGTCAAGTAGATGGTGGTCATGAAAACTGAACTGGAAAGGTCAGGTATATGGTGGTCATAATCCCAAAAGCATGAAGGATCAGGTACACAGCGGTCGTGAAGCTAGTATCATGAATGGTCAGGTACACAGTTATGAAATCTGAACAAATGGACAGGCATGAGTTCTCAGCTGGAGATGACTAAAATGGATGAAAACCAGGTAAAAACTGTAAGCACACACATGGAATGTAGCTTCCTATCCCAGCCAGGGGATGGAGTCTCTTCATCCAGGTGTGAGTATCATCATTAGTTCACACTGTCAAGATGGCTGACATGCCTCATTAGGACTCAACCCCTCATGGGCTCAAAACCAAGTTTTACAATTAAGACCCCAGAGCGAACCAGCTGACACCAGACATGTTTTTTTTTTCAGACCAATGAGAAATCAAGTGATTTTCCCCATTTGTGTTCCTGCCAGATGGTGAAGCTGTGCTTGGTGAGCACTGGGACCAGGAGGCAAGGTGGCAGGGCGAGACAGGCAGAAAAATGCCAATTTCTAGAGAGAAACGAATATAAAGATGTTAGCCTTGGTCAAAAGGTTTATGACATGGGAACTCACTTGCACTCAGAAACTGGCCCATCATACACAGAGCGCAAATACATACATTAATTCACATAGCTAGGTCACAGTACCCAGCCCACTGCTCCTAAACATGACCGCATAAAATTCTTACTTGCATATATGATTCAGACTAGTGCTAAGAAATACAAGACAATATGGATTACAATGAATAACAATTAATAATAAATAATAATAATACCACAGAAGAGGTGACGCAAAAATCAAAAAGGTGTGACATGGACTGGCATCCCCTCAAGACTGTCACCTACCTTGGGCCCCGTGCTTCCTGGAATGAACTTGTAGTCACCGCAAACTGGGCAGAAGAGATAAACATCTCCAGCAGATACAGGCCAGCTGGCATTGTCATAACAGCAAAAAGTTTACAAACAAAAGTCTCAGAAATGCTGAATATTAGATTCCATATTAACGTCATCCTTTAAAAGTGTCAAGATGGCTGTAACTAAGCCTACAGTTAAGAGCAAACGGAAATGAGATGCAGCTGTACCATTGTGCTTAGAGTGGAGTCACCATGCTGTTCTAACACATGATCTTCAGACACCTCCTTTCACAACCAAGGGCAGCAGCTCCAGCATTCGCACCCTGACTACACACACAGTACACTCGTAGCAGCCTGAGTGTGTGAAAAGATGTGTGACAGCAGGGTTCCCAGTACGTGGGGTTAACGACAAGCCTGCTGTTCAGGATAACTGACCATCTGCTGGCTTACCATCAACTTTGTGTTTTGTTTAAAAGCTCAGTGTCGCTGTTGCAGCTCCCTGATACATGGAGAATCCTTACCATGAGATCGCCCGCAGCTGCTGCTTCTAAAGCCTAGTTAATGCTTCACTTTTCCGTGCTCCATCAGGATCCACATATGGGCGAGCATGCAGACCTTTGTGTCCATGCTACATTTGCCAGGGTACTCGTATGTTTGAAGTCAGAGGTGATGATATTCCACCAGACCAACGGTGGGCATATGTTATCCTTGCTGTCTGAATGAAGCTTAATGAAAAGCTGAAGCACACAACAACAGCCACACAATGGTGATTAAGAGCGATCTGCTTTCACATGTGTTCTGTCTTCTTGACAGGCCAGCTGTAAATATGCGCTACCTTCACACTTCCTCACGTACTCTTCATTACAAATACTCTCTTCTTCTACTCCATCTTCATCATCTGTTCTTTTAAATTTGGCACTTCCATCTACAGGAAATTCCCATCAGTGCATCCGTCTATTCCTTGCACATGCACAGTGAATGAGCAGCTACACACAAAATTCTCGCTAGAGACAAAATCGCTGCTGCATGCATACAGCTCGCATGGACACCCTTATGATGAAATTCACATCACGTGTACCATTCATGGACTGTGATGGAGCAGAACTGAAAAGCAGGCCCTGTAGGCTGCACCCATTTCTTTGACCAACACCCAGTGGGCTTGTCTGGTGAGAGGGCACCTCTTCAGTAAGCCACGACCTCTAGCTGGGGCCGTGATCAGCTCCCCATCTGGCGTCGATTAGCCAGCCCCAAGGAACGAGATTACAAATGGGGTTACAGAGGGTATTTTGCAGACACGCTCTCACATAACGGGCCTCAGTTTGTTTGTCTAAACTCGCTCGCTTTGTGTAGGGAGAAACGACGCTTTAAACATCTCTGTTTCCAAAAGAAAATGAAACGTTCATCTGGTGATGGTGCCCTGCAAATGCTAAGAATATATTAGGACAAATGTGTTCTTCCTCCCATCTGATAATGTAATCATAATTATGAGCTCATCTTTCTCATTGAGCTTTATGGGAAACATAATCACTTCATATGGAAAATTACATCTGAGCACTTTCGAATGAACCTAATTATGAACATCAGACTGTAAACAATTTCCCATTTGCTGGACGCAGTGTGACCGATAAAGGTATGATGTTGAGGCTTTGCTGAAAAGGTTACATGACTACAGTATTGTGGTAAGACACGTGGACACAAACCTCATGTTATGTAAAGTATTCAATTCAATTTTATTTATATAGCGCTTTTAACAAGAAGCACTGTCACAAAGCGCCTTACATAGTCCTGGGCCCTCAGTCCCCAGAGAGTGAGCCAAAGGCGACAGTGGCAAGGAAAAATTGCCTCAGAAGGAAGAAACCTTGGGAGGAACCAGACTCAAGGGGGAAGCCCATCCTCCTCTGGCCGGCACCGGGTAGGACAAATTAATTAATACAAATAAGAAGAATAGATACAAATAAGAACAAATCCTGTAACAGTCAGGAGGACAACAGGGTATTGGAAGTTGCAGTCCAGTGATCAGAGCAGGTTCAGTGGCTCAGAAGGCAGCAGGCCGGTCGGTGTGGACAGCCGAAGTGGAGGGAGGGTGCTGTAGGCCAGCAGACAATATGAGGATCTCTTGAATCTGAGCCTCCAAGGGAAGCACCCCATAAGGGGGGGGCATGGGGGAAAGAGAATATGTGTGAGCAGAGCAGCGATTTAAGGTGGCAGAATACTGGGCAATAAAAAATTAAACAAAATAGCAAGAGCCCCGGCATGACTATATATGGCAGCATAACTATGAGTGAGAGACCAATGGGGACACAGGCATAAAGAATCCTTGTACGCCAGCACTCCAACAACACACAGAGTACACAGAGGACTGCCGACACAGAGCTAGATCTACAGAAATTTCCAAAAAGCTGCCCCTAACACGTATATAAAAATGCCCTAATTTCCATCTTGCCAATAACCTCCAACAATTGAAGCAGCCTTATTGGTAATGTCAGAACAGTATTGAAAAACAATGTTATGAAGTTCACATTGTCAACACCCTAGCACAACGCTATCTCTCTCTCTGAATTCTCAGCCTTTGCAGTCAGTAAGTGGTTACAGGAGACTCCTAGTTCATTTAACAACCTTGGCAATGGATGTTGATGAGTCACTGGCGTTTTCTAATGTTTCTACAGTGCTGTTACTACATTCTTCAGCTGCAATGTCATATCAGATGCCTCAACAGCTGCACAATACATAAACAGCTTCTTTTTTAGTGCAGGTTCCTAGTATTTACCTTCTAACCATTTGGGTGTTTACTCTTGGAAAATACTATTTTGATTGCGATAAAGGAGAAAGCTAAATGAAAACCAATAAAAGCTGCCCACATTTCACCCTGCTGTATGATTTTTTGATTATTTAATTTGCTTTAACTTGCTCGAGCGGCAGCCATTGTTTCAAGCAAAAGAAACGCAGATTAATGATCAGGTGTGGGGGTTTGTGCCTCATAGTTTAGTCAGGGTTCACACAATTGTGGTATTCTAAGACCACAATATGCCAATACTGCAATAAAGCAATTAGAAAATGTAATCAGCATCAGCAAGCCTTCTGCTCAGTACTATGTAGGAACTACAGAGACAATGCATGTGGTTTAATACTACTATTGCAGTTAATGATACTGTCCCTTTAAGAGCCGTAACATTTACGTCGGTTACGTTTTTTGTTTCCAAAAAAGGGATATTGTTTTTGTGGCTTAAGTGTTAACAGTTCATTTAACGCAATTAATAATTAAATTATTGTTTTAGTTGATAAAAACTTTGTTTATATCGGTATATATTAGAATTAAGAAGGAAACCGTCGTTTTCCATTCATTCTTTCTTTTTTTTGTCTTTGGAAAGAAAGTAAAATTCAGTTATTTCGCTTTATTTGTCTAGCGCCTCTTCTCTGCCTTTTTTTTTTTTTTTTTTTGGACATTGATTGATAGAAGAATTTGGTGCATCAAGGATGACATTAATAGAAACCGATGCGCGTAAAAGCTATTAGAGTCACTTCAAACAAATATCCGAAGATAAGAAAGCCATCTACAATACTGAGACTGGAATAAAGGTTTTGCCAAAGGTCAGAGCCTGGATGCCTAGCAGGCATGCAGGTGGTGAGATGTTTCTTCAGGACAGAAGACAATATCAAGCATTCCACCTGATCAGAACTGTTTATGGTGGACCAGTGTAATGACAAGGTTCCACTATCCATAGGCGTTTAAGAGTTCTCTTTTTGGGAAATGTCTTATAGCCCCAACAGTTGAAAAGAAAACTCAGTGGGACATCCTTGTGCCGATAAGACAGGCCTTTGGTCACTGAGCAAATGTCAAGTCATCTTTATTGGCATCCCATCCATATGAACGTAGACAGTGTGATGAAACAGCCTTGTCTCCAGGACCACAGTGTAAGATACAAGAAGGACGGGGGCTATAAATACACTGGATCACAGATAGTGTAAACTGCAAGATCCATATTTTTACAGTAAGATGTGTGTATGATATTCAGTATTTCTGAGCTGTTACAGCAGAGCCTCCAAGGTATTCAAGTAGTAAGCTTGTACATTACACTTGTCTCCTGTAGAATTGAGTCACACTGTAAATATAAGAAACACGACTAGCACCGTAGTACCTCGTGATTCTCAGTAAATGAGACAGTCACAGGGTACAAGATACTCTACTGTGAAAGACAAACATGGCAATCTGTGCAATTAAATGTTTGTGTAGCAAGAGTCTGCATCTAATGAGTGTTGATCAAGGCAAAGATGCAGGTTATACTAAATCCTTTAGACTGACTACCCCAGCTCGCTGTTCACACTTGACAAACATTGATTTATTGTGTAAGTGAGCTGAGGGTGGATCAGTTTATTGCTATGAATAATAACTTGCTCATAAATAATGTACAGTCATTTGTTTTGCAAACAAATGTTTTTCAATTCCAAAATTAATTTTTAAAAACAATTTCAACTGTATCGTTTCACATGATATTTCACACTGAAAGGTTAAACAGGCAATTTCATGCTGGGGGAAGAGTATAAAATGGGTATTTCCCAGTATAATAAACAATTAATTTGTTTGAGCTTATATTTCCAACAAAAGATGAGGACGTACTGCCATCTAGTGGAAATAATTATGATACGTTTGTAACGTGACCGTTGAAGGGCATATACTGTGTGTCTATGACTGTGAACGAAAGGGAAACACAAGTTTTATAATCATTGTCAAAGCAATCGTCAAATAAACGGAAACAGAACTGTAGTACAGAATTAATACATTAATTTCGGAAAGATAAACTATGAACAATTTGAAAACATCATTTGCACACTGCAAATAATACATGCGATTTATCATATCACTGTCTTGACCAAAAACTCATCAGTGTGCGGCGTCTACTTTGACGCTCTCCTGTTAATTTTTGCACTTAAAAGCCAATTTGGCTAAAACTGACAAATGTAAAATGCAGATAGCTGTAAACGCAAAACGACCTAAAGACAGGAAGTGGCAGACTTGGTATCTGGATTGTGTCTCATCCATCTTCTTGCATGCATCAGGTATTTCCTCCATGGTGGCCACCAGGTGGCTGTGCGCATTCTAAATTTGTATGTGATGCTGCAATCTGCTCATGGTCACCTTGCACCAGTGTCTGTAGTGCTTGAACTTATTTTTGCTGATATTGAGACTCTTCTGGAGAGATTCAACCATGGTCTCGGAGACTCCAAGTTTTTCTTCAAGCATTTCAGTCTTGTTGTTCGAGGCACTGAGTCACTGTTCAAGTGACTCAAGCTTGTAAACCCTGAGGCTGTATTCAAGGGACTCGGCCCTGTCGTTGGAGTCATGGAGTCTTTGTTTGAGAGCCTTAACTTTTTCGTTGGAGGTCCTGAAGGCGTTTTGGAATCCCTCAGCTTTTTCTTCGAAAAGCTGGAATATTTTTAGTCTCCACTCTTTCCTCTGAGTCTCTCAATCTTTGTTGCAGACTTGACACAGTCTTGCTGGATACCACCTGACGTTCTGGAAGAGTCTGAACCAGGTTGCTGGAGTCCATGCGTCTTTGCATTTCTGTGACTGGGGCAAGTGGGTCACACAACGACAAGACAGGATATTGCCAACTCTGACCATCTTCTTGCCTGACAACCTGGTCATGCTGTGGGACCTAAACGGAATATTTAACATAAGTATTCTATTATCTACTTGTTTTTCCACGAGTGTTTTTGCATTATTTTAGTGTTACACACACATACAAGTTTTAAATGTTGAACCAGAAGCATTTTCACAGTAGTTAGCACATATCTATTTAATCAAAACTGTAGTTGCTTAAAGGTGTGAAATATAGTATACATTATCTGTACTGGAAGCCAGGCACCTCCTTCCAGTTGAGTCCTTTTCCATCTACAGATGATGTACACAATTCCTACACCAACGGTGTAAACAGTCAGCTAACAGGACCCTGTTGGGATGTCCAGTGCAAGATCTAGGATTGCCATTGTGCACTCAATGATTCTTTCAGAAGGATCTGAAAGGAAATGAGCATTTCTTGTCCCAGCTGCTTTATTTTTACCCTTACAATTCCATCAGCATAGTGACAGTGAATGCTGATGTATTTATGTTTAAAATTTTCGTGCATTTCTGTCCTTTCAATAATGCATAAACGCCATATTTTTTATATTTTAACTAGTGCGAAAGGAGGTGGAAATGTCCATGAGAGCAACAAAAGTTTATTAATATTGCAGTAAATGAATGCAAAGTGCCCCCTATATATCTGTACAGTTAGCCACGCCCAACCCCTGTCAGCACCTAGCTAGCCAGGCCTCGCATACCAACGGTCCTCATCTCCAGAATATTGATCACAACCGATGCCAGTCTACCTTCTCCTTTATATCACCTTCAGTTGCCTTGCCCGCTTTGCGAGGTACAGCGTTTTCAGCCATTACTAAGTGGTTTGTTAGCACTGTGAAAGTCTGTGCATGATCACTTAGGTCTTGGTCATTTGCCTCTCATTTGAATTTGTTTACTGTGCTGATTGCCCAGTTCTGGATTTTGAATGTTATTTCCTGTGACCACTACTACAAATTTCGGATGCCCCTTTGCCTCTCAAAATCTTCTATTCTGGCTTTGACCCTTCTTGTTTCGAATGAGCCCTTCTCTGCACATGGGTCCTGTTTGTATTCATTACAGCAACCCGGCCACTTGACCTGCTCATTTCAATAGCCTAACAAGCGATTAAGCTTGGCTAATCCACTCCGATCACCGATCACCGTGTGTGCACCATATACAACAATTCCACAGTTTTTCCACAGATAGTTTCGAGTCAACCACTGAACAGATGGACCGGTGAATACGTCCCCATACTCTCCCATGTACAGTGCTGAGGGCAATCATTGCCAGAGAATTGCAACTCTCCTCGTGTTTTAGGGAATCACACCGTTTTGAAAAACAACTAATGTTTCATAAACAGAGGGAGAAGCTGTTGCACATTAATGCCAGAGTTTGCATTGTTTACAGAGATCAAGACTCTGTCGTGTGGCCTGTTCACAAGATGTCCAACAGAACTTGTCTGACCGCGAAATCATGAAAAAGGCTGCCGAAAAATAAGCCTGAATGGGAGGCTGAAGACCAGTGGATCAGGCCTGTCTGATGAACACACGGCTAACTGCACAGTTTTCTACAGAGCATTTTCAGCTGCTCCATGGTGGTTTGACCTCCGACAGCCCCCGGCAGGCGATAGGAATGCTCGTGTTGGTAAAGGGCAGAAGAAAGAGTGGAATTACAATACTCCTTACACTACAGCAGATATAATGCATTAGTATTGTTTCATTGTGTTTTATGTTTTCTGCCATTTTGAATAGATCTTAAAGATGAGTATTTGCATGAATAACGACAGGATTTTTTTCTATAGAATACTGAAAGAGGAAATTATTACAAAGTTACATTTCTGTAGTCTAACAAGTCATTGCAGTGCTATTGTATGAATTGGTTTGTTTCATTTGTAGTTTATTATATTACATAACAGTTTATAATGAATAAAACACTTCAAATGTCATGTGTGGAACCGCAGAGAGAGAAGGGTGGCATCCATTATCCTTACATTCATACTTGCCATTTTTACAGGCCAAATGATACTAACCAGTTTGGCTAAGCACTACTGTTCAAATTCTCCATCAGAGACAGGTTGTCCATGCTATATGCTTTGCAGTTAGCATCGCCACATCAGACCTAGCTCTGACCAAGCCTTCCCGCATTTGGGCCCCTCGTCGGACTATGGGCACGCCTGTTGTATAGGAATGTCAGTTTTATATTGAGACATCTGCTCACACACCCAGGTGAGAAAGACTCTCAGCACACCTACATGTTTTGAACACACCCAAAACGTACATAGTGTAGCTCTGCATAGCAACTACCACTGCCTCCAATTAAATTGACCCGCTAAAAATCTAAATGAGGGCAACCATTACAATTTTGAAAGCACCCTAAACAGGTGTGACTGCTTGTTTTAATTGCTATAATATTTAGGTGCATAGCCAGGACCTGAGTTTTCAGTAAAATGTTTTTTAATACATTGTATTTTCCTTGCGTTTATGGTATAATGTCCTTCCATTCTTCTACCAGCAACAGCACCCACCCATCCAGTACAGGGATATGAGAGCACTTGGAGCTTGTTCTAGGAAAGACAGGGCACAATGGAGGGGTACACACTGCATGGAATGCCAGTCCATCTAGACACTGGCTCACACAATGACACACTACAGGTGATTTAGAGATGCTAGCTAGTCTAACTACAAGTGTTTGGACTATAAGAGGAAACCCACATGACACACAGAAAACATGCAAACTCCACAAACAAACACATACGCCTATAACAATCTCTTATCAGCTAAGAGACAAACTGTAGTCACTTGTTGAAAAACACTTTTATTCGTAATATTAAATGAGCTGTAAATTCAATTCTCATTTTCACCTAGAAGAAATATTCTGCTGTTTCTGAATTCTGTACATGCATCAGGGGAACAGAAAGCCAAATATAAAACAGAGGAACCCGGCGAGTTCATTCACACCGGCAGGCTCTGGGGTTATGTTTTTATTAATCTAAATATGTTATACAGCTGGGCAGCAAACCGCTCCAATAGCTCTGTTAGTAGGTCACATGGTCAGTCAAGCACTCCAATGGACAGTCAAACCCACAACCACAATCTCAGGTGTTCAACTGAGATACGGTCAAACCAGCTCAGTCCACAAACACAAAACGGTGGCTAGAAATGGAGGCTGCATTTAAGCCACTGGGGTGCAATTTTATAATAACTGCCCATGCAGGTGAAGCCTGGGGCATGATCATACAGGGGCACGAGAGAGAGAGAGAGAGAGAGAGAGAGAGAATTGCACAGTGATGAGGGCCTGCTGGCTACATCTGCTGGGTGGAGTTGCCGTTCCAGGTGTTGTTATCATCCTCGCTGTCTTCCTGTGTTCGCAGTCTGTAGATCTTCCCATCTTTTTTGAAGTCATCTGCTCGTTTTTCCAGAACTCGTTTACGGATAGATTCCCTAAGGGCAATAAGTATAATAACCACTTAATAAATATTTAATACCTGTGTAAAATAACATTTTATACAGGTATTAAATATTTAGCTAAACACCAAGGATGTACTACAACTGTTAACTAAGAACACAAACTGCCTCTTTAACTGTCTTATGTACAGATAAGTTATTCTTCATGTACTGGGTAGAACGTAAGCGAAGTATCTGCAACACGAATGTGACCTTATGATCTGTACTACCGTGGCCATCCAATCTGACAGTTACCTCTTGGATTCGCTGGTCGAAGCAGCCGTGGGTCCAGGCCGCTGGGGTAGGGTGCCGGAGGCAGAGCCGGCAGGCGGGGGGCTGGCGAAGAGGAAGCTGCTGATGAGTTTCCACACAGCCAGCAGCGGGTAAAAAATGGTCCCCAGCACTGACCAGAAGCCCCCGGCTGAGGACGGCACCACCGTGTTGGCAGATCTGCCCGTCTGCTGCGGTGAGGAGACAGAGGTGAGGAGACAGGAGACACTGCTGACAGACATTCACAGCTTTTAACCATTCATAGGGGTCACTGCTGCCAGGCTAATTATAGTCCCCTGTCATTAGCCATATTCTCGGCCATGTGGGCCTCGAAAGCAGAGCCAACTGGCAAAATGATCTACTTCCTATTTGACACATCCTTTTAAAACGTGTTTATTATTCATATATCAGTAGTTTCACATTGAAACTGTCAGGGGATGGGGTTCGAACCCACAGCTCTGGAAGCCTGAGGCAAGCTTGCTAGCATCGCTGGCCTATAGGTGCTGCAGTTTCAATGGCAAATGGGACACTCTTCTTGTTATTATATATGTTTCCCGGAGAAATCAGAATAAAAGCCCTGGAAAAACTGAAAGCTCACATTTCTTTAAAAAAAAAAAAAAAAAATCATCAGATAGATCCTTGATTACTACTGGCTGTCTTCTCAGAGCTGGCCTATGGATGACTGCCATAATGCTGACTCATTCCAACCAACTCCTGTGGCTTAACAGATTCAATTTACAGTGAATTAATCATGCTATTAATACCTGAGACTGTCTCCAGATCTGCTAAAATGGAGCATTTATTACATATAAAGCCCAGAGAAGCTATAATCACATGTTTTTTAGGATTAAAAAAGATGGATGTGCCAAGTTTGCAGCTGAAGGCTGTAGACATGGCTCCTGTCATACTCTGCTGAAAACCCCAAAATGAAATAAAGCTTCCCTGAGATGCATCATTAAAGGGGCAGAATAGGAGAACAGACATTAGATCCATGGATGCCCGTATTCCATTGAGTCTAAAGACAGCTCTTGGTGATGCCACATTCGGCACAGCCAAAGACGGTTCTCAGTCATGTCACATTCTGCATAGTTAACAATGGTATATAGACAGCTCTCAGTAACAAAATCCAGACTCGGATGTCAGGGTAACGTCAAAAAAAGTCATACTTACTGGGAGTAGCACCACTGAAGCACTGGGAACCAACTCTAGCTCCAGCAGGGTCTTATCCAGGTCATCTCTCGTGAACTCACGCCTCGGAAACATCGTGGCCAGGGAAAAACTGCCATACCGGTTTCCTACTTCCTGCACAGAGAGTGACAGGAGGTCAATGTGTAGCTTGAAGAAAGGTCAGTACAGATAAGAGCAGCATGACAATGCTAGTCATTTCTTCTGACATACCGGTCACCTGCACTGAAATGTGATTTGCTGTGACAGCAAGAGACATCAGATGACCTAAATGAAGATTTCTGGACGTTTCAATACACTTACAGATCGACAGAGCAATGCAAAAGCCATTTCTATACACAGTCATTAAATATACTGACGACTGACTCCACTTTAGGGTGGATACCTATTCTGTGTAATGGTAAAAATGCAGAGGGTGTTCTTTTGACAAACCAATGACAATGAAACACCAAACCCTAACACGTTTTAGGAACAAGTCACAGTCACTGCTCTTACGACCCAGCTGCCGCCCACTCAGGATGCCTCAGCCAATCCGATAAAGCCACAGCACAATGGAGGCGGGCCTGAGGTTAAGAAGCATGTGCAGGAGACGTACCTGAGCAGCAAACTGCCTGGCCTCCCAAAGCCTGGTCTCCGAAGGGAACTGATTGGTGAAGGAAGAGCCGTCTGGGAGGCGGAACTGTATCCGGGCAACAGTGCTGCAGGGATTGAAGAAGAGGGGTCCGTGACTAGGCAGAACTTCTGGTTGCACACGGTTCCGCTAGAAGTGAAGTTCACTGCAGCTGAGTTCCCTGGTCAGTCTAACAGAGGAGGAAATTAACTGTAAAAAGGCAGATGGATCAGAGTCTCAGTACTGAGGGGAACGAGCATGATGGAGTGTCCACTAAGTGTAGTTATGGTGCACTGTCAGTAAAAAAAAATATCCACAATGCCAGAAATTCCTGAAAGCACTGAGTCTTGTGCGCAGGCTAACTCCGGTCAGCAATTTGCTATCCTTTACTCACTCTTGAAGAGGATCATCACAGTTTCCCCTCACACCACCCTGACTTGTCAAGGCTGCCCCTCACCATCAGAGTGGTCTTAGCCCCTCATACCTCCTCTCCTTCTGCAACACCTCTCTCCTGGCCTCCTGCTCCGCCCTCGCAGCCTGCAGCGCTGCCACCTTTGCTGCCTCCGCCTCCTCCACGCTCTTTGCGTAGCGAGCCGCTCGCTCCGCCCGGTCCTGAGAATAGAGAACTGTGTTCTCTCTGGTCCAAGTGAATGACCCAGGTCAGGCCACAGGTCTGTGTGGCAGCCCTCACCAGTGCTATTTGCTGCCGGACACGGTCCCGGGCGGCCCGCTCCTCCGCCTTCTCGCGATTCCTTTCTTCCAGCATACGCTTGGTTCGCTCCCCCTCCTGTTTCCTCTTATAATCCAGCATCTCCTTGCCCAGCTTCCGCCGCTCCACCTCCTTCTTGATCTCATTCTGGGAAAGGATGGGAAGTAACCCATTTCTCATCCCCTTCCACGACAGGGGAATAATTAAGAGCTTCATTTAACGATCCACGGTGACCCCTTCATAACTGGATGAGGGCCGAGAAGGGGGCACCGGAAGCCTCTAGACGTAAACGTGCAATAACAATATGCAGCAAATGTTCCTTAAAAAGACCTGTAAGCCCCTGGAAACGTGGCAGATGTATACACACAGACCGGTCTGCTGGTTTAATGTTCCCTTTTCCCTCTGAGACACAGAACTGACACTGTTATCGGAGGTTTTCAACTATGCCATCAGAGCAGTCTACCTCCTCTTCGCCCTTCCTCCTCTGTTCCCTTCGTTCTTCGAGTTTCTTCGTCAACCTGCAGCGAGTCCAAGAGTTGCAGGGTGAGAAGCTGACCTCTCCGAGCAGCCTTTCTGCAGCCTCATGGCCTCCTGATGGAGGTCCCCATGTGACTCACCTCTCCACCTTAACGCTCAGGCTCTCGTCAGACTGAGAGCTGAGGGAGACATCATCCGACGACAAGCTTCTGTCATCAGAGGGGGTGGCATGTCCCGAGGGTCCTCCTTCCTCCACCGGCCTAGACAGGGGCTCTGCATACAGAGGTGAGAGGGTGGTCTGTTGGGACCAGCCTCCTGCTACATTTAAGGATTAACCATGACACAGCTGGGCTTCAGGAGTAACTAGCCTTTTGTCCTAATACCTCTTAAGCTCTGTCAATTCCACAAAACACAGATATACTCTTTCAGTTTAACACTACACACTGGATAAAAGCAGCTCCCTAGCAACTTAGCAAAGCATGTCCTCTTTTCTGTGGACTGTGCTTCCTGGAATAAGGCGACTATGACTCTGGACCAAATTAGACGTTCTGAAAGACAGACAGATGGAGGGAAACATCACCAACTGCCGATACAGATTTCAGCAATGCCTACAGTAACTATATGAAGAATTACAAAACGCAGCAGGACAGTTTCCTGGCAGACAACAGCACTACTGTTATGCTGAATGAGTCACAGATGGGAGCTGGTAGGAGGCAGATATTTCAAATATGTGCAAAGTTTCTCTTTCAGTTACTGGTGGCACAGAACCTTACTGGCCCCAGGCGTCGCTCTCAGTGTTAGTTTATGTCAAGGAAGCAAAGGTCACTGCTTTCCTGAAAGCCTTTTTCACAACTTAATGTGTAATTCTAGCATGCAAAACAGTAAACAATAAACTAAAGGCATCAGGCCAGCTCAGGCCTAAGGCTGCAGTGAGTCCCCCCCACACCTACAGAAGTGGCATTTCAGGCCTGATCTCCTGTCACCTTTGGAAGGAGCTGAAGCAGCACTGGAATCTTCAGCCAGCGGCATGTGACTGGACTGGGACTCCTCGGAGATGGGGGCTTGTTGCACGGCTGGTTCCGGGGCCACGGTGGATTGGAGGGAAGCAGCAGCCTCACCTACAGCCTCATCCCCCGTGCCCATCTGCTGAACGTGCATCTGCCCAACGCAACGCGATTCTTTAAGAGGTGCAGGGACTCAGAAATGACACGGTCATTCGTGTGACAAAGACACCATGCGTGTTAAAAGCTGCAGAATTGCAACAATGGCTCCCCTGAGGAGGAGAAAAGGATTTCCAGAGATGCAACCTGTTTGACTTTGGTGATCCGCTTCACAAGCTCCTCGGCCGACACGCTGCCAGCGATGACCTCCAAGGGGATTCCATTTTCTCCTATAAAGAAGCTGGACGGAATACATACTACCGGATCTTCGAAGTGAGCATTAAGGGAGACAAGCCCATCAGAGATCAGAGACAGAAACACATGAAGAGGGGCTGCTGGGGAGAGTGGCTGTGCCTTAGCTTCCCAGTGCTACTGGAAAGACCGTTGTGGACCTGGACCACACACACACAACCCCATGCCCCACCTTCTAACCTTATAAAAGGATACATATCTGAGAAAACTGTACACATGTCTCACTGTAAGAAAGGACAAAGGTAAGAAACGCCATTCAGTGAAATGCAAAATTCATTAAATACATACTAGGCGGTTAACAACAGCGTGTTTCCCCGAGACTACGATGACGGTATTTAAAGTGAAACACCATAAGAAAATGCCAAACCTCTTAGCGTCCACTTTAATAGCGACAAAACAGCTCCTGGTGGCCTCGGCCACTCTGTCGTCCTCCCAGCTAGACATCATCTGTGAGGACTGCTCATCCTCCCCTGAAAGACGACACAGCCGGGGTGGGCCGTCAGTTTTTCAGACGCGAACCTCCTCCCCAAGACCCCCCGACATACCGCAGCAGCACAACGGCTTCACTGATGCACCACAGCGAAACGCCTATTAACACGACACCACGCAGCAAGGTAAACTGAAAGCAGTCAAGTTAAATTTCAGCTAGCATGCAGATCACATCCTCCGCCACTCTGTGCTATTGGACTTGGGGTAAATCCAGTGAACCGTGGACAAACACACAATAATGACAGTGCTGCTTTCACACAGCCGGGCCTGCTCTAATCCAAGGCGAGCCACCGCCAGCCGTGCCTCGCTAAAACAGCCGACGCTGCGGTGAGCCACCTGTGATGACGACGAGAAAGATCGCGTTTTGCTGTTTGGCTGAGGCGATGGCCGCAGGGAT
The DNA here is from genome assembly GCA_009936485.2 of Gymnarchus niloticus. Classification (NCBI taxonomy): domain Eukaryota; kingdom Metazoa; phylum Chordata; class Actinopteri; order Osteoglossiformes; family Gymnarchidae; genus Gymnarchus; species Gymnarchus niloticus. The sequence goes on from JAACJT020000030.1 coordinate 2,697,455, forward strand.
AGAGCCCTCAAACCAACGCATTTTCACTACAGTCGCTGCGAGTCCCGATCTCTACTTCCCCTCGTCGATCGCGTCGGGGTCACCCAGCTGACTAGACGCTTCGACGCCTCGGCACGACGTGACGTCGCTCGCTGGGGTTTATGGGAATTGTAGTCCAGCTGACGCTTCACAGACGCATGCTTTTCTTTTAAGTGGTTCGTAGTGACTTAAGACACTTTTTCCAATTACTCAAAAGTCAATCCGTTTGATTAGCTAAATATAGTTGTTGGCGTTATCCAGATGGTAACTGGTTTTAAGTATCTATATTGCACAATATAGTGTATATTTAATCGCATTACAATGTGAAATAGTACAAATAAAGATTTCATTTCATTTATAAGTTATGAAGGATTTAGATGCGCACACGATGCCCCGTGACCCTGGCAAGGATAAGCCATTCCAAAATGATGGATGGAGGGACAAAATAAAAATAATTTAAAAAAATCCATCCATCCATGTTGCTGCTCCAACACCACGTTACGAGCGAAACCTTGATCCTGTCAAGCCAAGAATATACTCTGGGGGAAATGCAGGCCAGTCTATGGCGAGGCGCATTTGCATGGGTGCACGCAAAAAAAGCACACGACGGACTGTTTATACACACCAATTAGCTCACCTGCATCTATGAACCTCGAGAGGAATTTGATGCATTTAAAAACAGGTAAATTATTCTGATTGATTTCATTATATCTACTGCTGATTCTAATAACAAGCACTAACGTATAACAGTGAAAGCATACAGTATAGAAAAATGAATAAAAACACGATTGTAGTATTGTTGTTGCACTATATTACCGTTGTATGCACAGTCAGTCGTTCCATACCGTTCTTGCACTGATGCGGCCTCTTGTTACTATTGTACAGCTCTGTGACGTGTGATTCACATTATTTTTAATTCTTTAGCTTCTGTTTTGTTTAAGTGTGTTGTTGTTATTGTCTATCTGTGTGTAATATTGTGTGATGATTGCTACTGTAACGCCCGACTTTCACTTTGGGGATTAATAAAATATGTCTGTCTACCCATCCATCCATCCATGTGGATTTGGAAAGGAAACTTTAACAAAACTAGCCATAACTTATATAATAACAAAATGAGTCATAATTGTATTAACAACCGTTTCTCTTTCGTCTGCACATCGTGCGATTTCTTTTTTTTTCTCAAAAATCAAATGGTCAGAAATGCCGTTTCCTAACGTCACAAAAATAAATATAAGCAGTGACAGGATTTGGCCAGCAGAGGGCGTTAACACACTTAGTAGGAAAATCTCTCGATTCAGATCTAGGTTCTCAAAGTGCAAGCTATTCCAAGATACATTACAGGTTTAACAGCAAATTCTCCACTTAATCTCAATCAGTACACAATACCTTGGTTTGTGTAAACAGCCTGACTTTTCTTATGAAAAGAAAAATAAGGCCACATATTGAGGTAGTATTTTTGTAAAGCCACAGATAAATACGTATGGATTTTAAAGTAATTGGACCAGATAAATAGGAGGTATTCCAAGATACACGCCTGCCTGCTCCCCACCAACAGAGTTAAAGACCTGTGGCATAGATCATGAGACTGAGACAGCAGGTGGTATGTTATTACAAGTCATTTAATAATCCAAACTAGAAATAGTGTTCTGAGAGCACCTGAAAATATCAACGACTGTAAGATTTTAGGCATGTTACATAAAATGCTTTACTCAAATTGCTTGAGTACATAATAAAACCACCCGCAGGAGTCACATTTACAAAGGCATCTAGATCCTATGCAGTGTAATTATAGTACCAGGGTACCTTTATGCCAGTTTTCTTTTTTTTTTTGGTTATATACTTACTCTTTTGCAATAAACAGACAAAAATAGTCAAGGTTTTATGTATATGCATGTTATACATAGAGATTTTTGGAAACCAGGTAATGCTGAAGACATTGGCTAAAGTTAATGTGATGACAATCTTCAAAGCTATATTTGGGTAAAAAATTAAGTCAGTATCTCCCAGACTCTCATTCATGGCATTATGTCCTATGTTAGTGCATAGTCCATCTGGAAGCTTAAGTGACAAGGAAGGGCCCAATGCAGCATGTGGCTCTGCCCAATGCTCACAACAAGCAATTTTAGCAAAGCCAATTAGGCTAGGACTCATTGTAGGAATACAGGAGGAAACCCATAAAGCATGGGGAGAACATGCAAATTCCACATACACAAAGCAGAAGAGGGATTTGAAGCACCACCCCTGGAGCTATAAGGCAGCAGCATTAACCACTGAGCCACTGAATGCATTTTACAGGTCAGTGGCTCTGGAAAAAATTCTGTGTAGGTGTACAATACATGCACATAATCACACAGTTTACATAGATCTCAGAACAAAGAGCTGATAAAAGGCTTTTTGACCAGGCAAAATGCTAAATGCAAGTCTAAGAATGCTTGATTAAATCGGCATTAAAAATTTAGAGAGGAGCTCAATGACACTGCAAGTTCATACGGAAGAGTTAAATCGCACAGCTTCCTTCCAGAAAGACAAGTCAGCAGGGACTTGTACAGCACCCCCATGGTTCCAAACACACACAGACTGACAGGTGCTCAGAAACAGCTTCCGCGCCAGCGGTCCAGATGGTTTTTGCCCAGGGAACCTCACGGCGGTCGGGTACGGGGTTGAACCGCTCAGCTGGTTAACAGACGTACCGACAGCCAGCCCTCAAATGAGCTCCAAAACAGAGCGCCGGACTGTTGGCAGTTGTGACATCTGTGGAGTCACCTGCTTTGTCAGCTAGCAGCAGAATAAGATGAGAGGGAAATTCACCAGGGAGGCCAGGGCCAGTTTTGGTAGCTTCCTCTGTTCCGTAGAGCAAAGAGGGAGTGATCAGCCTTACAGCTCACAGCCTCAGTCGGTAAGTGCTTCTTCTGTATCACTGCTTAACACCTCCTCTGAAAAGAAGACGGCTTATACGTTACCATGTTCCTATTTACTGCTGAACGCCTTTCATTCTGTTCTGTTCGTCTCAAGAACAGCAGCGCTAACCACTGATGAAGACTGTAGTCCTACAGCTAAGTCTGGCCCAGTTATCAGTGAGACTGATCAAAACACCCACTGCATGGAAACACACCGTGCAAGAGGTTCTGGAAACAGAGCAAGACACAGAGCCCAACATCCATACGTGTGGGAAATTGCATGAAAAGAAAGAAGCATTCCACTGCTGTCTCAAACATTGGCATACAGGCAGTGAGGAAGCACCATAAAATTAAAGAACAGTCACCAAAGCTCACTGAAACCATTCAGACTTCCAAGTCTGATTCTATTTAATTTATTGCAGATGTGTTCACTTAAAGTGATTTGTCTTATACCCACTCAGTCAGTTATTTCTGAGCACGTCTGTAGACTGTGATGCCCCCATTTTTAAAAGGTTAACGGGTTCAGAGAGGAGTAAGACCAGCCCTTGAGAAAGTTCAGAGAAACACCAACGAATCACCCTTACTGTACAGAAAGACCTACACTAGTCTCCAAACCACAAAGAGAGACCCACTCCAGTCTTCCAGTTATTCTGGCCATGGGATAAAATGCTTTGATGCTGACATCCAAGGTTTCACTTCATGTATAAAAAAAAAAAAAAAAAAAAAAAAAAAAAAAAACTGTGGGGGGGTGTGGATAATGAAGAACTGACTGTGGAAGACAAGACGAGAAAGCACTCACAGAGTAATGACTGCACTGAAATGAAAGTACCATGGAGTTTGACGGAGGACATGATTTTGTGTAAACATTTATTGGTTTCAAACTGAAATAAAAAAAGATTTGTACCAGCAACACAATGTCTAGCCTTTCAGGATCCACCTATTGGAGAAGAAAAAAAAAATGTGCAAACTGATCTTTTCAGTGGTCCTTCACAGAATGGCTGACAATCCGTGGTGGTGCAAATTTAGCTTTGTTATGACATGCATTCTGAAAGGTATCACAGGCTATACAGGTGTTCTTTTAATCAATTGTGAGCTTTTAAATTAAGTTAAAAAAGGAATATTAAACCAGAGACTTTCCCTCTCATTTGTGTCCATCACATGTGAGTTTCACCATGAAAGGAATAGATTTAATTATTTATCCAATATATAAATTATGTACAAGGGATGGGGCTTTTCATTTTACAAGAGGTACCAGGCAGACAGGTAGAGTTCAGGTAGAAGGCACACAAGAAATCCCGGTCCATGGGTCAGGATGAACTCGGCAGCAGACCAGGAGGAGTTTTTTTTTTTTTTTTTTTTTTTTGGAGGGGGGGTGTATTAAAATAAAAGACACTAAGGAATGGGGAGAGGAGCACAGTAGTACAGCCCGGGTTTCAGTCAGACACAATGTCGCAAATATATATATAAAAAAACAGACATGCTGCCATTTGATATGTTCCAGTCAATTTAGAAAAAAAAAAAATATATATATTATTTGGACTTTCATACTTGGTTTAGAAGAATTCAGGTTGTTTTGCTTCCAAAACGTCAGAACATTACAAAGACGACACATTCTTAACATTTCTAAAGCTCAACTCAGCAACCTTCATAAGCAGCAATAAACAGAATGTGGGAAGTGACGGGGACAGGAAATGACTGGCGATGATGCCGGTGGGGCTGCGGGGGCCATGCCGCTGCAGGGGCGCCCCCTACTGGGCGCTGGCCCTCTTCAGGGTGTGAACCTCCAGAGGTCTCTTGCTGATACTCAGGCTGAATGACGCCAAAGAGCTGCTGTGCTTGGAAAGGGCACTCTGTGCAGCCTGTCTAGAGGGGAACTGAGCCAGGATGGTGTAGGCCGATGCCAGGTCGTGGGGCACCTCCTAGCGATCTGTGCTGGGGCTGCTGCTGGCGGCTCCGTTCTGCTGCTTTGGAAGCCACCTGATGGTGGCGCCCACCTTGCACAGCTCGGCGAGCAGTGAGTCCGCATCCATGCGGCTCATTTCCTTGGGCAAGGAAGTTACCTCCAGGATCTGCCCGTTTACTGCAGAGAGGAAGTGAGGAGATGCAATGCAAACAGACATTTGTGAAGAGACTCCAGCCAGACCCGACTCTGAGGCACTGATTCTGAAACAGGAGTTCATACGCATTCCTGGTGACCTTTACATCATCTTGCTTCGATTCAGAGTATTTAGCTGCTGACAGTAATCCGAACCAGTACGTTATTCTCAAAAGTCAGGTGACGTCATGGTTTACTCAAAGTTGGGCTTTAGTTAACATGCGACCAGTGCACACCTTCAAACACGACCCTCCTTCCTGTTAGGCTCCCCCCTACCTGCTAATCCCTGACTAACTAACAGACTTCAAGGTAAGATGGAGTACAATCAGAACTGGGTACTTTTTCCATAGACGCTGTCCTGTAGCCGATTCCCACTTCTGGAAAGATCAGCAGATTCTCCTTGCAGGTGTAAAATCTGCAGTCGGCTGCATTCCCTTAAAATAGCCCTGCTTACGCACAGGACATCTCCCAGACAAATTCTGACTGAAATAACCCAGCATGCAGTTCTTTAACTGGCTGCCCCATTTCTGTAGTCGAGGCCTTGAGGTGCACGATGCCCATATCAATGGTGCCGCGACTTCTTAAAAAGAGTAACGACATACTCAGCAGACGTAGGTCACACACTCAGTCCCTTCATTTTAATCAGGGACATGGGGATGGCGTGCTCCTCGGCTGCAGTGCAATGACAAGCCCTCTATTACCTGATTCACCTATACTAAGATCTGTAGACAGAGCTCTCCTTTTGGGCTTCCTCACTCTGCCTCCCTGCCGGCCTCCTATGGGACCCTGCTGGGCGGAGGTTAGGAGAGTGATCAGCTTTCTCCCATGTTCCCCCCTTTCTCACGTGTGGGATACATTCTCTGCTCCATGGCGGTGTGCAAGGTGTGGGGTGACACCTGGCGAATGTGCTCTCAGTCAGACTTTATCCACGGTCCGCTGGGCCAGGCCCTCTGGACCCCTGGCCGAGTCAGAATGGTACTCCGCATGCTGTGAACTCTACATGGTTTATCCATGGGCTGTGATTCTACATTAAATCTGACACCTTAAATCCTCAGCTTTTGACAGCCACACACGTACGCTCACAATGTGGGGAGGTACCCTGGACACTCACCTGCTGGCTGTGGAATACTTGGGGGCCAGGCAGTGGGGGGCGGCATACGGGAGGGTTATACTGGAGGGGGTGGCCCAGCAGGGGGTACCGGGCATCAACTGCGAGGACAGACATTCAGCACCCACCCAAATGAGATTCACAGAATGTCTAACAGAGCATAGACAAAATGCTACAGTTCACAAGTTTTACTTTCACTAAATACACAACCAGTCCAACACACACCCACTTCTCAACAGAATCTGACTTAAAGGGAGATTACTAGCTGGGTGCATTACCCAGGAGAACGCTCACCCTGTCCAGGGACGAAGGGGCGGATGAACTGAGGCATGATGGGTACAGGAGCCAGGCCGGGACAGACGCTCCTTACGCCAGGCAGGTGGGCAGGGCCAGGTGACTGGGCTGGCGAGGAGGGGGTGCTGCTCTGAAGACAGAGGGAGATATTGTCTGGGTACTGGTGCAGGATTCCTTCAGCAGGATATGGTCTCGATCACGGTGATCTTCAACAATGACCTTTAACATTCCCCGGGCTAGGCTACTACACTGCAAATACAATAAGGAATTTGACAGGATTTTAGTGAATAATTTAAAAATAGCAAAATGATGGAAGCCGGCATCCTGGTGGTCATGAGGAAGATTGACATGTGGCTTCCACATTCCCTAATGAGACTAGGCAACACTTAGAGCAATCAGGATACCTTCTCTACTGCAGTATTTTCCAATGGCAGTCCTGGGGACCAAAGGTACTGCACACCTGATTCAGCCCATCTTCCAACCCTTGATTAAATTGATTAGGGTAGAAGGGACTAGCATAAAAACCTGCACTGCTTTGGGTCCCCATCGCTGGAAGTGGGGGTTACTCTCACAATAGCTGTGTAACTTCCCTGCCACTTGGTGGTGTTGTTACCTGGGAGGTATTTATAGCTGTGAGCTCCATGGTATTGGGGACCCTCTGGTGGTCCAGGCTGTAGTACTTGCTATGCTTCCATTGGGGGGGCGACTGGGGCCGCGGTTGTTGACTTGGGGGCAGGGCCAGCTGTAGCATGAGCATCCCGGTGCCCTGAGGGGCAGGGACACCTGGCGGTAAGACGAGCATTAGTGTGGTGCCAACGAGGCTGCAACGTTGACTATCCAAGACACAGAGAGGCGCTCAGACTGCAGCTCAGCCACCCAGACGACGAGACAGAACACAAACGTCACACGCCACGCATATTAAATGGGGACGCTGTCGGGCTGCCTTATTTACGCTCATTATTAATTTACCTACCTGTCATCGACGGCTCATCGATATGTACAACAGGATCCTTTGGAATCTGGGCGACAATCATTCTGAGGAGTCTCCTCTGTCTCGTGTTTACGATTCCCGGGCATTTAATTATGCATATTGTTAACCTGCAGTTGCCTTAAAATGTAATACGTTAGAAGTGATTAATTTTCCCATTTATATACACGGAGTAGCGCTGTTGACTTGTGCATTATTCATGGCGGCTCGGACACCAAGCGGAAGTTACAAGGATAACCTGGACATTAATACTTCATCCTATTAAAATTTTAATTTGCCAGGCTGTCTGCAGAACAGAGCAGCTTAACCTGCTCTCTGCACACCTCATTATTATCAGACTGAGAGGGTCTTCGGACCCCATCATTATTTCGCCAGGAAGGGGTCCAGGTCCCCCCGCAAACCCTTATCCTCAACGCGCCTGTGGAACGTGCCAGTTCAGAGGAAATAAGCAGCACCAAATCGGTTCCTGCATTTGGGAACACTGGCTGACCCACAGACCCCCAAATCAGTGCATAGAATCTTACGACGCTGACTGAACGGAATTCTGGGCTGCGTAACACAGCCTCTGAACCAGTATCCAATCTGATAATAGAACAGTTGCCTTGCTAATTGAGCAGTTAAAAATAAGCAAGCAGCTAATTATATAATTATCGCAAAGTGAAGGAACCATGAACTTTGAGCCCCTTATGTGTATTCTTTTAATATCAGTTGCCCATAGCGGGAATAAAGGAGCATAGGATTCATCTTGAATTTGCATCACATTTTTATTAATGAATCAGTAAATAAAATCTGCAATTTAAAAATGATGAAACGTTTTTAATATATTACACGTATTCTGCGTTGTTGCCAGGCAACGTGCAATAGGCCCACCGTAAAATAACACCTACCTACACCCACTCCACGAATCAATCTTACGTGGTCAATTCTGAAACCTCGGCCTGAAGCAGCTTTTTTTTTTTTTTTTTTTTTTTTTTTTAATAAAGAAAATCCAGAAGGGAGTTAAATAAATATGCAGGTAATGAGGCTGCTGAAGCAGAATTCGCACACTAAATTAGTGCAATATAACTGATAATAGGAGCATGACCATATATAGCATAAATATTTGTGTGTGTCTTTGTGCAGCCAGTTGCCCCACTATAGTGCTTCAGAACCCACCCTACCTGTTAGAGAATCCAGTTCTGCTATGTTGTACAGGGTAACAGGACTAAATAGCAGGCATGGCAGCAGATTTCAAGCCCATAATGACCGGAGCTGCTTTGCTGCTACGACGAGCCCACAGCCTATATCAGCTGCACTGGAAGCAGTGGCCAAATGGCGGTCTCTATGCCACACCGCATGGCTGCCGAGGCTCAACCCCCTACCTGGACACAGCTGCCCAGGGTGCTGCTGTTGCTGGGAGCCGCAGGGTGGGGAGGTCCGGGGGAATGGCATCTGCTCCGTCCCTGAGAGGGGCATGAAGCCCACTGAGGAGCTGCGGAAATGGGGGGGGGGGACGCAGAGTCAGCATGAGGTGCGCAGGGGTCTACAGTGCCCCCTGCCTGGCCAAAGCTGCCAGAAGCCAAGGTCACAGATGGGCCTCCAAACAGCCAGAACCCCCATGCTGGAAAACTGACAGAAGCTCTCCCCCATTTTACAAAATGTGTTTCTTTTTTTTCTCAGCTGCTTATTTTCTGTAGGATTCCCTTTGTTTATATTTTTTTGTTATTTAAATTTTTACCCCTTTAAAATATTAACAGACTCTGCTTTCAATGTCCTGTGTGAAAACCACTGTAGAACCAACACTGAATCTCAGTATTTCCACTGAAGCATGACCTGAGGATCTGCACAAACAAACACTGTAATGAACGCGGCTCCAGAAAAGTCCATGCTTATTTAGATGTGCATCCATGCCCCTCCACTCTGACTGCAAAGAAATCCTGAAGTGTGTATCAGCGAGGCGTGTGATGGTCCACCTGGCCGTGGAGGTGTCACCAACTGGGAGAGGTGGACTTGCTTTACAGCTCACCGGGCAGGTAAATCATATCGGATGACCGACAAAAAGAGACAATAAGACTACAGCAGAAGCCACACCTCACTCACAGTTCAGTGTTCAGGCTGTCCGGCCCTCAAAGTGTGCCACTAAGGGACAGGCATCACTACACTCTGGCTGTCCCTGACCTGAAGGCTCAGTCTGGAAACCCCCGCCACAAAGGTGTTTGGTCCAGACCAATCCTTGTCCCTGATAAGTCTGTGCCATTACCCTCCAGTGAAATGAGGCCCACTTAAGAAAAATACCGAGCTGAAGAGAAGCTGTTAGGATGAGAAAGAGCACCAAGTGTGTCGCCGATGCAGCGTGGGACGATGAGGAGTGTTAGCGTGACGCACCTCATGGCATTCTGCTGGCCAGCTGGCAGCACGCTGTAGTAGACGTGCACACTGGATGTGGGCACCGCCCCCTGGCCTGAGTGCCCACCAACAACCATCGACTGTTGAAATGTCTGCTGGGGTGCAGGGGCCTGTGGTGGGGGGAGGTGAGAGAAATGCTCACTTAGCGGGTACAGACATCACACAGCGTACACCTTCTCAAGCAGACATGTGAAGATGGCTAAAGATGCAGGTAAACCTCATAAGACAGTGCCGATGGGTACTGGACCAGCATGCCTTGCAGCTGGCTTCCCATACTGCTATGCTGGCTGTGGGGAGGTGGGACTGCTACCATGCTCTGGTATCCGTGTGGCTGATTTGGCATTACGGTCTGGTAACCTGGAAGAGCACAGGGGGCACATGAGGCAGACAGGCCAGGGGAGACACTGAATAACCAACCTGCCCAGGAAAGCACTGTGGAAAAAGATACGGTGTGAAGAATTTGGCATGTGAGAGAATATACTTAAAATGTGTTCACTAATGCACCACCCCACCCCCTGGGTCTGATGCCCCAAGGGCGCTTCCATGGCAACAGAACCTCGCCCAAGCAGAACGGGCAGCACGGCGTCGAAACAGCAGACGACCAGAGCCCAGTCCGTTATTACGGCAGATGGGGGGGGTGGTTCAGAGGTATCAGGGTCAAGGTTACGAAGGGGGACTCTGTGGTGGTGATGGCACGGGGAAAACTCACAAAGGATGCTGTCAGGGGAGGGGGGGGGGGGGGGGGGGGACTTTTCGATTTGCCCCACGCTTGTGGGTGCG
>JAACJT020000030.1:2709311-2723866 GCA_009936485.2 Gymnarchus niloticus
GCAATGTGGGCAGCGGGGGTTGTTCGGTCTGGGTACAGCTCGAGCACAGTCGGCGTGGGGTGTGGGGGGGGTTGGGGGGGGGGGGGGGGGGTACTTTTCAATTTCACCCAGCTTTGTCGCTGCGGCAACTGCAATCAATTTTGCCCAGATGAGAAAAGAAGTGGGACGAGAGAAATGGATGGTTGTGGCGGCCTCCAGGGAATGGCAAGCACTCGGCTATTTTTGGATGCGCACTGGCCTCCTCGCTGGTGGCGGATGCAGTACCAAACGCGGTGCCGTGCTTTTAAAGCGACCGCTTTCATTATGGGCAGAATCTGGCTGCATACATTTTGCCCTCTCCTGCTGGTGACAGGATTTTCTCACCACCACAACTCCGGTAAGTTAATGAGGCACCTCCGTCAGAGCTAAACCATACCTAAGATTCCTTTTTAACCCTCCGAATGAATGATAAATTTCAAATCGAGTGAAACAGCGGTATCTTTCTTGCTGCCCCCCCCGGAGTCCCCTCCAGGACATATTACGTTAGAGCAGGCTGTCATCATGCTCTGGAAAAATGCCGTGACGTGACGGGCGTCATGAAGACCGCGACATGACAGGAAATTCAAAATACGGCTTACATTTTATGTTACACGTTCCATTAGGGGGAAAATATTTATTATTCATTTTTATTGAAGAGTTCATTGTCACCAATCAGTAGATGAAGGGTCCAGTTGTTGTTAAACATGTAGTGCGATAGCCAGTTAAATATTCTTAGAATTTATGGGGTCATAACAGATTAATATAATTTAAAAAAGCAGACAAAACAGACTCCTGCAAATAGAGAACTTCTCAAGTTGATTTAGGGGGTGACTGAGCCAGCGGCACTGAATGGAGCATTCGGCACACACACACAACTGAGGGCGCTACCTCAGAACAGAGGAAGAGGCTGAGAAACAGGGTGAGGAACAGGAGGCCCTGGAAGAGGAGTGAGGGGCTGAAAAAGAGACCGGTTCACTGTGAGAATCGAGGTCCTCTCAGACAGTGCTCCGGCCCCGCATCCGGCCGCTCCGATGTGGGCCCCACCCCGTAGTCAGCTCTCCCCTCCCTGCCCCACGTAACGCTCCCTAATTTTCCAGCGGCTGTGAATTCGGTGAAGGTGAGGATAGTGAGTCCTCCCCTGCGGCACGATAAAAAAGGGAAAGAAGAAAAAGACAGCCCCATGAAGGTCAGTAAGCTTGGACAGGGGCGGCACTACCTGACTGCCGGGTGGGCTGTGTCACGGACTGGCTCTGTGGGCTGCTGTAGTGCGTGAGCGTGACGGGTCGGTACGGCTGGCCGGCCTGAGGGAACTGGCCCGGGCCGCAGTAGCATGCTGGCACCTGCGGGGGGGGGCGTGCCCTTCCGTCAGAATCACACGGTCAGGTTATGGCATTAGGCTTTTAAAGCAATGGTTCGCGACCCGTTCACCACGGTGGTGAATTAGAACAGAATTGGTACTAGACAGGGGCTTATGGCTAAGGGGAGGTGGGGCTTATGGCTGGGGGGAGGCCATAGGTTTAACAGAGGAAACAGTGACCTGAATCTTGAAGGTGAGCTATATAGTGGTTCTTTAAATATGTATAATTTACGAATGAAAGAGTGCAGAGAGGTAAACAGATAGCATTCACGAATGTGGAAGTGCTTCCCTGAACTGATCTGGGACCTGTGCCTGAGTAGGAACCATACCTGTTGCTGAGGCTGCGTAGGTGTCTGCATACCAGGCTGGTTTGCAGCAGGCACAGGTATGAGCTGCAGTGGAGGAGCCCCCACATAGCCCCCAGGCTGTGGAGCTTGGAGCACCACTGGGGCAGGGTAGACAGCCGTGTGCCCGTCGGGCCCCTCGGAGGATGGCTGTCGATGCAGGGTCAGGTGGCTAAACTGGGCGCCCAGGCTATCCTGCAATCGAGGTACCCACAGAACACAAGAACCAACTAGTCAGAGCAGGAAATCTAAAGAGGCACCGTGACGGCATCTGGAAATCAAGTGGGTCACGGTTCGGAAACAGTAAACTCAACATCTGGAGGAATCAATTATTTATTATGGTCCACAGCATACTTCATTAGTCATGAAGGGACACGAAGTGGGAAAAAAAAGAGGTCATAAAAGAGACAGAAAGGGGGTCAGCACAACAAGGCACTGAACTCAGTGCAAATTTATGAAAGCACAATCCTCGGCGAGGATGGGTGGACTTTGGTTTTGCCCCTAGATTTTTAGGGCTTAATGTAAAAAAGACTGGAGCTGACAAATGGAGTGGATGGACGGGGAAGGGGAGACAGAGCCACAGGTCAGAGGTCAAGGCGTTCAGTCAGAAAGGGAGCAAAAAAAGCAGAAATGGCACTGGGGAGGGTGTTAATTTATGAAGGAGATGTGCCGATATGGAGAAGATGAAAGCTGCTCATCATCCTCCCCAGATGGACCAGTGTAGAGCAAGAAGGCACCGCTATTTACACTGACCTGGGAGATGGCGTGGTTGGTCGGCTGGTGCATTTGGGGAGGCAGTGGCTGTTGGGGCCGGCTCTGCGGCTGGATCACTGTGGGGCTGTAGAACAGGGTGGTTCCATCAGGGTACCCAAGTGGCGGCCCTGCTGGGTGAGACCAAGTCTTATTCAAGGGGCGTTGAGACATGTCACGTACAGTCACATCCTTCACATCCAAGGTCCCCTGCCCTGACAGGAATAAAACCCGATTTGGGTCATTTTCAACAGAGAACTAAAGCTCCTGAGTGCTGGGAGTCTCAATAGATCCATAAACTCTCTTTATACAGCTGAAACTCAAAATATGTTACTGTCACCCATAGACTCCTCTCTTCACACTCCCACACATTTCAAAATGTAGCAGAATGCACACTCCGAAGAGGAACGTTATAGCTCAGAAGTCAGAATCTCCCTAACGCAGACGGTACGACTGCATTACTTCAGGAGTTTGTTTTGATTACACGTTGAATTTGGTGATCTTTGTTGAGAGCTTTTCCCTCAAAGCCCTCAGACTCGAGTCTCGTTAGACGGCAGCTCGATATCAGATTTCCGTATGGCAAGACCACGAGCTGCCATTTAAGACTGGAAGAGAAATCCAAGTGGAGCCACTTCCATGCTCAAAAAATGGCCAAGCATAAAAACTGCAGGGTGCTCACACTTGCAGTGTGTAATAGCAGGATACATATAGCGCCCCCTACTGAATACTGTGGTGTAACATTTTGGAGCTCACGCAGTAGCTAGGAACAGCAGAATGTATAATAACATTAGTTTGAGCTAGAAACTCACATTTCCAGTCCCAAAAATAGGAAAAGCTAGACGCACACACATTAGACCCCTGTACGAACCTGTGTGTGGGTTCACCAAAATACTGCCAGGCTGGATACATGCAGCTTCCAGGGGAAGCAAGTAGTAGCTAGTGCTTGCCCCCGGTGCTGATGGGCTGGTCCCACCCCTCTCACACGATGCAGGGTTGGCAGTGCCAATGGCAGGAAACGCGGCATGGCCAAGCCGCGTTCCAGTTGGGACTGGGGGGGCTAGCGGCTGGGAGTGACAGAGCGAACCCGTGGATGATCCTATGCTACTGGAAGATTCAGAACCTGGGTGGGGGACAAGGAGAAAGCGTTTGCATGCACAGACACACACGAGAATCACGCCATAACGTGAATTCACTGGTGACGGACAGGTCCCTGTCAAATTCAGCCAATGCTTCTCCATAAAGGGGAGCATAGAGCATTTCATCCTTAAAGCTCAAGATATTACTTCAGGGAAAAAAAATTCAGAATTAAAGACACAGCAAGAGAACACGCAGCAGAGGAAAGAGAAGTGGAACCACTTAGAAGTAGGAACAAAGCTGTCGTCTCCTCATGGGGAACATTTCTTATGAACTAACTTTAAAGAGAAAGAAAGCCTGCATCAGTAATACAAAGGCAGCAATGTGAAGCTAAATCTGCTTTGCCTTCCCACAAACCCGATGTATCTGACACTGTCTGTGCAGGGAACGGCACACATAAAATCTTAAGGCTGTCCACAGGGGATCTTTTGAACTACACCACACTAACTAATTGGTACCTATGGATTATTAACGAACAAAACCACTGGAAAATGTGTTTGCCAAAAACTGCTGTGAAAGCCATTTGTGACGTGACGATTAAAAGGCATTCTTGCCATAGACACAAATCGAATGTTACAGGAACCAAGGAGGTCACAGTGTGATGCGTACAAGTGTCAGCTGGGGGTGAGTTTTTGGACTGACGGATGCCACAGAACAGACATAGAGAAGGCAGAGTTATGATAGTGATGGACACGTCTTACACGGGGCCGTCTGGACACACTGACGTGCATGTTCCAGGGCAGGTGTGTGCTCGCACGTGACCTGCTCAACGTGATTTCAGCAGTTTCAAGGGAGAAAGGCGACTGAGTGTTGCTATGGAGTCCAGGCAGCTGCAGGAATTCTGAGCAGATTCCAATTCTCCCAGCTGGGGACACGCCACAGCATGGACGAGGCATGACAGCAATGAAGCATCACGTGGGGACAAAGAGGGTTCGAGCATGCACCACCAGGGCGGGGGGGGCACTCGCCTGTCTTGGAGAGCCTTCTAGCCCCCTTGCTGCTACCATAGCTATCTCCCCGGATTAGCACCGAGATTCCACCGAAGCTGCCAGCCTTGGTCATGACTGGTCTCAGGATGCGGCCGGAGCTGTCCGAATCCGTGCTGCTCCAGGGCCGCGGTTCTGAATACCGCACCTCATTCTCCAAACTGCTCTGCCGGCTGTTCGTTGAGCGGCCATCCTTCACCCTGACGAGACGGTGAGATCTAAGAATCTCCGTCAGGGAACAAAAGGACCCCTGGCCGTCATCCGCACGGCGAGCCGATACCTGAAGATCTGCCGTCTCTGCTGCGTGCCGTCAGAAGTCCCATCCTCCTGGATCCTGCGACCAGGAAGGAAACAACGTAGCTTGACTTAAACTCCCCTCTTATCTAACAAAGTGGCATGCGGAGGACGCAAGGCTTGAAACGTACCGACTGTCTAGTGGAAACGTGTCTGTACCCTGTCAAACAAACAGCATTATTCACACTGCAGCAGCGATAACCAATCGCGAGAGCACACTTAGCCTAGGTCATACTTCCCTTGTACACGCCCCGTCACATCATTTTCATCTGCAATATGTCAGCTGAAACACCTCCTTCTTTGCGAGGTTCAGAAACAATTCTGAGACTCACATCTTGTGTGAATATTCTGTCTCTTGCCCGTTGGTACTCCTCCTCACGCTCTTCTATGGACTTGCTTCTCCGGTTGTCCTTTAGCCGGATACGCATCTAGAACAGCAGCGCCCCCCTGAGCATGGGACTAGACACTACAGCTACCCTTGGACCCCCACCCCCACCTCGATCATCCCAACAGGGCGCCGCCACTGACCAAACCGTCATCCCGGTCGAGGCTGGCATTGTCCCTCTTGAGGATGTAACGCTTCTGGAAGTCGCCTGTCTTATCATCTTTAATATGCTCTGAAAACTTTTGATCCGGTCTACGAATTAAGGAAAAACAAAAGAAATAGAATTGCATAAACAGCAAAGACATTATTTTTCAGGTGTCACGATTTCATCGGTGAAGACTGTTTTTAGAAACCACACCCATGGTGACACGCATGCAGTCCAGATCCCAGAAGCAGGGCTCACATTCTTGTACTCCTGGTTTTGCTGATGACGACAGACTTTCCCGTCTGGTCGACGTTGTGATCTAACCCGAAGTAAGCAGCGACTCTGTGCAGCAGCATTCTGTGGTACGACGTCATGGGAGGGAACTTCCTCCTTTGGTTCCTGAAAGATGCAGACCAAGCGGCAGGATACCATGGTAAGTTGAGGTTTCTTTCTAGCATAAAATCATCCCTAGCCAACAGGGGGCCTCATGCCTAAGGCTGACTCGAGATGGCAACACTGTTTTACTGTCAGATGGAATGCTGACTAAGCTTCTTGAGTAAAATATCCATCCATATATGTGACGGGGACATTAAGGACTTCCAATTAAAGTTAATGTTCAGCTTACTCATTACAGATGAAATCCAGAATGTCCTGTTCCAACTTCAGTAGCATCATTCTGTCCCTGAAACAGGACAGGGGGTCAGAGATGGAGACACCATGGCACATAAATCCACAGCAGTACACATTGACTACTAGTTAGTCTGGTTAACAGCTGCTCATCCAGAGGTAGGTTAAGAGGAAAGCAGCACAAACCTGGGGTTGTTTCTTAAGGTGTTTACTATGAACTCATGGAGGTCAATGCCAGTTGAGTCCCTATATTCCTGACTGGAATCTGAGCAAGAGAAAAATGAGTTAAAAAAAAAAAAAAAAGGGGGAGATTTACCAATCAAAGTTCTGTATTTACCCCCTGTGGTTTGACATAAAAATTCTCCCCCTCCCAACTGCTGTACACACTCCGCTTCTCCGCCGAACCCGAACAGAGAGAGGCACGTGCACACACACACACACACACACACACACACACACACCTCTTGACGGCATCTTGCGTGGCATCTTCTCCAACGTTTCCACGATCTTCTCCTTCTCCTCCTCATCTCGGACAGCTGGCGCTTCTTTTTCAAATGACCGGGAAGGGTGAGTCTGGATGTTCTCCTGCTGGGAGGTCCAGGGATGCTGTCAATTTCTAGCAATCGATAACAAAACTTTTCAATATCCAGATACTTCCAGTCATTTGCCGCACTCACATTAAAGTTAATTAAATGATATTACTGGGGATTTAAACAGGCTCACCAATGCAAACAAGCCTACATGAAGGCTTTAGTCTGAGCCCTGTGATTTATTACACAAAATCACCACTTCAGCACCAGCCTTACCAAAACACTATGCTGCCTATTAGAACAATAAGCCTGCAGACGCAAACATTTCTGCAATTAATCTTGAGGGATTACCATACTCATCCCACCAGGAAGCAGACAGACATGCAGGAGGAAATGACTTTGCAGCGGAGAGAAGAAAAACGGGGCCAAGTACAGAACCTTCTTTTTAATGAGGAAAAAACAACAGCTGCCATTGACAAAATCTACTGAACCGCCACGGCGAGGATGCCTGCCGATTCAGTGCAGCTGCACCACGCCTGTGGGGTACTGCGGAGCCAGAAATGCATGACTAAGGAAGGTGCCAGGCCACAACCTGCAAGCTTTGCCGCAGTTTCGGCAAAGACACGCCACAATGAGGAAGTCTTCAGTTAAACCCCTCTGTTTATCACTGGGTTTACCCTCTCCCCACCCCCCTCGTTCCTCTGCCTCCTCTCGACTCAGAAGACTCAGTAGCTTTTGACTCCCGACCTCCCCAGTTCGCTGTCAAATCTGGACAGAGAATAAAAGAGAAAACACGTCATCCTCCTTCGCAAGGTGCTACAAAGCAGGCGAGAGCCCTAATTGATGCAGGGAAAGAACAGGAGTGCGGCTTAAATGAATAAGGAAGCGAAGGCCCCAGACGGCGAGTTGCGGCTCTGTAGGGGTGCCAGACTCTTTGGGTCGGCAAAAAAAAATCTCTGATAAAAACCAGAAGGGTTCGCTGCCTCGCTGACACCTCCCTACTGGGGCGCAGAGCAGAACGCTGTGAATGTGGGGCTGCTCACTCACACGATGCCGTGTGAGAGGCTGCACAGTGGGGACCCCCCCAGGCAATGGGTTTGAAAGAAGGGCTCCTCCGAACGGGCGACCATAAGGGATACCGGCGTCGGCACGATTCCCCGTTGTTCTACCCCACTGCGGACCCGGGCAGCGGAGGAACACGGACCACGTGCCAGGAGCGAGGTGGCTGAAAGGCACTGCGCATTTGTGTGAAGGCCCGCTTTGCAGACGTGTTGGGAAAACGACCGAAAGGCAGTCACCGATGTAATGAAGACATAAAAAAAAACCCTGTACACATATATTAGAAATGGCATTTCTCTAAAAAAAAAGAAAAAAAATGCATAATGTGTCTTAGCTATAGACAAACTGAAGGCAATCAAATCAACTCATACCTAGCCAGACCTGACAGCTGAAAAAATGACCCTCTGGAGATGATGGATGTGTACAATCACCAAATGCAGGGCTTGCTAACAACCGAAAATAATACCGAAAAACAAATCTACTGATGAGAGTGCAGAGTCAGTCCACTCAACGACCCTCCCCCCACTCCATGTTTCATCTTTTCCATAAAACACCCCTCCGTTGTCAGATGTGACTTCTGCGAGCAGTCATGATGTTTACCTGCTGTTCTGAGGTCAGTTGGGTGTTAGGAGGGGATGACTCTTCGCCTACAGCCAGGCTCCGAACTAACTTTAACTGTGCATGAGACTGGGGGAGAGTATCGACTGTTAGAAGACAGGGAGCAGACAGGCCCAGCGGTAGGCTCAGGATGGGCAAAGCTTTATGCACAGTTCACTCACACCCGTGTCGTTCTTCCCAAAAACGTGTAAAGCGAATGGAAGCACAGCGTTCACCATGTGCACAGAGAGGCATTCCTTCAAAGCTTAAAAGTCTGAATTTTGAATGTGTTTTAAGGCAGGCAGGGATGGAGTAAAAACCAGGCACAGGCAATACAGAAAGGGGGGAAAAAAAAAAAAATACACAACTGATTTTTTCAAACTTTAAAACAGATCACCAAAAAAAAAAAAAAAAAAGTTATCCACCAGGCATACGGGTTTTCCTAAGCATGCTGCTTCACCGTACCTTCAGCCTCCTCTCCAGCTGTATGGGGTTTAGCGTCTGCCGCTGTTTGGTGGACAACGAGAGAGAACAGGAAGTTTGAGACTGGCTGTCTTCTGTAAACCAGCTTCTTAGCCGCTGAAGCAAATGAAGCGGGCATGACGCATACACACACACGACGAATGACAGGCAACACTGACAACAACGAGGGAAGCACGCTTGAAGCCCGCGGGTGGCCCTATGATTTAAAAAAAGATAACGAGGGTGTGTCTGCAAAATGGGCCACGGATGCCGTACATCAGCCCGACTTGGTGCCTTTTCACGCAGGTTTCGGAGGGTTCGAATGCCGAGGTATTGACTAGTAAGGGTGCGCCGAGGGCCCCTTGGATCAGGAAGTTCTGCTTTTCACAGCTATCCCGTTATTCAACAGAAACCTCTAAGCAATTCTGCAATTAACTTTGAAAATATCTGAAGGCAATTCCTGACCACTGTGTTAAATGAGCTTTGAGATAATTGAAGCCAAAATGCAGAGCGATACTGGCTGATGCAGCACGGCCAGATTGGATTGGAAGAATCTCGCCGGAAACAAGCCCTCAGTATCAGTTTCTGTATTTAGGAGACTCAATCACGATGCTATCTTTCTTGCACCCTGAGCAGTCCTACATTTTTGCAATTAAAAGAAGAGGTGGAAAACAAAACAAAGCTGAAAAGTTATTACCCAGACGGAGTGGAAAGTGGAATTAGCTACTGTTAATTCACAAGCAAAAAATGCCTTGTTAAAAGTTTTATTGCGCATAAAAACTAAAAACTCTAAAGCATAAAAACTCTAACGTTATCATCCCCAACATGAGTAGTTTTAGGAATGACAATGAATACATCCCAACAACGGGTCATGAACGGTTCGATTTTACTTTATAACCAATCAAATGCTGAACAGGGAGGAAAGAACCAGGCAGCTCAGAGCAGAGGCTGATGCCGCAGTAGCAATATGTCGAACACTCTGGCACCCATTCTGTGACTGGGATTACCAGTGCTGAGCGTCCTGGCTTACCAGACGGGTCCTCGTCCACCACAGTAGGAAGTGACCACCGGTGTCCAATACCAGGTGGGTAGCCAAGGGGTCATTTGGCTCAGTGGCTCGGGGGGAGGGTCACAGAATGACAGACACCCTAACCAGCCTCCAGACTGGGAGGTGGTGCCTTACTGGTCTGTTATAGGCGGCGCTTATCAGAATTAACAGGGTTTACAGCTGTCCAGTGGGGTAAACAGGGGCGATCTGTTGAGTGACGCTCTGCCCGGGTGCCAGGGCTCCTACCGAACAGGCCGCACCGGGGAGCGGAACACGCAGACGTGCGCGGAGAAGCCAGCGCGGTGTCTCGAGTCCAGCTGGCCGTGCCGCTCGGCGAATCATGGGCAACAGATGGCGGGAGGGTCGCTCTGCGCCAGCTTCCCATCCCGACAGTCGCAATCGGGAAGCTCGCCGACAATCTGACTGCTGCTGCCAAAGTGGGGGGGGAGGGGGGGGGGTTGAAGAAGCAGCCTCCCATCTTGGGAATAGCACGGCTTTACGGTCCCTGAAGGCCTCCTGGTTCTGGCTCGAATTCTAACACATAAGACCAGTGGACCCTGAGCGTGAAAAGAAAGGTGGGCTCAGCAACAGGGGATGGATGGCATTTACCTGTGATTCAGCCCCATCACCACTGTCCCTCCTGGCCTCAGTGGTATCCTCGGCCTCCAGACCGCCGGAACCCCAAGCATCCTTGACAGTAACGGTACCAGACATCCTCATCAGAGAAGGCTACGTGGGACGTCTACCGCACGGCAGGAACCTGCGGGGAGATCGAGGCCGCTATTAGGGGGGATAAAAAGGTCATAGAAAAACGAGAAATATGGCCCGTCGGCAGAGTGTGGTGAAAGTTCGTGTGTCTGTGTGTGTGTGCCAAGGGCTTCATTTGAATTTTAAAAAGGCAATGTGTTCACTCTTTATGCAACCGATAAGCTGGCATGAGTCAGCCAATCAGACGGCCGTAAATGGATCCTCGCCGCTGCAGGAGGGACACCTGGCTCATGGGAAGAGCAGGCGGGAACGTGCTAATTGGACGGGTGTGCATCTCGTACATCTGTTCACTCGTTTAGAGTGGGTGGAGGGCAAATCAGGGGGCTGGGTCAGAGCGGCACTCACCCTACGCCGGCCGGGGGCTGGACCCGGGGTCCCACCAGGCGCCGGTGCCTGTGCTGAGCCTGCTAGGAGCCCCAAGGAAACATCCCATGTCCCTGTCACCAGCGAGGGGTCCAGGTCTGGGTGGGGCCACCCTGCAACAAGCCGCTTATGCCGCTGCAAGACCTGCCAAAGAAGGGGAGGGTGGTTATAGCAGACAGACATGTTAATCTTCAACAAAGCATCGTGGGACACTGCATGGTTATTCAGGCATCGCCGGTAACGTGTTTCTTTCTTCAATCCCAAGTATCGACTCAAGATCTTGTGTGTGATGCCCAGCTTGCATGTAACCTCTAACCTTTAACCTGGCACTTTGCAGTGTTCACCATGGCAACCGAGCCTTTGAATTCGAGTTGTTCCCAGTGGAGGTCAGTTGGATGGATGGCGAGCAACTGGAAGGGGGTGACCATGGGCATCGTCACTAAGGCTGAGCTAAAACACAGGGCTGCCCACTCACCCACAAACAAGCAAGGGGGGAGGGGCTACAGTAAGGTCAAAGGGCAAACTGCAGGGGCAGCGGTGAGCCAGAGTTGGGAGGGGCTACAGCAAGTCTGTCTAAAAGGCAGGCATGTTCATCAAGTGAACAGAGGACAATCAAGCAGGAACACAGCCTAATTATTATTGTGTTTCTTGAATAGATACCATAGCACACCCACGCTGGCCTTTCCCAAAACTGACCTCTCCCTTCTACGTACCCCAAGAGGGAGCCCCTTGTGAATCAGAGGAGTGAGACAACGAGAGAGGGAGAGGCTGGAGATGGGGCGACTTTTTGCGGCAGCAGCTCCAGGTTACAGCCTGGGGCCACGACCTGCCAGCTTCACACGCCATGGTGGTAGGAAGGCTAGAAGAGCCACAGTCACCCTGTGTGCCCTACACTGCGCCCTGGCAACCACCTCCCTCCAAGTCTTTCTAAATTCAAAATGAAACATTCATCATCTCGTACCCCAATCACACCTTGCCCGTCGGCCGATTTACCCCCCCCCGCACAAGTTAAGATTTATCACTCCTCACGTTCTTTCATTAGACCAGAGTTTGGTGGTGAGATGGAATGGCACCTGCTTGGATTTGACACCATAATTATCGGACAATTTGTCAAACGGCCCGACTTAATGGGCAGAATCTATTGGCTGTACCGTTGGCTGGAAAGCAAATCCAGCACATGTAACGCTCGACCTGAAGCGACATTGGAATCGAAAAGCACAGCTTGCTCACATCCCAGCGTTTCCCCACCGTGGATTTAACGTGGGCCACCCGCGTTAATCACTTTGGTTGGGGCTCTGCATTATAGAACTCCCTATAAACTAATTTGCAGTGCACTGGAGCAAAATACATAATCCACACACACAGCAAAAAGTATCGCAGTATTTTTTTTGTGAGGGAAAAACATCTCATCGCCGCATCGTTCTGGAAGACGCAGCAAGTGATGAACAATAAAAGAGGGGCACAGGAGGACAGGGATGTCGGGCCAACCGCCAGTGAGAGGGGGACGGTCTCGCCTGGGCAACCGGGGGCCCGATGCAAGGCAGCGGCGTGACCCTTCGCGATTAGCTCTCAGGCAATTAGCAGAATTTCCATTTAAAGCTGGGAGGACGGTGGTGCGTATTAAAGACGCCGAAAAGCACCACGGCAACGAAGTGCCCTGGGGCGAGTACATTACTCTGGGTAAATTAAAATCAGATGAGGGCACTGAAAGCAAAGTGGGGGGGGGGCTGAGGGGCGGCTCGGGAAATCGACGTGCCGTCATGATGAGAATTTCCTATTCCTAGGTGTGCAAGCCACACGCTGCAATCAGCGTGGCAAAGACAGGGAGCCACCGTCTTCGGGGGACTGTGATTCACACTCCGATTTTTCAATCTTAATGTGATTTCATTTCAGGAAACAAAAGTGATCTGACCAACACAGCCCTGGTTATTCTTTGCACAGGAGCGAACATGCCAATAAAGAACAATGAAAAATCTCACACACACACACACACACACACACACAGGTTATCTGAGAACAGACTCACCTTCCCGATCACGCTACCAGCAGCGAAATGACTTGTGCAGTGTTTGATCAGGAAGATAAATAAGCTGTATGATAATGATCATCCCTCAGAAATCAATAAAGTATGTATCTTGTAACTAGTACACTTAAGAACACCTAAGCACACTGAAGCACATTTTTAATTATTATTATTCCAGCAAAGGAGAGATGGCAGATTTCTTTGCAAGAAGAAATAAAGTATGAATTTAATAAGTAGTTAGCAACAATCACACCTATTTATGTCATTAGTTTTAATTGCATTTTTACAAGACTATAGAAATCTAAAAGGTGATACCTGGTGTGAAAGGAAACGACAAGTCGAGCGCCGTCCGGTGACCTGCCCGATACGAGCCCCGGCGTTCGCAGAGACATCCACGGGGAAGATAACACGGATCATAACAGAGAGGAACGGAGGGCTGGTATGGCAATTCACCAAAAAGAAAAGCAGAAGTGGAAAAGCCCTGAGCAAGGGGCAAAACTTAGGCGAGAAGACGACGGAGGACAGTCCAGAGCCGTGCTGCCAGGGATAAAAGCTCCCTAGTAAAGGGGACAGAACTTCAGCAGCGTTTCCAAGGAGAATCGGCACCACAAAAGCAGGAGCCAAACTGCACCCACTTCAATAGTACAGCGGCACCTCGAACTTAAGTTAAAATACCTTTGTAAACATAGAGCTAAGGGGACTGGTCAGCCCGCCACACAAACTGGAGCCCGTTTAACCAGGTTTGACAGGGAAAGACACACGCACTCACCTGCCACATAGCACCATGCATTACGTCCATAGCGCGGGGGTTTAGTTTCCATAGTAGCGGAGGCAGCACGGGCCCCTCTCTCTTCCCCTCTCAGCCTAGCCGCTCGTGCCCATCGCCCGGGCTCTTGGGCCAAGCCCCGGAGACAGCGGCAAATCAACGGCTGGCCCGCGTGATGTCAGCAGCGGCT
Source organism: Gymnarchus niloticus (assembly GCA_009936485.2). Classification (NCBI taxonomy): domain Eukaryota; kingdom Metazoa; phylum Chordata; class Actinopteri; order Osteoglossiformes; family Gymnarchidae; genus Gymnarchus; species Gymnarchus niloticus. Next base: position 2,723,158 of record JAACJT020000030.1, read on the forward strand.
CAGCCAGTCACGGCGCCCGCCTCGCCTCGCCTTGCACACATCACCGGGGCTAAATCGAGCTCTTCATTAGCAATTCAGCGGCACCGGTCCGAGTGCGAGGCTGGAGGTGGGAACGCTGGGGTGTGTGTGTATGAGAGAGAGAGGGAGTGTGTGTTCCTGCGTGGGTTGTCTGCACCCCCCCCCATCTCCACCCACTCACTCACTCATTCACCGTGCCTGCAAAAAAAGGGGGGGTTGACAGTGATGTCAGCCCACAACAAAGGCCAGCTCACGGTGGGAGCAGACAGTCCAGACCACAGCACCGACAGCACACACCACAGGAGCACAGCACTGATGGCACAACCCAGATCCGCACAGTACTGACTGCACACACCAAAGCAGCACAACAGACAGCACATGCCACAGTACAGACAGCACATGATACAGCAGCAAATCACTGACAGCACACGCCACAGTAGCAATACTAGATGGCAGATCAGCATGGTACCAATGACACACGCCAGAGCAGCACAGCACCGACAGCACACCGCACAGTACTGACAGCATACAGTACGTCAGAGCAGCACAGCACCGACGGCACACCGCACAGTACTGACAGCATACAGTACGTCAGAGCAGCACAGCACCGACGGCACAGTACTGACAGCATACAGTACGCCAGAGCAGCACAGCACCGACGGCACACGCCACAGTACTGACGCCATATGCC
>JAACJT020000030.1:2723966-2750832 GCA_009936485.2 Gymnarchus niloticus
AGTACGCCAGAGCAGCACAGCACCGACGGCACACGCCACAGTACTGACGCCATATGCCAGAGCGACACAGCACCGACGGCACACGCCACAGTACTGACAGCACACGCCAGAGCAGCACAGTACAGATAGTACAGTAGGGTGTCTTACATGAAACGTCACCCTGGGCCATCATGGCATGAGAAGAGCGATTGTTGAACGTGCTGCCAAAAATAAGAGGAGTGTGCGTTAGTCCACTCTGCCGATGAAGGCTACGGGACAGGACAGCACAGGGGATAGATGATCTCAAATTAAATATTCAAAGTGCATAACTCATCTTCTGGCTATCTGTATATTATTTATAATAAACGTAAAAGAAGATCCAATTTCAGCACTTTCCTACTGTACGTTCTCGTAAAACTCACACAGCACAGCGCTGAGCTAGCAGAACCCCACTGAACAGCACAAGCCCATAATGTACAGAAAAACGTTTCAAAAAAAAGTTTTTTTTTTAAAACAACAAGCCAGTCTTGCCGCGTCACTGTTACACTGACACTCAGAGAAGTGAGCCTGAGATTAAACCTTTTCCCCAGTGCTTCCCACAGTATCAATATTTGATGTCCGCTCTTTAAATGCTTAAAATTAGCGAGCACAAGGCCTCCCTATGCAGTTATGATTTGAATATTAGGTCAAGGCTCAGTCTAATAGAGGAACTGGACTGAGCAAATTCATCCGCAAAGGAGAGAAGACCCCATCCCCAATTGACTGAAGAACGAGCTCCAATCACGTCTTTTAATTATAGTCCAACAAACAGAGGCACAAATATCAGCCTGATCCTGCCAAAAGTCTCCCCGAGAGTGGAGGCGGTTTTGAAGAGTGTGCGGTGTTTGCATCAGTGCCCGTTAGAGTGGAACACAGCAGCCCCAATGCTGCGTGTGGGCTTCCTTCGCCAGGCCGCCGACGTGAGGACAGGACCGTGGCGCCCGGCCCATCCGCGTATGGCAGTGAAATAATATTACTGAGCTCTGCTGACAAACAGGAGCTGGCAGTAATTAAGAGAACGCAAAGAAATGGGCAACGGAAATAGACAGAGGAGAGAACAGAAGGTGCTGGATTCCAGAAAATATCTCTGGACGCTCACTTGGGGAAGAAAAAAAAAAAAAAAAACACGCCACTTCATCTCCTGCAATTGTGCAGTCAGAACCAGTCGGACTCGCTGAGCTTCACAGTCTACCACATTAGAGAGCAAAGCTGGGGCCTGACTGGATGAACTTTAGCCCAAAGGTGTTCTGTAAGAAGCAACTGGATGACGTGCCAAAATGACAGAGCGTAGATGAGTACGCATCCCTGCCACAGCAAACCCACCGCATCAGAAATACGCACCGGCCGCCATAAAACTCATGGCACCAGAAAACATGGATGTAAATGAGCGCCAGGCTCACCGATGTCACCAAGGAGTCTCCAGTGGAAAGAGAAGATCTCGTGTTTCATCATCTGTCGAACAGCTACGGCACGTCGCCCAGCTCCGCTTGCTACCCTTCCTTCCCGGCGAACCGGTTATCAACACCTGGCACGAGGTTTCTGAGAGAACAGAGAGCGCTCGTCGGCTTGGTCCCGTTCATCTGCATAACAAAGGACGCAGCTTCCTAATTAAACCTTGCTGTGTAATTTGCCATTCTGAAGAGCGACAAAAACACTTATTTACATCCTCCCAATAGACCCTCCGAGCTTCGTGCCATTTCTAGAGAAATTACATTAAAAGCCTAATGAGCTCCCTTAGGGCAGGCAAGAATATCACTGGCGTCTGTCTGTTGCGGAGGACTTGATGGCACTCGTGTGGACTATGGGTTGCCCCATCCCCATTACCCGGCCGGTGGCATCTTGGGGGTCGCGGGACGGCGTTGCCAGGCACCGGCTGTCTTGCCATAACACATCATCTTAAAGCATCTCAAAGGATGGGGGTGGGGCTTTGGCACATAACACCATTCAGATGTACTGTATGGCACTTCTTGGCCCCTCAGCCAAAAATGAGAACGTTTCACTTGGCTGCCATTGTAGGAAATATTGGAAGTGGTACGAGTTCCACGTCACATCAGGGAAACTCACCTTATTCTTACCCAGCTTGTCTGAATGACAGACAAGCCAATAACCCTAGAGGGTGGAGAGGGTCAAACCGGGACATGTACCTGATTTGCCCAAATGCCCCCGAAGGAACTCTTTATGAGCTTTAACGCCAAGGAACCAACTCGTGCATTTATTTAGAAATTTCTCTGGTGACGGAAAGATGTACAACTAAAGCAACGACAGGGGATGTGAATATCCCACCTTGAATGTGTGACTCTAACATAAAACAAGCATTACAAAAAACTAGTCATGTTTCTCTGTCACTAATGTCACACATGGTAAACTAAAAAAGGCCAGGCATCCCAAAATGCATATAGTGCGTGACATTTTAGTGCTGCAATGCAAGCAGCACTTCATTATCAGTAAGAAATATTAGCGATGATACAAATGAGGCTTCAACACCTATAGTTGGTGGGAGTATTCTGAACTAACCAATCGCTGCTGGAGCTAAATGAGGCTTCAACACCAATGGTGGGTGGGAGTATTCTGAACTAACCAATCACTGCTGGAGCTAAATGAGGCTTCAAAACCTGTGGTGGGTGGGAGTATCCTGAACTAACCAATCACTGCCTGAGCTAAATGAGGCTTCAAAACCTGTGGTGGGTGGGAGTATCCTGAACTAACCAATCACTGCTGGAGCTAAATGAGGCTTCAAAACCTATGGTGGGTGGGAGTATTCTGAACTATCCAATCATTACTGGCGATGGGTTTTGATGCCTCATTTATCCCATCACTAAAAAATAAACTTTTTCCTCGAAGGACAGGCAGTTGATCACAAGCACAAATATGCAGCAGAGTACAGAGTAACCGCACAACAGCCATGATAGTTCTTTACAAGACCATTTGTGAGATATGCTTGGGAGGGTAGACTGGTCTCATTATAGAAAATAAATCAAAAAATTAAATTATTGTATGGGAGGAGGTGGGTCACAGAGTTAAAGGCTGACCCAATTATACTTCTGCCATGAAAATGATCCTTACTGTTTGGTGAAAATAGTAGGGGGCCAGACACATCGTTTTTGATGAACAGGACCAACACATCTGTAAACAGAAGCCACACATTTCAATGCGGTTTAAACGGGGGTGGGTGTACCTTCCACCACCGTCAGGCTGACAATGTGCGTCGATCAGGGGCCATGCATCATGACGAGGGAGGAAGCGGGGTCCGTACTCGTGTCACAAGCTGCCGTGATGGGGACCAGTGGCACCAAGAGGACCTATGACGAGGCGGCGACGCTAAACTTCACAAAAGCGAATCGGCATCCGCAGCAAAATTTCCATCGCAAAAGAGCAGTGATGGAGGGTGACCGGAGTTAAATTAAAAATAGATGTACAGCGTAGCACAGAAATGAGAAAAGCAGTCGCTCTCAGCGGCCATCTCAGTCCTTTCCAAGTGCCGTGAGTAAGTGGCTTCTCCCCGACTGTATGCCGAATGGCCGGAAAGCTACACTTACACATTCGTGAGACCCTCCGTCAAAAAGACAATTTATGAAGCAAGCAGGCATTGGGCACGTACACATGCCAGAAGATCCCCCATCTGAGAAATTTAAACCTGTGCCTGGTGATATCCCGCAGTGATCATATGAAGTACACGATTTCACCTCTCCAAGCAATCCTCAAATGTTGTTTTAAAGCTTTTTAAAATATACAAAGAACTTTAAAATGCTCTGCATACTGAATTACAAAAATCTGGAACTTTACGTTTCACATTTTAAACCCTGAATTACACCAAAAAAGACAGATATTAGGCCTACATTTCAAAGATTAAAAGTAAAGCCTCGAAAATACACATTTCAAATGCACTTGTGCAAATGACAAGACGAGACCAGTAGGATATTGAAATGGGTCAGTCAGGTCGGCAACATATTAAAGCCAAAATTTCTCTCTCTTTTTTTTTTTTTTAACCCACCACAAGCTGACATTTAAGCAGTAGGTAAGCCATTTACAATTCAAAGATGGCCTCATAGTCAATTCGAGGAAATATCAACCTTTGCGGGAGCAAAGTGATATCAATTCTCATGGACCAATTTTCTCCCAGAATGCCTTGCTCCTCAAGGAAAACTCATTCACCTGCATCCCAAGTGTGTTTCCATGCGTGCCAAATATTCAATGACGCAGCGATCATGGTACAGAAACTGTCACTTAGTCACTCTGCTTGGAGAGACGCGAGTCACGACTTAATCATAACGACATTAGGGAATGCAACGTACATGAGCGATGCCTAAATTTTTACGCTATAATGACATGCATATATACAAGTTTACAGGTTACACCTAAAATGGCTGATATTTACACACGCATGGATTACAGAAATATTTAACGCAGTCACATGTGCGTTCATACCAGATGCAGAAATGGTGGCTGATGGGCCGTATGACGATGACCGTGAAACATGGAAAGCTTCTGCAGTTCACGGCAGGGCCCTGGACCCCTGTGCTTAGGTGAGACCTGCTAGATCACTGAAGCAGCACCCCAGAGTATGCTAGCCAGCACCTGCTGCCTACCCATTCAATCGCAGCTCGTGCATCACCGCCGTCCCGGCCCTCTCTTCCCCGTACTGTCTTGGCTAAGCTATTAATATCTCCCCTGACAGATATGGGCCAGGAAAAGAGAGAATTGCCAAATGATACAGAGGCAGGATTAGCAGTAATGTGAATAGACGGCCCGGGAATCCTGACGAATATTGTGGAGTACATCCAGAAGGTAGCTGGCACGTCACAGCTGCCCCCTCCCCTCAGTTATTGTAAGACGGGGACTGTTTAATTTGGGAACGTTGAGGTGGCGTAACTCCCCTTCCACTACCCTTACCGCCGTCACAGATGACGAACGGTCAGCCCAATGCCTTGTCACAGCGATGCTGATGCAGCTGCCGTAACGCCCTTGGCTTTTACGGACACCGTGACCCATTAACACGCCCGTCCTGACCTCGGTAGGGTGGCATCCAGCAGGGCGGTCAGGTGACATCACAGGAAAACCCAGTGAGGACAGCCACTGAAGAAAGTCGTCACACGCGCTCAAAAAAAGGGAGCAAAATTTAACCATCGTTACGGGAGCAGACCACGCAGCGGCTAAACGGCACAAGCCAGTGCGATAAGAGCGACAGTAAATAGGTGAACGCACTAAACTCAATCCATTCTACAATATACAGCAATCAGAATATTACATCCTATAATACACGGTTACTATGGGGCTACATGCAAAGGACAGTGTAATAAATACCAAAGCTTCATCAATTTAGAGAGAACCCTTTAACCAAAATACATTTGCATATTTTCAAGGTCATCCCAATCACACTAACTGCGCTGCTCCAGTTAAATAAAAGGATTTTTAAAATATATTGGGTTCCTTTAATTGTTCTGCTACTGTCTTCCTCAGGGGTGAGCTCAGGGGCTGCCACGACACCCTGGACTCCAGCTGGCTGGCACTATGGCACGGCCAACAGCAGACCAGATATCACAGCCCATGGAGAGGTGGAGAACGGCAGAGTGCCTGCAGCCACAAGCCAAGGAACAGCAGTGTGGGGAAACTCGAGTGACCGAACAGAGAGAGAACCTCACAAACCCTGGATCTACTTAATGCAATGAGAGCAGAGGACAGCATGAGCAGCATTCCACACTAGAGGCTAGAGAATGATCCCAGAGGAAGCGTCCATAAGAAAAGATTAAAGCAGTACATACAAAAATAAAGCAAGAAGCGTAAAAGAGCCTTTTCGCTCACTAACATGTAGGATAATTTGCCCTTAGGCTATTCTTGTAAAGGACAAACCAAACTGGTTATTTCTGTTATGCAATATGTATGCTCAGTGTTACATTGTGTATTTTCTCAGCAACTTACATAACCCTTTTCTGTTCAGTCACAGGAGATTTTGTATCAAGACAAAGAGTCAATTCTTTAAATTAGGTAATTACCGTTAAGATCCTCGCTCAAAGGCTCTGGACAGATGCCCATGTGGGACTGGAATCTGGAAGTTTTATCCGTAACGAGCCTGAGTCACAGGCTCACTGAGGAAGACGTGCGTGTTCCTGACACACTCAGCCCCGGCACTGGAGGAGTGACACACTGCTGATGGACACGGCAGAGGGGGGATCGTCCAACTAAAATCCCACTGTGTCAGGAGGTCAGACAAGGCAAGAAGACGGCAAGTGCTGCATGCCGTTTTTAATATAGGAAAATGAAACTCTGCAACATACAACACACATCTGTCTACAGTACATCAGGTATCAGGGATGTGGATGTGCTTTGGCACAGTAAAATACGAAATGTGTGAGCGTTTTTGGCCAAATGGCGGTCTGCTTCCCAAGCTGAGTAAGTCTACCACCCATACACAGTACCAGCGACACACTTCACTTCTGTCACATCTGAAGCACTACAGACACAAATCAGATTCCTCCACTTTCACCTGCGACCCGCGATGCCATGTGCATATGGATCACGCCTGATTTCAAATCGAAGCTCTGCTGTCCCGCACCCCGTAACCCGGCATGGAGACCCTCCACGTGTGTATTAGCGTGTCACAGTACAGATGTGTATACAGATGTGTGCGTATGAGCGCACCCAAGACGCCGTTAAGGTCCATAACACAGAAAACACGGCCGAAGGAGACAGAGATGCAGCTGCACCGACAGGGCTGCTCGGTGATGATGGCAGGCCTCGACAGTAAAACACCGAACTCCGCGCCAGGAGCGTGACGGTAGCGCGCTCTTAACAGGGTCAGCCGTGCGATCGGGATGCGAATCTGGGTCGTAAGCAGCCACCCAAGAGGTCTTAGAGACAGACACTTGCAGTATGTCGCTTAGCCCCAGGCTAGCTGGCTGTGATTAATGTCAGGCCCTGGTCAGCACTGCTGGGATTACAGTAGTGTGCCATTATAATCATCTGTCAATCCTTCCACACACTCCATGAATACGAGCAATAAAACATAAACGTCTCCTTACCGGATGCGTAAGAGTGTCAGTATTCTGTGAATTTAGATACAGATAAAATATATATAATGTTGTGATCAATCTATATTAACCACGCTAAAAGCCCGGCGAGGGGAGGCAATGAATCCGGGACGGACGGAGACAGGAGAGAGAGGCGGTGGAGGACATTATGACTGACGGCTCCGCCGACCAATGACAATGAAGGCTTTAAAAAGAATCAGCCACTCCAAGCTCGTATTGGACTTCACTGACACACACTTGCAGGAGTTGGGCGGGGCTAAAGCAGTTTAAAGGTTTTAATTACGGAGCGCCCCGAGTCCTCAATAAAGAAGTTTTATTTGTTTGTTTGTGTAGCCGATACAGCTTTAATGACTGTAACATACAGCATCTGTAATGATGGTGTTTATCATATAGCATTAAACGTATATTTAGCGGATCGTTTCGTGTACTGGAACCTTGGTACATTTGTTTATATATATGTATAACATATATACTGTATATATATATAGTCGGCGTAACGGTATTCATTTCTCAATTTATCAGCTGTACCGCTTAAAGGTGGCGATTTTGGTTAAGTTGTTAACCCTTTGCCCAGTGCTAGTCGGCTTAATGGTTATGAACCACTTAATATAACTAATAATATCCAGGTTAACTACAGTGATATGCAAATAAATATTAAGAAAAAAAAATGTTCGTAACACTGCCCCAGAACCTTCATTATTATTCAAATTGCAATGATTTCGGCGACATTTGCAGTCCATATTAACTGCACTTGAAACAGCCGTTAAGTGAATCTCGGGCTAATCTGATTAATTTATTTTATAGCACTACTGTTTTGATTTTTCCCTCCAGATTACCCAACTTGTATGACAGCGAATATGTCACACAACCACAAAGATGTCAAACACGTGGATCCCACGTCGCGGTTCGCCCTAGACCGCTGACAGCCGCTCGTGCTCGACGTACAGTCGCGAGGCGTGCAGCGTAAAGCCGTGCAGCGTAAAGCCGCGCGCAGCACGTGCAGAGCGCGGGAAACGTCTTCACGTGTCAGCCGGTGTGTGGTGGGTTTATCACCTTTTCTGCTGTCCTCTCTTTCGCCATGCTTTATTGTCTAGAACATATCTCACACATGGGTCGTTAATGCATGTTTCAGTCACTGCTATTACTTACGTTTGCGCCTGCACGTTAGAAACTGCAGTAGCTGGTCGTGTTTTTAGCTGCTAGGTAATGTTTGTTTTGGTGTTTATAACCTTCGGTTTTCTAACTTTAATAACGATGTCCTTTATGTAATCGGTAACTCGAGACAAACCGGCTAAACTTGATTTTTCTAATTTTATAAGAAGGAGTCATGTTTATACATATATTGTAGTGCATTGTTCCCATGCGCATGCTTCTCAGGACGTGATATATTATACAGCTCTATTCCTGCAATATTATCATTCCTGTAAAACTACAGTCGTTCTTTATTTAATTCTTACTAAGCTGGTTGAGGTTGATCTGCTCTCATTGTGTTTTTTTTTTTTCTACTGACCAGTTTCACTGGTGAGGATGGTTCTTATCCATAAAATAATCAATAGACCTTTACGAATCATTTACCGTTATGTATAATCGCTTAGTCTCTGCCCAAGTAATGAAAAATCCTTTTTAACAGCCGTTTTTAAAAAGTCTTCAGAATATTGAGCTATTTCATGTCTGTAGCAGAAAGGGTGTCCGAGAGCACTAAGTGCAGGCATTGATAGAGAGCCGGGTTGGTGTTTGTCCATAGAACATCTGGTCACAAGTCAATGCCATTTGGGTCAGCTCACCTCTATGGGAGACTAGCATACATGTACTCAACATAGCTTGGTTGTCTTGGCATAGTTGGGCTTTGGTCATGGAACAGTTAAACGTGAGCACAGGTCTCCAGGTCTGATAAACCTTCCTCCCCAGTAAGCCTAACGCTTAATGTAAGTCAGTGTGAATAACTTCTAGTGTGAATAAATTGGCAGAAAACTCTGCATGTGGGTCTTCCTTGCCTGAGGCCCTCGTACTGGGAAATGCGAGAATGTGTGGCAGGTTCCAGCCCTTTCAGAGGAAATTGGTGGTGATTTTGTGCTTCGGAGAGTGGTTTGTCAGTTTGTGCCTGACGTTATAAAGTGTCACTAATAGACAGTGGGGGGGGGAGCTGTGACGAGGGGCTGCCAACCGAAACGGAGGTGGCTACCTCCGTCGAGTGGCGCTACCAGATTGTGAATTGGCCCTGGTGGAGAGAGCCTTCAGATCTCTACCTTCTCCTTCGTCTCTTAGCGTATCGTCCCTGTTTCTGCAGGAGGGCCCACCCCTCGCTAATGAAAACCGCAGGATGAGCGCCGGCCAACCAGCGGGGCCCTTGAACGCCGAGCAGGAAAATGACCGGTTGTTAAAGCTGCCCGAAAAGCTGCATCAGCGATTGATGCCATTCCAGAGGGAAGGTGTCAAATTTGCACTCTCTAGAGATGGAAGGTATGTGGTCATTACTCTGCCGGAGAGTGTAGTTCCAGGACAGTTTGAGGACAGGAGTTTGAGGATGTTTCACATTGTTAGCTCCCCTGCTGTGTTTAAAAAAGTGCTGCTTTTCTTCCCTGTATGCCACTGCACCATGTAAGATGAGAGGCCTTCAAAAAAGTCTTCCTGACACAGGCCTGGGTCCGTATTCTCAATGGCAAACCTTTGAGCTTGAACTGTACGCCACTCCCTTGTTTACAGTTTGGTGACGAAGGCATGGGTCGTGCAATGTCCCCCCCCGAGCTTGGTGATCTGACTTGCTGGTAATGACCATGTTGACCACCATCACGGGCCAAGTTGTCAGATTGTGTTGGTCATGTGACCAGCCTTATGAAGTTTTTCTGTTTTCTAATAAGACTGAATATTTTCTGACGTTCAAAATCTGATTGGGGCGCTCGGACGCCATGCTGTGCAAAAGTATGGATGGTGAAATCCCTCACTTAGCGCCATATGCTGGTTATTAATTCAGACTGTGGTGCACAATTGAGAGGGCAGCGCCGGCAGATGGGAGCTCGGAGACGATGGAGCGTTGATTGAGGGTTGCTGTCAGGGCCCCAGCAGAGGAGCCGGGCCTCCCAAGTCCGGCAGAGCAGCGTCCCCGGAGGCAAAGACAGGAGCGATGGGACGGATGTTATTTTTGCATAAGCGCCGTGTGGGATGCTGGTGACCATGAAGAGTGGGCTTCAGTCAGTGAGACTGGAGAGCTGTCAGAGTGGAAGCGGAGGCCACACCTCCCCCTCTCTCCGTGTGTGTCGAAGATCAGCACAGAATTATGTCAATATTTTGGAAGCAATAATAGAACAGATCAGAAATGGATGTGAAGAGGAAAATTGTAATTGGCTTCAGTGTTCAGGTTACTGAGTTGGAATTATAAATCCTAGCTGTAATCTCTTTGATTGCAAATTATATTTTGATTGCCCACTGATGTTATGTACTGCAATCTCTATAGCAATTCTTGCTGTGGCATTACTCTATTTGTAATGAATTACAGTCTGTGCTGTATTTTAATATCCACAATGATGTCAGGTGGGGTCCCCCTGCCACATGCCCTGCGCTTCTTGGGAAAAGCTTGGGTAAGAGGCTATGGAAGTTGTATGGATGGACGATAGCATCACATTAGTGAGATGGAAAATAGGGCATCAGAAAGTAAACCCTGCATTTCCTTAAAAGTGTGCCTTAGCAAATGCTTCACCCAGTTTGAGTGGATTTTGTCTGTAAAGTGACCTTTCAAAGCCAGCCTGCTGTGGCACCAGACAGACAGGCAGGCTGTAGTAAGAAGGCTTCCTCCCCGCTGCCTGCTTATTAAGGGTCCCTCCTGGGAAGGTACCTGCTGTCTCTTGTGGGCACATTTGGCAAAGTTCTTCATTTCCCTGACTTGTATTTTACTGTTAGTTTATAGTGGGTAAGTTGTTGGCTATCCAAGTAACTGAATGGTTAACTAACTAGAGCTAATATGTTGTTTAGCGACTGCAGGGTTATTTTTTTCTTTTGTTATCCCTCATCATTTCCTGTTTGTACTCTCGCTGAGTACGTGCTGTTGAACCTGGACGTGACGGAACACGCCGCGAGAGCGGAACGCTCGCCGACGCAACACCGGACCTCAATCACGCGGCACTAGCGATCGTAACGAGAGCTCACACCGAAGCACGCTGGTGGAACGTCATTGCGCCGTGCCTCTTCCCGAACCCGGCCGTCCGTGTGCGTCACCAGTGCGTTGAGCGGGGACACAGGGGCCGTTACCCCTTTGGGGTCTGGGCGTGGGAGCGCTCGTGGGGATTCGTCAGTCAGGCGGCTGCAGCATTAGCGAGTGGGAGTGAAGAGGCAGCACTTTCTGACTCAGAATATCGGGACACCCACGTTGAAGACCTGCTCTCACCCCATCGCCACGCCATCCTACAGTAGGCGGATTTAAAGTGGAGAATTGATGACATCAACGGAAAAACTCCCCCGTGGTGTATGTTCAGCACACTAAAGGCAGTGTGCTATGGATAGCAGTTTTCCTACCAGTGGGAGTGATGAGGACCCCATCGCTGAGGTCACGTGACAGGCCCCGCGCGTTATCCAGATGCCGCTGGGCACGCCTTTGCTATGAGTACACATGGGGTCGGGTGTGTCGCCCTGCCTTCCTCCGCCTTCCCATATTAAATGGCTGGCCGTTTCCACATGAGAAGCAATGGTGTGACATAACGGAGCCTGAAATGAGGCCCACCCCCCACCCGGTGATTGGCTGGGGGATTGTCACGTACGGTTTGATATCAGAGTATTATCAGATGGGGCTCCTAACCATCGCACATGCTGCCTTTCAATGCTGTCGGGACACTGGGTTTCTGAGGGGTTGTTTCTGACCCAGGACCTGGGGAAGCGTCAGTGAGACGTTCAGTAAAATAATAATCATCATTAAAATGTAGGAGGATGCATCAAGCGGCTCTTCCATCACATCTGCGCCACCATAGATCCCCCCCAGCAAAAGGAAACAAAAACAACGGGTCAGCAGTGCACCGGAAGGGTGTTTGTCTCAGCCTTTGGCTTGGGGGAGGGACGCAATCCAATAGCAGAAAGGTAAAACAGACGCATGGCCCTGGCCACTTCAGGAGCATGTCGGGGGCCGCGAATAAACCATCGTTTCCGTAAGACCGAAATTAAACAGGTGGAGGCTGTAACCCAGGCGAAGGCAGCTAATAAAACTGTCAGCTCTGATTGGACCATCCTAGTGAGATATATTATTGCAAAGAGGAGGGGGGGAAGCAATACGGGGCGAACGCAAAGAATCATAAAGAAGTCTGTCCACTGCAGTTGTTTACAAAGGGGACTTTGTGGATTACGAACGCTGCTGGCAATATGAAGGTGACATACTTTAGCTGTCACAGCTGCACATCCTCTAGGAGTTGGGGGAGGGGGTCGTTCTCCTTTTATTTTAGCATCTAGAAGCGCTGCAGTTTCACTCGCAAGGCCCCGCTGTATGATGACGGAGGGATCCTGGGCGTGCGGCGAAGAGGCCGGAGAGGTGTCTGACGTGGCCCCGTGTCTCGTTTTCGGAATGCAAAGACCGATCCGGAGCGGCTCGTCGAGGAGGAAAGTGGAAAGTAGCACATATAAAATAGGGAACGTTTATGCTGTAGCTGCGACATGTAATTATCCCGCAGCCACCCAGCGACACGTTCCAGTCTCCCTGCCGCTGTTTACGATCCCCGTAATTGGGAAGGTGTCCGTCCGCTCGCTGCAGGTTCGAGAGCGTCTTTTCGGCGGTATGCCGGTCTGGCACCCTCGGTGTCGAGCTGTGGTGCTTCAGCATGGCCCTTTGATTTCCTTATTCGTTCTTCACCAGTCTCACCTGGACTGTCAGTTGTCATTCATTCTCTGTTGTGGGGAAACTACGGAAGCATGTATCCTGACTCCTCCAATCACGGCTCTGTCGCCGTTTCACAAGGCAGGGACCAAATGAATGCCATGTCTCCTCAATGAGCTTTACCCTCCCTGGCATGTTTCCGCGGTAATCTTTAAAAGGCTCTTTGACCAGCTGCTCTTTGATACCAGCTTTTTATTTGTTAATGTGACTAATGCTGACTATGGACTGTTCGTCTGGGAGCCCCCGTAGCCCTTTCTCCACCGGCATGGTGCCGGTGCCCGAGCTGGTTCTGTGTGTTTCCGCTGAAAAACTATTAATGCCCATGTTGAAAAGTCAGTTTGGGAGCTGGCATCCAAAGGTTGCTGGTCTGGAACCAGGAATCTGTGACAGACTGAGGGGCGGGACAAACAGCAACCACTAACATCAGTCTTTTAAGCATCAACGTATGATCTGAATTTCAGACAATACGAACTGGGTAAAGACACTGAATTATCTGTATTTGGATTCAGGATGACTCAAAACCATTGCTTCATCTCTCATACCGATGACACAACCTTAGATATCAGCCAATGTCAGTCCAAAAGTCTTTTTATTTTCGCTTAAATTTTAAGCCATTTGTATGCCATGTGTAATATAGCCGTCTAAAGAAATGTGCGCACTCTGAAACAAATATTCTAATCCCCTAAAGGAATATTTATGAAATGAATTGCCAGTTTGGCAGCTTGAAGCGAGGCTGGCCTGTGTATCATGTTCCATTATAGCTCTGTTAAAATGTCCAGTGTGTTCGCTTTTGCTTTGCTGCTGGTTTGGGTCAGTGACATTGTTGCCTTGAATTTGGCCCTGAAGGTGGTTTGGATATAGGCCAGTTCATACTAGACTTGGTTTCAGCACCAGCTGTGTGCTGGTGGAAAAGACCCCCAGGAGGAGAACCCCCCCCCATACAGGCACTAGGTGTCCCGGCATTGACTGAAAGACACAGGTTTATTGAATTCCTCAACATTCAGTCTTTGATGCTGAGCGGAGGAGGTCATCTTACAATGGATGTGGGGTCTACGAGTCGAGGGTCCATCTTTCTCCAGAATGGTGAGATGGGGTCTACTGGCCGAGAGCCTGTCTTTTGCTCAGATGTTCAGTGGTCTGAAATCTTCTTCCTGCACTCTCTTTCCATATCGTGTGATTAACCTAATGTGTGTGACAGTTTTCTAGTGTCAACTGAAGGGACTAAAGACTAGGTTGTTATCTCTCTGCTGCACATTAAGGATAATATTTTGTGAACATGGGCCCTGAATGGCAAGGGAACAGGCCATTTTTCAGTGTAAACAGCTAACTGATGCTGGACTATAAGATGGTGTGAAAAATCGTCAGAGAAAGATCAGAAAGGGAGCTGTCGATTTTTGCTGCCTGTTTTTCCCTCTCCCTGGCAGGCGTGAATAGATTGATGTATCATCCTCAGGAGCGTTCTGGATAAGTAAGACAATGCTTGTATGTCTGTGTCTTTTTTTTACTGTCAATTTTAAGAGTATAAATTTGGCATGGACTGTGTGTTCTTACACCATTTCTGTGTGTAATTGCTTGTTCTTTTCATTCTTGGAATCTGCTTTTATTTTTACCCCCTTTTCAGCATTTGCCGTTTCCTGGTGTGGCTTCTTGCTCACTCTGCTGCCTCTGTGTCTCTTTCTGCCTGCCTGGGTCCGGTGTTTTTCTCACCTTCTGCTTTCCTCTTTTCCAGGTGCATGATTGCTGATGAGGTACGGCTAACAGACGGCGAAGTCCGGCTGCGTGTGTGTCTTTTTATTTTTAATGTGTGTCGGTCCCGTTTTCAAAGCTCAATGTGTGTATGGTGTGCCGGGGCATTCCCCCGGTTACCTGAATGGCAGGTGTTCTGCCCCCCTGTTAACGGGTAAGAGCTTAATTAGCCAAGTCTGGGTTGTATGGAGTACCGGCCAAACCATGGGTGGCTTTCACTCATGCCACCTCCTTTTGGCAGATGGGCCTTGGGAAGACCCTGCAGGCCATCGCAGTGGCCTACGCCTACAAACACGAGTGGCCACTGCTCATTGTGGTTCCATCCTCTCTCAAATATCCCTGGATCGAGGAGCTGGAGAAGTGGGTCCCGGAGCTCGACCCAGAGGACATCAATCTGGTGGAGAACAAGGCAGACATTGAGTGAGTGTCACCGTTTTGACCACGTGCCCTCCTCCTGAAACTGGTGGAATAAAGTCATTGCTGTTGGATCCTTTACCTCACACCGAGGGTTGGGGCCTTGTGGTCCATGGAAGTCTTAGCATGTTTTCTTGATTGATTAATGTTAATGAAATTTCTAGCTTCTGACATAATACTCAACATGACTGCTGCGTCTCACTCATATCATAGACATTTGGGAACCTGGTAGATCAGGGCAAATCACCCAATAGACACGATTTGGTCTGGGATGGGCGGAGCTGGAGAAGCAGCCATCAGGATGTGCCATTAGGAGGGTGCCTGGATTGGAAATCTCCTCCCCTTTTAACGGAGCCGGGTTACCATGTTTCTAAAGCTGTCAGGGGAATTGAGGCGGGCTTGACAGAAACAAATATAAAGCGAGCAGTAGCAGGTTCACCTTGAGGTCGACATGGCCCCCCCGTGAGCAAGCAGGCCGTCCTGCGGGGGCGTCTGGCAGCCTGCTTCCATACGAAGATCTACTCTGTGGTCTTCTGGAGGCGGGGGGCCAGACGCCTGGCGGGGAGCCTGTCTCTGATGCCATGTCGGCCTGCAACTCTCAGACTCCCCCCATTTACATCTTGGTGAACCACTGAGGTTCAGAAAGTCCATTTTTAAAAAAGATTCAAATGGCTGAGAAGAATGACTTCAGCACACAAGGATTATGAAAAATCTGCTGTGATATGTTAAGCGATACTACAGGAGGATTATCGTGTAATGCACCGTGCGTGTTTCTCAGATGGGGAATTAGTACAGTCCTATGGAGACAAGCATATTGTTGCAGGGTTACTAGTGTTTCTGCAGGGAAATGGCGCAAATTTGGTCCTCCTTGTTCTTCCAGACATTTGCCATCCATGAGAATTTCAGCATTAAGCTATGTTGACCTGTAATTTGCTGCCATAGTAACGTTTGGTTTGAATCTCAGAGGTGGTCTCGCATATCCTAATGTGTGGTATTTTTAACAGCCCTGTCGCTAACCTTAAGCAATTATCCCTGAGCTGGAACAAGATGTTGTCCTTCACAGTACGAATGTTCAGTTTTCTGATTACAGAGTGCTTGTAAAACTATGAGGTGTGGACATTTTTATGTCAGAGCTGTGAACTTCTGTCCATTTAAAGTTACTTTGCCAGTGTCCCCCCCCCCCCCCCCCCAAAAAAAAAAAAACGTTCTGTAGTCTACTCATGTTACCTGTTGCCCATGTTTTTAGGCAAATTTAAATATAAAAAATTTAAGAGCAAATGTGTAATGTTGTATCAGAGAACAAAGCAAAATGACGAAACCTTTTCCCCTTTTCAGATCAGGAAGCTAAAAATACTATGGGTGAAACGTGAGAGTAACATTATAGAGTAACACTACAGAATGACCTAACACTACAGAGTTGCATAAGTAATACTACAGAATAACTCTACAGATCAACACTACACAATGACCTAACACTACAGTTACATAAGTAACAGTACAGAATGACCTAACACTACAGTTACATAAGTAACACTACAGAGTAACTCTACAGATCAACACTACAGAATGACCTAACACTACAGAGTTACATAAGTAACACTACAGAGTAATCCTACAGATCAACACTACAGAATGACCTAACACTACAGTTACATAAGTAACACTACAGAGTAATCCTACAGATCAACACTACAGAATGACATAATAGTGTGGATGCATCTCCATCTCACCACTGAACAGTTCTGCAGTGAGACGTGACCCAGGTACCAATACTAACACAGCCGATATGTCTTGTGATCTTAGATCGAAAATATTCTTGATTTCACACAGAATTTATGAGATAATAAAGTAGTAATGGTTATGGTGTATGGCGCCTCACTGTTAGCTCACAGCACCAGTGGGGGGTTCAAATCCCACCTCTGCTTGGTGTGTGGAGTTTACATGTTCTCCTCATACTCCATGGGGTTCTTCCAGCAGACCAAAGGCATGCAGTTAGGCTAATAGCTGCATGTGCCGTTGCCCATTGATGGACTGGTACCCCAGCCTTGTTCCTTGTCCTGTCTGCCTGTCTGGGCTAGACTCCAGATCCCCTGTCACCTTGACTGTTATAAGTGATTGGAAGATGGATGGATAAAGGAATAATTATGAAGACCATACAGAGACCTGTACAACTGTGAGTAGTGGTATTTTATGTGCTGGCATATGCAAATTCATTAGCTAATTATGATACAAAGGCAAATAATTAAAACAAATAATGGCACGTTTATGCAGAAATTCCTCACTTGCTATGATCTGAGGAATGCCAGCACATTACTTTTTAGAGTAAAACATGAAAAAAGTTTCTTTTGCAAAAGATTTTTATTGCTGCAAAATGGCTGCCAGCAGATAAATAAAATAATCATTAGACTAAAATTTTACCTATAGGTGGCGGAGTTTCACACATATTTATCATCTTGTGCTTCAATGAAATGATACTTTTTTTGGCCATTGTAGATATATGTGTACAGGTATATCACAATTCCTTAGTATTCACTTATCACACCTACAGGTGAGACTGAATCTTGGGGTCGAAGCACTGGGTCAGTCATTTATCCAGGTTCCTTGGACCACTTTTTCCAGGTAAAGACCTTAATCAAAGGACACTCTACCAGCTATGGGATTTGACCCACAAACCATCTGGACACAGGTGATGTATTTTCTCTTGTCATTTATGTGTTTAACCTACATAAAACCTGGCCTCTAAAGTATGACAGAGTCAGATATCAGTCTCGCACATCTGTCAACTTAACCTACTCCATTGGGTTGTAATGAAATATTATTGAAAAAAAATTGCCGTCATAGGAGAATTAAAAATGCAGTCAAAGATTTGCAGAGCCAGGAGATCAACAAACGGCAGGGAGAGTTCAGGTGAGCCTGGGCACCATGGACTAACAGGGAGAGTCCATTTCAGCTTGGGTACCATGGACTTTGAGGTAAACACATGAGAATCCACACGGTAACATCAGCTAGACGGCATGCAGGTGAACGCTGTAGAGCTGTAGTATTCTTTTGGGTGTTGGCAAATGGAAGCCTCACTGTGGATGCGTTGGTGCCTCTTCAGCTATACAGATGCATTAAATTAATAAGACGATGCTTCTTTGCAAGCCAAGCATTACAAGCAGCCCTGTTCTAATTGTTAAGTCCTTATAGTTCCTCCCGCATCCTCTGAACTGTTGATAGTCCTCTGTCAATCTGTTACAAGGCAGCCAGAAATCTGTCTTTTTATCCATTTATAGACTGGAGCAGTGAGGCTGAAAGCCTACTGCTAGGCATCAGTGAAGCTTTTGAAGTTGATACCGCAGGAGAATGTTTCTATTTCAGTGACAGGCCATTATGTGGGTGCCATGGAGAGAAAATGTTATCTCCGATCAAATACCTGTGGGAACCCCCAAAAGCTGAACCGATGGACT
Source organism: Gymnarchus niloticus (assembly GCA_009936485.2). NCBI lineage: Eukaryota > Metazoa > Chordata > Actinopteri > Osteoglossiformes > Gymnarchidae > Gymnarchus > Gymnarchus niloticus. The sequence continues at coordinate 2,742,467 of JAACJT020000030.1, forward strand.
GATAAGGACATCCAGTTAAAACTCTGGGGGGGGTGTCCCACAGGGGTGTCACTGTAACAATTTGACACGGCTTTCTAAAATTTCAGCCCATTTCATCAGGCTTACTTGGCGATGACGCCATCACAATAGTCACCCCACGCACCATCGTGCTTTGGAGGACTCACACCTCCATTGGCACATCGGCGTGGTGACCCCATGGGCGAGCACTTTTGCTTTGTTCTTTTGCGGTTGATGGTTCAAATCCCAACCTTGCTCTGAGCGTGTGCAGTTTGCAAGGTGGCCCAGTGTTGTGCAGGTTTTCCCTGGACAGATCGATTCCATCCTGCAGTTCAAAGACAGGCAGTTAAGTGAACTGGTACCTCAACCTTACTTGTGCTTTCTAATGGACTGGTGCCCCGTCCAGGTGCCGCTGGGGCCTGTGCTACCTGGTGTAGACTACATGCCTCCACTGAGCCTGGATTTGTAGTTAGAAGATGGCTAGCTGCAGATCAAAACAACATCTGCAACCATCAGTTTACTCCAAGAGAACGTGTAATAATGCTAACATTCCTCCATAGCCACACATGGACATAGCTGAACAGATGGCAAGACATGGATGGGTGACTCTCAGTTTAATGTATAATTTGGATGAACATAGCAGGTTTAAACAAGGGCTAAAATGTAGAAAATCCTGATAAAACTCATAGAATACGTAAGCACAATCAGCTGAGATCATTCTGTATTATAGGCTATTTATATTTTTTCATAATGAATATCTCTGTTTGGACCAACATAAATATATTGTGAAACAATATTTTCCTTATTCCCTTAAGTCTTTGTAATTTTAAACTAATGATATATATGCTGTGTTATTTTGAAAAAATGCAGTTTTTTCAGATCCACCTTGTTTTTTTTTCTTTTAAATAAACTTAACAACACGAAAGCTCATCCTTCAAACAGACATTGGGAATGATGAATCTCCCACCAGAAATATCAAGAGGGGAACTGAAAGAACCTGTCTAGCATTAAAAAGCAGTCCTTTGACCTCTTAGAGATGAGCCTCACCCATCATCCACTGTGCTCCTGTCCATCTCTACTCCCTTTGATCTTTGGATATGCAATCAACGTCTGTTAGGACAAAGACCTTGATTCCCTCTGCTGCAGACTGATCCGGGGCAAATGCAATGCTTTTAATCTGAGCAATACTTCCTTTATGCACTAAATGAGGATTTTATTTACCTTGCAGTTTATATATGTATGTTAATGCTTTGCTATTTATGAATCTAGACCATTTTTTTAGGACTCTAAAACTTTTTTTAATCACAGTTTTCACCCAGGCTGCACTTTATAATAAACATCACTCCAACATGGAAATCTACTTGGGATTTTGTTCTGTCTGAGTGCAATATGAAGCCAGTCACACATGTATGTTCACGCTTTCAACTCCCATTGCTCATTAAGAAACGAGATATTTAATTTGGCTCCAGTGAAGAGGATCGGCTAATGCGTGTTCCTTGGGAAAAGTTCTGTTGACAACACAAGCCAGCTGCCTTGCCGACCAACTCCCTGTCAGTCAGTGAGGTAATTTTAAAATATGACTGAGGTAGCTGAGTTTTGAAAAGACATTCCCTGTTCTGTAGCTGACTGGAAGTCCGCCGTTGTCTGTTATAATGACACAGATGCAGAAGCATCAGTGGGACGTTCCAGAGCCACCTGAAGACTGCCTACATCATGCTTGCAGAAACCTGTCAAGACGATAGCAGGAGGAACAGCGTGACGTTAATGGCCAATTCCGTGGAAGCCTCCCAATTCATGTCACAAAAAGTCAAGGCCACTCCGGCCTTAAATAGGCTTAACCAGGGCCCACCCAGGTGACTCAGCAGCCTGCACTAACAAGGAAAAATACAGGCCCTTTTAGGCCTTGAAAAAAAAAAACTTGACGTTTACACCCATATGATTTCAAAGTCAGTTAATAGCTTCCAAATCTGATAAGCACCATGTTAGAGTGTGGTGGAATGAGCTGTCATTACATCACAGAAACATTCTCATAGATAATTTTGGTAGTAATCTAGATTCTTTTTGTCTAATCTTTTTTTTTTGGTAGGATGATCAATGAGAAATAGTTACCCAGAGCAACACTGTTGTTTTATGCAACAATGAGATAGGGCAAAGACTTTGAAGGAGCTGTGGTGACTGTCATGGATATGGTAACATTTACATGGAGGATCCTTGAGCATTTATAGACCATTATCTTACATGCCTATGACTGTATAAATCAAATAATCACAAAGGATAATTATATGTAAATAATGACTCCCTGGACACTACCCTGGTGATGAATATTTATGACTGTCTACAAAAAAATTCTTAGTAGCTCATTGTCAAATGAACTGGAAGAACAATCGTTATCTGACACCTGACAAGATGACCAGAGCAAGGAATATTTGCAAGCTCAGACTTATAGCTGAGATGTACCTGATTGGCAGTAAAACGCATGAAAACTCTGTCCCCAAATATTACTGATTCTGAGCCAACCAATGACACTCAAAGGCACTTCAAATTTTCCCACAGTAGGGTGACTAGTTGAGAAGAAACGGTAACCTGATTCCCGCCTGAACAGCTAGGGCTCTATTTTGCACCAGTGGAAAACGCGACGCTAAGTGGTTTTGCTAGTTTCGTACCAGCACATTCCTCATTTTCACACCAAGTGCGTGCGTTTTCAAAATAACAAATGATTTTCCACGTGCTTTCCGCTCGTAGGAATGGTGTTTTTTAAATGAGGTGTGGCTGGGCATTGTCGGCAGGTTGCTATTTTAAGGCAGCAAAATGACATTACGCTTTTCACTAACAAAAACCACATCTAAAGTCAGTGGCGTATTATTAAACGATATTTAAGTGGTGCGTTTTAGAAACTTGCGGGTGCACGATGCTCATTATGGCCACAGGTATGCACTCGAAGTGCACTAATGGGTTTTTGTTATTTTATTTCATTCATATACATTTTATTATAGAGTACAGATGAATGAATCATTTTGAGACAAATTTCTCTCCATATTCCCACGCCTGCTTCACCTCAACAGGCTTAGGTAGACCAGTGGTGCTCCTGTAAATGATGTGCTCCCACCTTTTCACTTCTCACACGAGCATGTCTGCTTCCTCAGCTAAAAACCGATTCAGTTTGCCAGGTAAAAACGCCGTTATAATAGCAATCTGCCATAGCTCATGTGCCCCTGCCTTTTAAAGGTGAGGTGACGTGTCATTGTGGTTGGCTCATTGCATGTTATGCCCAAAACACACCTCTGAATAATTAGGAGAGTTAGGACAAACTTTTTTTACCTTGCGCTGGCACGAAGTCTGTTTTTTCTGCCGTCAAAATAAATTGAATGTATGAATTTGGACGTGCCCATAAATGTTATTTGTGCCTTGCGCTTTACGCTTTGCGTTAGATCGTTAAAATAGAGCCCCTAGATGGCTTGCACCTATATCCACTGTGTGAAAGCCAGGAAAATGATGAGCAAGCCAGGATTGTGGTGTTTCTTCCCTGACACAAATCCAGCATCACGGACACAAGACGCCTCGCAGGTATTTTATCCACTGCAACTTAAACTGCAATGCAAGAGTTCATAAGAATTTTCTTTGTGACACAAGGGAGAAGTTTTCAGCAAAGTTCCTTGTTTTTTTATAGCTGCTATCAGCATGTTTTAATATTTCACCTCCTAGATTACATTTCAGCTTATACACTACTCCAAGTATTTAATTTGCTTTGTTGGTAAAACCTTAAGGCATGCATGTATTGTCCTGACACATCGACTGTACTAGGATTTGAATCCTGCCCCTGATCTTATTGATTCTTGGTATGCTCTACTGCCTTTTGTTCATACACCATCTATTGCTCTTCAGTCCCAAAGCATGCCCTTGACCATACTATTTTTAAGGGCAGGGGGTTTGGAAATAAGTGATGATATAATTGAATAATTAGTCACTTCTGATGTTCCCCGAAGAAACAACTCATTTGGATTGTTCATTATCTTCACTGTCAGTGTAGGGGTACTCTTCCAGCTGAACCAGCAGAGGTAAATCAGCAGAGCAAGAGGCATTTCATTTCTCCCTGATTAACTTGTCACAGACACATTATTGCCCAGCATGGTACGTCCCAATTCGCAGTCGTACCACTCGTCCTGAATGCAGCTCCGGTTCATTAAGGCGTTAATGGATTTTTGCCATTTCATAATGTTTTTATAATGTTTTATTATGAAAACATTATGAAATGTATCATTATATGATATTGCTTCTAAATAGATGAGGTGACAATCAATGTAGATTTTTTTTTTAAAGGTCACTAAACTCACAATCCTATTCAGGTCAGAGTCGGCTATATTTAGAAATTAAGTGGGCTAGGTGTACCTTATTGGTGTTAATGAAAGAACAAACATTTGCAGTATTAAAAATGTCTTAAAATTTTGGTATGTTCTCCTAGCTAGAGAAGAGAAACATGGACCTACTGTAAAGAGTTTATCAAGAAGAAGAAACTTTCATTAAAAGACAAGAAACCCTTCACGTTAAGCACAATATGGAAGCTCTGAATGTAAAACAAAATGCTTCTGGATTACAGTCCCTATCTCCACTCAGCATGTTTTCTGGAGGACTGCCCAAGTCTCCTTTTACGGTTTAAATCTGTGACAACGTGTTGCTGAACTGCGCCTGTAACTTCAATGTAATCCAGGTCAAATGGGAGTCGGCTCGTAAATGTTCTCCTCATTAGTGAATCGTAACAACTCAGATTTCCCTGACTTTCAGAGTGCCGAACCGATTCGTTAGCATGACAAGTTGTGTTGTCAGTAAAGTCGTTGGCCATCTTCCATGGCCATTAGATTCACTAGGTGCTGTAGTTAGACATTCAGCAGTTTGGTCTCAGCTGCAGTTCAAAACAAAGTCAGACAAACATGTGCTTGGCAGACTGTTATCTGGACTGACCTTGTCTCTTAGGAAACAACCTTTAAAATAATGAGAAAAAAAACACCCCAATGGAGTAGGCTAGCCAAAGCAAGTTGACTTCCAAAACGATGTCAAGCAAGTTGAGCTCAAACCAGTCTAAAAGCAGTGCAAGAACATGCCCTGATGTTTTGACATTAAAGTTTTTATTCTTAACAAAAAATGTTCATGCATTTCTGCAGAATGGAAACACTGTTGGCCTTAAGATTACACTATAATTTAATTTTTATTATATATAGCATTTATAATAATGAAAAATGGTGGCATTTATTTTGATATGAAATCCATATTTTCACACTAGTTTGCTATTTGGTTGTACTGATAAAAATACATTCTATTTCTTCAGAAACATTTAACTAAAAAAATTACCAGTATCCATCTTAATTAGGCAATAATAAAGCTTATATTTTAAGATTTTATACTGAATTTTAGCTTAAATATGCAGCCAAACCGGCTGCTAAACTATACATTTTACATTGCTTTTGTTTTAGGAGGTAACAGTTACTTATGTAGCAGTTTAAGATAGTAACTTTATAAAAATATTCTCTAAGTCCACTTGTGTGTTGAATCATAAATGGGTTGTTAAGAAATAATTATTAATTCAACACTTCCCAGCTTTAATTTATGAGCTTAAAAGACAAATGAACAAACATGTATTTATTTGGTAAAGACAGATTTATGCCCACGGATTTTCTTCATTCAGTACATTGGTTTGAAGCCCAAGTTTAAGTGTGAATTCACAATGTAGCTTTTAGTATTCAAAACAATACGTGTGGTCATGAGCCCAGTGTTTTGTTGCCAGGGAACCGGCCTCATTGTTACAAACATCTTCAGCAGGACTAGCGTAGCTGACAAAAGCCTGACTGTGACCTGCTTTAGCCTACGTTGCAGAAAGTTCAATGCCTGTGTCTCATTTTAGTGTGCAAATAATTGTGATTTATGCATTTTTGGCAAAGAAACGGTCATTCAGAAATCAATGAAATTCTCTACATGTTTCATCTGTATGTCAAATGTACAATTTTTAAACATCTGAAATGGACTAAAACTGAGCCTTGGCGTGTGAAATTAAGTGCAAGTTAAAACCGGGAAATTAAAGATTTCTCATTCCACAAACTTCAGGACAGAGGAGCATTTCATTAATGAGAGGCAATTATTTTTAATCAGGAAGAACGCAAATTATATAGAAAAATTTGCCCCGTAAATTCAATTTATGATATATAACCCATTAAATTCAATCTACAGTGTATTTAACTGCAATACTTCATATATTAAAGTATTGCATGTTAACACATCGCTGACTTTAGGCAACATAACATCTCCAAATACCAGATATTCAGAATTTTCTTACTTATTAAACGTTTTGTAAAGGTTGTAAGGTATATAACTCAAAATTTTGAATTTTGAAGCACATGCAACTCAGGTACATTCTGGTGTGGGTGGTTCATTGGCTAACAGTTATTGTCTCACACCTTCAGGGTTGAAGGTTAGAATCCTGCCTCCACTCAGTGTGTGTGGAGATTGCATGTTCTTTCCGTGTCTCTCAGGTTTCCTCCCACAGTCTAAAGACATGCAGCTGTGCTAACGGTTGTCTCTACACTGCCATGTTGGTGTGTCTTCAGTGATGGACTGGCATTTCACCCAATGTGTGCCCCAGCTTTGGGCAGCTGTGCTGCCTGGGATGGCCCCCTGACCCCATTATGACCCTAACCAAGAGTGACTGGAAGATGAAAGGGTAACTTTTGCCCACCTGACAGCAACGTGCAGTTTGCAAACTTTCTCTCATTCCCAGGTACATGAGTTTTGCTTCAGAGAAAAATGCCTATGCCTGCGTATCTCATCACAAAGTCTCTTTCTACAACTTTGTGTAGGTGTCAATGAAGCCTGGGATCGGACTGAATCAAAGATGTGATGTGATGGTGGAAAACCTTATTTTCTCCCATATAAATATATCAACTAGTGTTTTATATATATATATATATATATATATATAATCTGCAGATGTTCTTCAAGGCTTCATTACTGTGAAATCTTAATCATAGATCTTGCTTACATATCAACGATAAAGGTACAGCTAAAATAAGCCGTGGCCTCCAGTTCATTAAATATTGATGCGGTAATTGAAATCGCGAACTGGTGTTAATGCAGGAGTCATTGTTCAGTTCTCAAGAGCGGGGATGAGTAACGGTTCGAGAGGATGGTAGAGACATTAATCATGATAACGCTACTCCACTCTGCTCAGCACACTTCAAAGAAAACAAAAGTTAGGTCCTGATAATGGACCAGGAGAACACGCGCCAAAGGCACAGACCATAAACAACACCAAAAAACACGAGTGAGCCAGGCGTAGGAGAAGATGGCTCACCCACTGCACGAGGGGTCACTTTCTCACGTGTTTTATACTACAGTCCTTATATAGAACATGGAGAATATGGGTGGTTGGAAATCTCCTCCCTCGGGGTTTTGGTTTAAGGGGCTCAAAGTGAGTTAGCGGTTTTCACAGAGCACTGCAAAGTAATTTTGAGTGCTTTGTCATTTCCTGAGGAAGGGTTAGGGTCCTGGTTCACGTCCCAGCGAAAGACCTGCATTGTTAATGACCACATCGAAATACCTCGTATCCCAAGTAATGCCGGAATCCATTTTGCAGATGCATGGCAAAAAAAATGAGCATGGCATCTGAAAAATATAATTCGATAAACCTCTGAGAGTTTTTATTCATTAATGGGGAGAAGCGAAATCTATCTAGAGTATAAGCCACTTTTTCCTGTGACATAATAAAAAGCTGAATTCCCATGTGCTCTGGATTCCCTCTTAATTATTTTTAGAGTGGTGTGTTTAAATTTGAAGATATTTAATCAGGGCCCCCACCAGTCACTGTCACTTTATCACGTCCTTCCCCTACGACTAATGGACTCCTCGCATTTTGGCACTCCAAAGGGAGTGTTTTTAAGGCATGCTGATAGACGGCCGTCGGGTCCTTGAAGCCCAGGAATGGGAGGCTATAGGCTTTTAGGTGAGCTCAAGGGGTTATGTCGGGAATGGAGGATGAATACAAACAGCTTTGCTTTTCTCTGTGCCTCCATCACAGCACAAAAACAAACAAACAAAAATTGGCTTTGGATGATTAGCTGACTTGTCATCTGGTGTTTTACCAGTATATAACCAGATTTATATGCTGTGCTAAATCTCATGGAAAACCTCACAAAAGAAAACTTGGAATTACGAGACATGAAGGATATATCATCCATATCATGTGGGCTGTAATTTTGGGTAGTTCCTTGTCCAGATTAAATTTGGGATTATGAGACATGAAGGATATGCCATCCATATCATGTGGGCTGTAATTTTGGGTAGTTCCTTGTCCAGATTAAATTTGGGATTATGAGACATGAAGGATA
>JAACJT020000030.1:2750932-2766402 GCA_009936485.2 Gymnarchus niloticus
TGCCATCCATATCATGGGGGCTGTAATTTTGGGTAGTTCCTTGTCCAGATTAATACTGCGTGAGAAGGTGTCCCTGTCAGATTATCATCACTGACGCAGCCTTTACTGCAGCATGTGTGTCCACATCTCGCTAAGGTAATCTCCTATTAACCTATAATAAAAGAAACCTAAAAATTGAAAAGAACAATAAAAAGATAAATTTAGACACAAACAGGCCAATTAGGATAAGTAAATCTCTTGGTATGCAATGGGGAGAGAAATGTTGTTTAAGCCTTAGCAACTGCTTAGATAGTTAATTATGCATCACAGAAGACAGCTGAGTGAAGTTAGTAGACACTAAATCTTGTTTACGTTCCGTGTGGGAACCTAAACATCAAAAAGGAGCAGTTTTGTCTGAGACTAGCCTGCACGGGTAAAAACCACTTCTATAGCATTTTGTATGTGACACTTGAAAGAAGTAAAATGTCCCCGTAGATCTTTGATTTATAAATAAAACCATAAGAATAGGCTAAGTTTCCAAGTGGCTTTGTTCATCTTCCTCCACACCAATCATAACGTTGGCAGATAATTGTTTGATTGCCTAGAATGAGGAGCTTGTTTTGAAGGGAGCAAACAAGTATGTTATATATGGGGGCTTAATTAGCCCATAATGACTGATAATTGCTTACAGGTTTTTAATAAAGGAAGCCAAACTTGTAGAACCAAATTAAGAACATGGAATAATGAAAAAATAAATTATAATGAAATAATGATATGTTTGATTTAGTGTCTTAACATCTAAGAAGACAATTAGAAAAAAATGCATACATTCCAAAAATTAAACTACCTTGGGATTGGTAATTATGGGCAATCAAAATTTAATAGCCTAGCCCCTGTTCCTGTGTTAAGAAAAATAAAAAATACTTTATAATGTCCTAGAACCCAATAAACAAATGTTTTCAGACCTAGCAGGAATAAAAGGACAGTTCATTAACAGCCCTCAGAAGTATGAGATTTGCAGCACTAACAGGTTTTAGATTAACTTATTGCTAGTGTTAAACAAAGTTGTCTTAATTGACAGACATTTCCCATATGTTAATATTAGCGTATTTGTTGTTGTGAGATAAATGATGCATCATTTGGTAGACTTACGCCATAGACTTTTATATGAGCGCTGCTCGCTTAACAGCGCATTTTTTTGTTTGTTTCTGGAGGAGTGCCACATCATAGTTCGTCTGGACCTCAGGTTTTCCGACTTGCACACCAAGGGCTGAGGTCCAGCAGGATAAAATGCAGCACATGCCATTATCTAGACACAACACGCTCCGGGGCAGGGAAGCGGGGTTCGGTGGCTCGTATACGGTGAAGATGACTGCAAAGCTCCTGTTACACCACATCATTGACCGGCTTGTTTGGTTTCCTCTGACTCACCGGATCATTGCAGTGCGGTGTTCGCATGTTAGCTCAGGCGCTTTCAAGAAAATAGCTTGTGTTACCCTGGCAATTCTGTCATAGTTCATAAGTTATTAGGGTCTTATTCCCATGGAAAAGCATACAGGACATGGCGTATAAATTAAGATAAGGAATTGGGTAATAACTTGGTTTTCACTCCACATGAATGCTTCTTTGTTCTTTAGCCTCACAGGAATAACCAAATCTTGCTTCCATTTTTGAGACGTTGTTTGTTATTTGAGGTATAGGGGCTTTTCTTTCAGTCTTCATAAAATCCCCCATCCGAGGAGTCGAGGCAGAGGTCCAAATGGGTCAGGTCGCCAAAAGGAGCTGTTCTTACAGTCTGCCCACATAATGAACTGTGGTTCTGGTACCTAACAGTGCATCTGAAATAACATCAAAAGGAATTTTAAAAAACCTCAAGTGAAATATAGTCCTGAAAGGCAGACAGAAGCTTCGGAGTGGACCATTTTTATGGTTTTTCATGGTTGCTTAATAATGTTCACACACTGGGTGCAGTTATAATTATACGGTCCCTGCCCCAACTGAACTGTGATGGAACGTTAGTACGTCATCATCTTTTTCGTAGGGAAGCTGCAATCAGGTCAAAAACATACAGACCCACTGATTAAAAACGAAACAGCTTACTGGAACTGCAATTTAGAAATTTGTATTAGTCTAAATTTCAAATGAGTTTTTTTTTCTCTCAGCTTAAATTGACCATCCCTCCAACTGTATTCTGGCTACTTAGCGCAGACAACGTGGTGATGGGGGGGGGCTGTGGCTTGGAGCCTATCCCAGGCAGGAAAGATAAAGGGCAGGGGTTACAATGCTCTTTAATCGCCTGCATTTTTCCTTCTGTGAGGAGGTATAATACACACTTTTAATCCCCTGGCCGCGGTTCCTGTTAAAAACTCTTTTCAGCTGCATGCCTAATTGAGATCTGTTTATCACTTTGCAGCAATGTGCTGCTTTACTAGACTTAGAGGGATACTTTGAAAATTGCGCTACCTGGATCTTTGACACTGCACTCAGCACAGCCTCGAGTTTACAGAAGCACAGCATGCCGGTTAGACATCAAGGGAAATGGCAATTTGCATGTAAGCTGCCAACTTTAATTATCCTTATTTTCTGTTATTAGACATGAATGCCTAATTGCATCCGTCCATTTTTCATAGCCGCTTGTCCAATTTAGAATAGTGGTGAGCCTGGAGTCATCCAAAGAAACAAAGTGAATTTAAACATGATTTAATTCTTTTCTTAAATAAACTTAATTGAAGTAGTGAATTTAATGAAATTGCAAATTATACATCATAAAATGCAAATTTGAGTATAGTTTTATATATTTTAACAGAGACTTTCAGTTTTTAGTGTGCAGCTCAGTGGCTCAGAGCAGATGGGCTCTGAATTGCATGTAGTATGTGAGTTTAGTCTCTAAATTGCCCATAGTGTATGAGTGTGTGTGTGTGTGTGTGTGTGTGTGTGTGTGTTCTGCAATGGACTGGTATCTCATCCAGGGTGTACCCTAGCCTTAGGCCTTATGCTGCCTGGGATCGGCTCCAAGTTCTTCATGGCAAAAATTGGGATAAGACTGATGGACAGATTTCCCCTTTTATAAAATGTCTGATAGTTTCAGGACATATTTGCACTCAGCATTCAAAAGTGTATAAATCCGATTTACGTAAAACTCACACTCAGATGTGTGTGTGTGTGTGTGTGTGTGTACGTGTGATAAAAGATCTTGGCTGAGTTTGCACGATTTAGTTGACGTGATTCACCTTATTAACTGTGCCATAAAGGCTGCGTCATGTGGTATTTATCCATCGAGTGAAGTCTGTGCTGTGAATGTGAATTACTGACAGTGGCACAGGCTTGAGAAAAACCACTTCTCCGCAGCCCGCGTCGAGAGAATGACCGCTGCCACCAAGCTGTTCGGAGTTCACCTTAATCGTCAGGACTCATTACGCCGTGGAGAGTACCACGAAATTAGCACTTAGTTGCATTTCGTCTGTGTTCCACTGTGCTCTACGCAGTCTGACTTACACAGCTTGAGTATGTTGCGATGAGATGCAGGTTTTACTTACTTGTGCACCTGAGCTGAGTTCCTGCAGCATCTGCAGATTCTACCAGGACGTTGCATGTGCGGCCGCATGATCCAGCCATGCTTCTGCCCACCACAGCTCTAACGAGCATCTGTGTTTGACGAATTCTTACCTTTCTGCCCTTTCGCCAGAAACTATTTTGAAAGCCACATTCCTTTTCTCTAATCCCCTTAGGAGTTCTTTAAGAGCTTCGTTCAGAAATCCATCCATTTTCCACAGTTGTCCAGTACTGGACTTGCTGTGTGCCTGGAGTCTGCCCCAGGAAGCACAGCACAGGGATATCCTGTTTGGAAAAGCTCATCACAAACGTTTCTTAGCGGTAATATACAAATACATGTTGTGCTCACATATTACTGCCGTGCAGTCATCAGTCATTTCTAGTTCCAACAATACAAAAATCAGCTCTCCCAATGTCTGTCATTATCTGTTAACATCACCAATTACAAACATGTAGCCCTGAATGACAGGTGAAGATGTCAATAATGTGTGAAATCACAGTAGCAATATTGAGATCTGTGCGACTTTCATGTCTTATGACCTTCGTATGTTAGCATGAAATGTTCAAAAATAATAACGCACTGTCTAAATCTGTCATTTCTCAATAATCAGTGCACTTATGCCTGTACGAAAGCATAAATAACATAGGGTTAGTTTTAGTTTAATTTTGGTCTTTTCCTAAACTGAACATTATGCTAATTTCTTCTAGATATTTATGACCCTAGAAATAACCTGAAACCTATTTTTAAATAATTCCACCGATGCCTTGCTATACTGTCTAATGTCATCGTGAAGTAGCCACCACTATTCAGCCTCTAAATATGTGCTCCCTCTTTTGTGGCATGCTTAAATTAAATCTGCCCCTGGCAACCTTGTTTTCTTTACCTGGACCTTTGCAAGTGTCTTACCTATATCCTTTTAAAGAACACAATGTTCCAGATAAGGGATGAATGAGAGTGTTGTCCAGATTTGGATCTCTTCTCTACTGTATAGTCCTCCAGATGACTTTAATGTTTTTTTTTTTCCAGTAGTATGTCTGGTGGCTGTGAAAAACTGTCCCAGGTAACTTGTGAAATATTCTTGTGTCACTTTGAAATTGTCAAAATCCGTTTGGGCTGTATTTTACCAACCACCTTGAGTAGCCCGTACTGATTTTGTAAAGACCTAACTATACTTGTGTTTACTTTCCCCTGCCATCCGCTAGAAATCTGACTTTGACCAATTCTGTTCAAGCGTTCTGTATAGGTGAATTTTGAGCACTTTCTTGAAAAAAGGCAGGGGAAGCCAAAACCACCCACCCAGGGATGGAGGGGTGTCAGCTTTTACAGGGATCTTGTAGATTTGCCTTAGTTGTTCTTTTGGTGATCTTGTGTGCCAATACCAAGGCCTTGAACCTGATACCAGGTCCAGCTGATAGCGAACAAAACTTGTCAGGTACCTAATTAAGAAAAGAGCAATCCTGAGTCATCTAAGCTGGAATACAAATAGAAAGGCCTTCACTGATTTTCTTGTAAAACGCAAACTGTGGTGTGCAAACTATGCTTTTGCTAGAGCAACCAAATACGTTAGCAAACTTTCTGTCAAGTGTCACATGAATAATCTGCACTCCAGAAGACACCATGAGATCTGCCTAGCTAATTTCCTCCATAAAAGCACAATTGTTCATCTCCAGCGACACCAAAGACTGAATAAAACTGTTGTTCTCTGTTCTGCTTTTTAACTTTTTCTGCTTTGACTCGTGCCTTTCTCTTCAGCCTGAATTCTGCTAGACATGCTGTTTAATTTGTGATTCAACATCATGTACAATACTTCAACACTTGCCAAGGCTAGACATTTTGGCTGTAGTCACAGTTTACCGTAACTGTTGCTATCACAAACAGGACTTGGAGTGTTTGGCTAAAACATGTTTATTGGCATTCACAACTAAGACATAGCACTTGAAAACAGGCTGCTCATCCACAAAGCCACGTTTACTGCCTAATGATCCCTTGAACCATTGTATGGTGCAGGACACAGGTAGCCAAAGGGAATTGGAGCTGCTGACTGGATGGCCAACACCAGAATGAGGTACACAAAAAAGTATGGTTCAAGGTCAGGGCACGGGAAAATTAGAAACAGGAAGTAAGACAGGAAATGGGATGGGAATTGGGCCTGAGACAAGAAAAACAAGATAACCACAATGAATCAAAAACATAACACCGGTCTCATGTCATACCAACTGCAGAACTTCAGCTAATCAAGACCACAAACCCAGAAGCAATTCATCGGCACACAGAGCTGCAAAGCCTGTGTCAAGACCCCGAAACAAAATGCATTCTGAAGCGACTTCAGAAACCCTGAAGCTTGTCTCCAAACTAAATGGGGTCCTAGGCTTTACCCTCAAAATGCAATGACAGTGACTGAACAGACTAATAATGTTTATTGCTGCCTCAGCTACATGATTACAATGCAGCAGTGGAACAACAGTTATTAAAATGATAAATATACAGTGATTGTACTTCACGACTTTTTAATTAAGCTTGTATATATCTAAACATTATTTAAGGAATACTTCTATCCTCATATGCTTCTCATGGTCAGGGTTTCAGGGGTGCCTGCAGCCCATTCCAGGCAGCACAGGGCTAAGAAGGATTGCCCGTCTTTTGCAGGATTCACAAACACACAGAAACACATGCACAAAAACAAACACACATACTATGATCAATCGAAAGACACAACTGCCCGTCCTTGGACTGTGGGAGGACATACGAACTCCACATACACCGAGCAGAGGTGGGATTCTAGCTCCTAATCTTGGAGTCACTGTGTAATACGTTTGCGTCTCTATTTTAATTTCCTGCAGTCCCAGTCGTTGTGATTGAATGCACCGAGAACCACTGCATTATAAAAAGCCATTAAATGTTCCCAGTTTTCTTAGCTTGACCACGGCTTCGCTGGTTCGCTAGTCTGACCCACAGAAGTGTATTCACAACCAGTGAAATATACTTTTTTTTAGCCCCTGTTGTAAAAATTACGTTAACATAATCGAATGTAATAACCCTTACAACTTTTTTGCTACAATTTTTTTCTTTCTCAAAAGAAAGGAAGCTGGTTGCTGAAACACGATTTTATATATTACAATTGATCCACTAGTTACTGGATCGCTAACGACAAACCTTTATGAATGGTATTACTGTGTCCAGTAATAAAACCTAAATACACATCATTTGCAAACGTAATGTCAATCCTTTTATCGCTCACATATAATTTTTTCCAGCGTTGTTTTTATTTATCAGCAGCTATCATTATAGCAAGCTCTCGTGTTGTACTAGTTTGGGATCAGTTTTACATATTTCGGATCACACTGGATATTGTTCAGAAAAAAGTCACTATTCTTTAATACCAAGTAGATGGAAATGAAAGAAAAACATTTCTGCAACAAATGTAATGATATAAAACACTTAATTTGTTTTAACGCTATCACTGAACAAATTGTTAGAAATGCCAAAAACAAAAATGCAAGAAAATACAAAACATGAGATCAACAGACACAAATACTTTGTAGCCTTAAAACTGTAAAAATGGAACGATATTCCACTGCGTGGCGGAGAAAAAATGTCACACACTTCAGTTTTTCATTTGACCATCTTGAGCTTCGATTAAGGAGCATTCCTCGTGGCATTGTTTGGATGAGTTTATGCAATGTTTCAACATTTTTAGTATCCTAGATTTTCATTAATTTTTCATCAAATCTTGTACTGACAACAGGAGAGTCGAACCACTCCATAAAGTCTTCTCTACCACATCCCAAAGACATTCAATGGGGTTAAGGTCAGGACTCTGTGATGGCCAGTTCATGTGTGAAAATGATTCTTCGTGCTCCCTGAACCACTCTTTCACAGTCTGAGCCTGAAGAATCTTGGCATTTTTGTCCTGGAATACGCCCGTGCTGTCAGGGAAGAAAAAATCCATTGATGGGATAACCTGGTCATTCAGTAGATTCAGGTACTCAGCTGATGTCATTTTATTGCTGCATAACTTTGCTGAGCCCAGACCAGACTGTAGGCTCTTAAGTACTGTATTTGCTTATTTAAATTGAAATGGTGACTTTTTTTTTGGCCAGACAGTGTATAAACATGTAGAAATAATATTTATCACCTAAATACCTTTGGTTTAGTAAGTAAACCTACAGCAACAAAAGAATTCTTGGTAACAACAAAACAAGAACATCCCGAAAAACCATCCCTGATAAAAGTTACACGTTCAGACCTTCACACCTCATAAATGTAATAGTGTGATAATAGCTATGATTTTTTCAGACATCAATTTGAAATAAAAATGGTTAATTAATCTTGTGAATTATTGCGTAATGTATTGCTAAATTCTTGCATTAAACTTTGTAGCTTTAGTTTCTGCAGGCAGTGATGATGTGATGAAGATCTACGCTGGTGATGTCTGGAAATGTACTATACCAGACATCTTGTTTGCTACAATCCACTATTTGGACCAGATCAATTCATAATGAATCGAACTTGACATGCTTTCAAAATGCGCTAATTTTCACCACATACTAAATTAAATATGAATAACGATGTACATCCCAAACTGGTAGTGATCCGGAACTAGTTGATTGACTGTACTTCTTTGATATTTTTGGAAAAAAATCCTCTTCATGGGCAGTTTAAGAACGAGATCAGGGTTGGTACGTATTTTAGACCATTGTTTAATAATTGTTAAATTGACAATATAACCCTGATTTTTAGGTTCAAAACTGGTATTGGTCTAATTAACACTATGACTTCTTTAATTGGCAATATTGCTGTGTTCTGCCAGAACAGAAGGTTAAGTTGGAATTCAGTTATTCCATTTTGGGAAAATATCTAATATAAATCATGGAGTTTTTGAATAGCCTCAGTTACAGCTCATTGCTATATTTATATAAGAGCGGAATGAGTTTTAGCTCAAGTTTTCATATCGGTTCAGATGCCAGGAACATGTCCGTGATGTTTGAAGTCTGTGATTACGGACGCTTGGTTCTTTAATCCGCTGCAGGGTGTTTCTCCATAAGCTTCAGTCGTACTCTCTGGTTTCCTCTGCTTTTGTAAATGTAAGACATCAAAGGTGCGTATGAAACAGGGAAGTGGAGTTAGAGCGATGAAAACAAACGTGGCTGGACGGTGTAATGGCTGGGTTAAAGCGGCCCACCTCTCATATCCTCCACATTGTTTTTGCAGTGTGGATCACAATAACAAGTCAAGACAGCTGAAATTTGCTGGTAGTCCAAAACACACTGAAGTCCGGAAAGCAAGCCATTGAAATACGTACACCATGTTTTGTCAAATTAACGTTATATTTTTTGAATTTCTATTTTAAGTATTACCCAAGAATATGTTGCAACAGAAACACCTGATTTGAATATAGTCAAATTGTTACTCTGAATCTCATTATCCCTGCAGTTTTAGTTAATTAATAGAAATAACGTAAAATCTTAAATTAGCTTGAAACCACATCTAATGTGAATTAATTTCAATTTAAATTGGAGACAGTGCCGTTTTTAATAGACATAACCTTAATACAGAATGACACATTCCAAGTGAGGGAACGATTAGTGTAACTATTCAGATATTAGTTCAGTTTACATTTATCTGTTTAGCAGATGTTTTCCCCAAAGCAACATGCTAGCAAATCAGGCATGGATTTCGAGAGCAGGTTTAAAGGCCTTAGTCAAACCTGCACCGGTAATATGATTAGTCCACCAGCTATAGGATTCACACCCATGACCTGCCAGACACAGGCAGCAAGCTGTAACATAGGGAGCTACACACCACTCTGACTTGGGGAGAGTAACAATATATATTCTTTTCTGTTGTCAAGGAAATAGCTTAAACCTCAGTTACAATTTCCACTGTGTGGACAAAAATCTCTGGATATTTTAACTGTTACAGAAAACATTACCTGGAGACTTTGAGGTAAATTTGTCTCCTTTCTGAGTTTGAGGAAATTTTTGAGATGATAAATTTTTGTGGAATGTGCAGCTCTGGATATTGAATAAATGACTTCATATGGGTTTTCACCATCCCACACACGTTTTCAATGGATTTGAAACACATGTGGAATTATTTGAGCCTGTGGATGATTACTGACATTCCAGTTTTTATTAATAAGAGGAAAGAAATCTTAGAAAACTACTGTATATGGCTGGATAAATTGTTAGTGAACCCCCCCCAGAGTTTTTTTAAATTTTAAAGAAATGCTAGGAGTATAATTTTATAATATTTAAAATACCAGTCAGGTATCTTTCTCAGACTCTCCCTCAAAGTGTTCAAAAACTGTAAAACTATATGCTATAAAATAAATATATTTGTACAGTACTTTATCAAGGAGAATGATAGTCCATTGTCATACTGTTCATTCAGGACATGATAATTTCATGCAGAATGTGACTTTGGTTTACATCCATAAAAATAGCTTTCTTTGATTTGTTTCAGGTGCAAACGATGTCTGTTTATTTATCAGCCGTCAGTCTGTCTCATTGGATCTGGTTTTCAGCTCATTTGGCCTGATTTATTTAAAAGTAAAAAAACCCGGTACTTTCAGAATTATGTAAATGAATGTTTTTATACTGAGGTTTCATCTCACACATTACCAGCCGACTGCATTCAGAAGAATATAAATTTGTGCATGTAAAAATCAGGACTTCTGAGGACACTCTGGAATTTGTGTTTTCTAGGTTTCTAAATATTTGGTAAATATCTGTTGGCTTAAATGCTTGTTATGAACCCCCTCCCCACACACACACATTTACACTACTCATGTATATGAAACATTAACGATTAATATGAAATATGAATGATTGGTAATTTCACAAGGCTTTCTCCTGTTTGTTTTGCGGGCGGTCTTTATTTTTCAGATCCTGTGCTGTTAATCATTTCGCTTCCATCACCATCTTGTTAGAAGGATGCATTATTCTGACCTCAGACTTCCCTGTGCAACTCTGTGGTGGTTCAGACAGCACTATAAGCATCTGGCACCAAATATCTAGCGATTCCTGCCAGATCGTGCTTGGACGTGGCCGTAGAACCAGCCCACGGGTCCGCGTCAAGGCGGAGACGTGCGCCATGGGGTCAAGTGGGTCCCACTGGAGCTCCCCACCCACTGCTGAAACAGAGTGCGGTCCAGGGGGTCCGAATATCACGCTATGCTTCACAGTGTGTGGACACATCATTTTGCCACACAAAAGCTTAATCTGGGGACACAATTTGGTCAATTGTTTCACATGCAGAACAAACAATTTCTCTCAATATGGTTGAAAAATGGTTTCGAAATACATAATAGAAAATTAATAAATATCTTCAGACATTTAGTTACCAATGAGTATATTGTATAATCTTTGAAATACATTTTGTTTGGGCTTTTTTTGCCAGTTTTTATCATGTAATCAGCTGGTAATTATTTCGAAATCATACATATTTTGTAACTCTAATACGTGCCTCTTGTGGAATCTGGAATACCACAACAAATCAACAAATCATTCTTGCATTCACACTAACCCTAGACTGCATTAAGATCATCAGAATGCTCACAAGACTTGACCGGCGGTTCAGAATGATACAGTAGTTAAGCCCTAGATCTGAATGTATTTTGTAACTCTCTTGTTTCATAAATTGGGGCTTTTGATCTTGTAAATCAGAGCAGAAACATCAAAGACAAAAACACTCTGGCAGAGCAGAAAGGCGAACGGCTGTAATTGGATCTGTGGTGTATGACTGTAAAGGACCACCATTGTCCAGAACAGGGGCCTGAATTTCTAGTATTCGTAAAGATAGCGAACAGCCTCAGGCTAAATGGTTCATATGAATGTATAGTATGCAATATTCATAATTACACATTTTTAAAGGAATGCAAGATCATTTTTATTTAAACAAACAATTATTCATCCTAAACTGTCATTAGATTAGTAATCGCTAAACATTGGCTTTTATTTGATATGGCTCCACCCACAAAGATATAGACCGGACATGCTCTAATCACTGTTTGTTTACATGTGATCATTTTTTATATGACTGGCTCAACATGAAAGGTTTGCATTTACCCAAAGGTCACGGGGAGCTTGCTTTTTCACGTCTCCACGGTAATACGACTGTGATCGAGTTTAATGAGCTTGAATGAGCTTTTTACAAATTGAGTGGAGTAACTGGAATCGAAGATCTGATGCTTATTTTTGTAAATTTTCTTAATTATCCATACGGCATAACGGGTGAATCTTTCGTTTCTCAGAGATGACCATGACAGACCCAGCAGGGCCCAAGTCTCAGACAGCAGTTGTCTTGGAAGGGACCACTTCCCACAGCCCATTTAAGTTCTCAGGCAGCTGTTCGGCATGGTTGCTTTGCTTGCCAGAACCAATACAACAGCTATGAAAAACATACATGCAATCTGTCATTAAGACTGAATTATGAACAAAGCTGACGTAAGGAAAGATTATCTTCAATTTACATCTTACATCTCATAGCAGAATAATCCGTCGGGCCGTTCTTGAGTGTTTTCTTTGTGTTAGGCACAAATTCATAATGCAAAGCCAATTTTGATGCTCGTATTCTAAAATCTGGATGGCCTCTCCGTATTTTTCGCGATGGTAAGATACATACATAGTGTAATATCCGGAAACAGGAGAAATGTGACTTGGACGTCCTATCAGTTAAGCACTTATCGTCACAATTATTGTTCATGGAACAGGAAAAATAAATCTCAGGAATGATACATTTTATCAAAACATCCTTTGACAGTAATAATAATGTTGCAGTTTTAGAATGTCTCTTTAACTGTTTGTATTCCATGACACATTTAAAAGTATAATATACTGTATTTCCTCATGAGAAAATTCTACACCCACTACCTCCAAAATGTAATTAAATATCATTTCTTCTTATCGAAATGGTCACTTCTTTCCACATAAGTGGAAAGAGATAAGTTGACATAAGTTGACACTTGACACAAGTTGAAGAGTGAAGCAATATTCTAAAATTTAAATCCCCCCCAATTCTTGCCAACAACATATTAAGTTTATGGCTTCACAGTAGAAGCACCCACTTCTGAACTCCACCGTGCTCACAGCAAAACGTAAGACAAATGTGGAGCTTAATCTGTTTTTTAACAGGCACAGGAGAATCTGCAGGTGCTTAAAGATGGACGATCTCTGACCCAGATCTTCCATGCACATTGCCTCACATGTGTGGATTAGCTGCACGGCTTTTTGCCAACTTTGTTTTCTTAAAGATAAAAATCATCCATCTTTTCAAGCTGACCACTAATGGAGCAGAAAAGTAAGGTTACTGGTGTGTGGGGGCGTGGAAATGTTTGACTGGTGGGAGAGAGAGACTGGGTACACTGCCTACCTTTCCATAAATCCACACAGTACCTGAGTCTGTTGTGGCATACCTGGTTCTACAGTGAAGGAACATCATGCACACAATGAAAAAGGCACTCAAGGACTTTTCCAGGCCATGAGGCCTATCCTATCATGCTAATGCTTTATGTCTGTGGATTGGCTGATTAGATGGGAGACCAGGAAGCTCCCTTTCTTTCTGTACTCAAACTGGCTATTGTAGTAGCAGCTTAAGTTTAACATTGCACTACACAAGCATTCATGCATGCAAGGGGCAGAGGATCTACTCGACCTGTAGATTATTCTTTTTCATTAAAGAAAACATAGTTGGAGCCACATTTTATAAATTCACCTGGCAGTTCAACGATGTACATTTTGTAAGCAGGCTTCCGAGCAAACAGAAAGATGAGCAGACGTGGATGAAAGGAACTAGGCAGGCAGGGGATGTCTGGGTGAGAAAGCTTGCATGCTACCTGATTTTGGAGAGCACCATGTCAGTCTTGATGTTTTACCACATGTGCACCTGGAGTCTGCAGGACTTGGTAGGGAATCCACTTAATTTTATTAAGCAAGTATATGATTATAGACCAGTAGTTCTTAATCCTGAACTTAGCCCACCCCAGTCCACATTTTCATTATGTTACACCACCTACACACCTGATCTTACTTGCCACTTGATGATTGTGTCCTTTACTACCTGGCTTAGCTGTGCAGGACGTGGACTAGAACAAAAATGTGGACCGGGTGGGGATGCCTGAAGACTGGGTTGAGAACCTTTGCTATAGAGGGCTGTCACAGCCAAGTTCAGAAGTGCTGTGTGCCAGCGAAGTTTAGGCTAAATTTTATTGGTTGGTTGATATATGGCAGCAAAAATGTGGCATATTCTGGCAACCCAGGTCTGTAGAGGTCTGGCAACCCACTAGGCTTGATATCTCACAGCCCAGCCCTTGTACCAGAAAACATCTGCCTTTGTCTCATGACATCTCAGCAAATTGTTTTGTCCTTCGTCTTTCAGCACCGAAAGCAAAGAACGGAATGAGGCCAGCTCCACGGGTGAGCCGACTTAACAAATGATGGCTCGGAAGATCACAGCGAACGTCATCTCAAAGTCTGCAGGTCTAACATGCAGCCACCTGTCAGATGAAACGATCTGATGTGAACTCAAAGTCATTTATGCCGTCAAAGTGTCGGGGTCTTTATTTTATTTGGATGAAAGTGAGGAGATTCACTGCCGACTTCCCCAACCCAAAAAGTGAGTCAATTTGTACAATAAGCCAAAGTTTCATTAAGCGTTACTTTTCAAAAATGACTTAAAGAGTTCAATAAGAGAGAAATGCATAGTCATTGACACAGCTGATCCCCATATGGTCATTTCTGTTTGACCTTCATTTGTCCACATACATCAGTTTAATGTTTTCTTTTACCATCACAGTATATTAATATATCATTTTAAATATTCATGTCATTTGTTGGTGCTGAGTAATATTTGGAGAGCAAAAATGAAATTAAAAGTAACCTGCTTATTCATGAACTTTATATTTGATCGAATGGGACATTTAATCAAAGTCTTCCAAAAACTAATTCACAAATGGCAGGAAAGTGCATTTGGTGAATCCATTTGGAGCAACATCACGGTGTGTTTCTGGACACGGATGACTTCCAGAACAGCATCTCTGATATGCAGTAAAGTGACACTCATCATGGATGAATCATGTGATGAACGGCAGCGATGGTGACTGGATGCAAGAAATGTGGACCTGGGGCCGTTGAGTTTGCAGTTTATGTTGCCCCAGGAACAACTGTGAAAATGAACGCGAAACATGAATGTATCATTTAGACTGGGTGGCTCAAGTGAGTAGGGAAATGTAAGTATAGTAACACCTGTTAATGTTGTTAATCCTTCACGTATTGTCATGAAATCCAGCTGAAACAATTGTTCAGTGAACGATGATTCTGGCCTGGATGGTCTATGGACTGCAGATTACCCAGGATGAATCATAAGAGCACAGAGGACAATCCTGATGTCTCCGTGCAACATAATAAAATGAACTAACCCCAAGACGATGGACTCAGTGCCCTCTTCATATGTAGAATTGTGCCATTCTATTAGTGTCAGAGGTGTTTGCGTTTCAGGACATAAATCGATTTTCATTGTGTCCACCGTCATGTGAAACCTGTCCGTACCTCACGTCTCTTCGAATCTGTTGGACATCAATTTTAAACAGCTATTTTTGTCGCTCATACATGATTAAAGGCTTGCATAAAGTTTCTTTTCGAAGGACATGGAAATTCTAACGTTGTTATACAGCTCATTTCACCTTTTCTAGCCCTTTCTGTCTCAGATCAGAAAACGCCAGAAGAGCATCGCTCTAAATAACAGGGGCGTGTGTACTGCAGTGCCACCGTAGCCCTGAATTCTCTCAGGGTATCTTCAGCCTTTAATCACCAAATGAAATTAAGGCTGGGGGCCATATCATTGTCACTGTTGCTAAATCGGCATTGTTGTTGTTGTTTAGTCACGCAGTCGTGTCCGACTCTTCGCGACTCCATGGACCACAGCACGCCAGGCCGCCCTG
>JAACJT020000030.1:2766502-2827148 GCA_009936485.2 Gymnarchus niloticus
TTTGATTACAGGTGGTTTGTAAAACTATGGGTTCTGGACTTTTTTATGTCAGAGCTGTGAACTTCTGTCCTTTTAAAGTTACTTTGCCAGTTCCCCCCCCCCCCCCCAAAAAAAAAAAAAAAAGGAAAAATGTACTTTTACCATAATTTCTAAAGCTGGCTTTCACACCTGAGCAGTTCAGACTCTTTCTGGATTATGAATCCTTTAACGAGTGGCTGAGTGGCCAGTTCAAGTCCAACAGCTGCTCCCCATGTGGGATCATATCAGTGGCTCACAAGTGCCGCTCCTTCCGGTTTCTTGGTGTGTGGTACGTTTGTTTTCTGTAGCTCCTGTTATTTACCCCAAACAGGGGCATCAACCGCTGCCCGGTCACGGTGCTGGGCTACGGCCTCCTCACAGGCGACGCCTCCTCCCTCGTCGGTGCCCTAACCCAGCGGGACTTCGGTGTGCTGCTAGTGGACGAGTCACATTACCTGAAGTCCCGCACTGCAGCCCGTAGTCGCATCCTGGTGCCGCTGATCCAAAAAGCCAGGCGGGCCATCCTGCTTACAGGCACACCTGCACTGGGCCGGCCCGAGGAGGTGAGACCACGGCCCATTTGTCTAGAGCGCCTTTTTGACTTGAGCTATGGCTGCAATACCTCTGCTTTCCTCAGTTACACTGAGTTGCTGCATGGGCTATTTTCTAATCAACAGCATTAGCTTTAACTACAGTGCTGTAATTTGCAAGTACACAGTAACTAATAATGAAGGATAGTGACGAGTGATTTACAGCCTTGTGGCGTGTGGGACGTTGCAGTTCTTCCTTAAAACGTCTGTAATTGCGTTTTCTCGCACAAATTAGAACACGTTCTCACCATGCTGTCATGTTCGCTTTCTGTCTGTCTCCCTAAAGGTTTTGGAGACGCGTGTGTTTAACCCCTCTGTCTTTGCAAAGGCATTTTGTTGCAAGTTGTGTTTGATGTTTATTATGGGTGTTGGAGCCCCCCCCCCCAAAAAAAAAAGCAGCGAGATTCTTCTCTTCTGCTTTGGTGTCTGTCGTGACGACACCTTCACCTGTACTGGTGTAGTACGTGCATTTAGACAGGCTCACCATTGAGATGTTCTGGCCTGAGATGTCCCCGGTTCTCCATTTCAGCTTTGTGTGCATGGTGGGGGGGGGGGTCGGTTAATTTCTCGCCTTACTAACCCATCCCTCCTGTTCCCATCTCAAAGCTTTTCATGCAGATCGACGCTCTGTATCCCAGAAGATTTGGCACCTGGTCTGAGTATGCCAAACAGTACTGTAATGCTCATTACAGGTACTCTCTTCTTCTAATCAACAATGCACTTTTTGTTTTTAATATGGGACAGATCTTAAAATGTGGCTTTACAGGGTTGCACACTGCAGTTTAACGTTTTTTTTTGTGTGAATTCTGTATATGTCATTAAAATCAGCTTCAGATACTTTGAATATTAATGAGTAAATAGTAATTTTATAAGCCTGTATTTGGCAGACCTTGTGACGTGCAGATTGAATTAATGCCTTCATCACCATAAAACAACCTGATTGACATTCCGAGTTTGTTTTGCCTTCTGCACACAAGTTTTTAGGAACACTATCCAATCTGTGATTTAATTGAAAATAAATGCATGATTAATTATCATATTTAAATGTAATGAAACATTTTAGCACAGATCTAAAGACAGGTGGAGGCAGCCTTAAAAGAGAAGGTGTCTGTAATTAGATATAATTGAATTTACCTCGATGTGCATCTATGCTGATTTGTATTGATATTTGCATGGCAGAACTCTAACAGACTTCGTATCAACTTAACCATTGATCCACATCCATTTCCCAATTAATGTAAAATAAGGGGCTGTTTTGTTCCCTCTTCGATTTTAACGTCCTTAAACAACGCATCTGTAATCCAGTCGGCATGAATAAGAGGCTTAGTGTAAGTACGCGTAATATTAATGTAATATTAATTTCTGCCACACACAGATGATAATGACAATTTCTCCACTTTTGAAAAATAACGGTCTGTCATTTTATTATAATTTTTTTTTTTTCTTTCTTTAACACTGTACCGAGTCGCCGGCCATAAAAACGGCATGGTTTGATTCTGGTAGGCATTAAATGTAGCGTGGAGCTCGGATTCTCCAGAATTGGAGAGAATTGCGGCTCTGACCCCCCCCCCACTGCTCTGGCCCAGGTTCTTTGGAAGCAGGCGTCAGTGGGACTGCCGGGGGGCATCCCGCCTGGATGAGCTACACCACCGCCTGGGTGAGGTCATGATCCGCAGGCTCAAAGCACAGGTGCTGACCCAGCTCCCCCCAAAAATCCGCCAACGCATCCCGTTCGACCTTCCCAAGGAAGGAGCCTCGGTGCGTACCGGACCCCGCTAAATATAGACCTCATCGCCTCGCTCTTACAGCTTCATCTGTTGCTAGGCAATGCTGTCAGGTTAACACTAATTATCATTTAATTGTAATTTTTCAGATTTTTTCTTTCCCCCATTTCCTATTTTTAACACCTGAACTGTGAATTTGATCATTTTAATGGGGCAGACACTCCATGACTGGGGGGCATTGCTAATCACATCTGTATTATGGCTCCGTTGTGTCCTGTGCTGTTCTCTGATATTTAATAATTAGAGGTTAATTCGACTTAATGTTACAGTGTTTTGGCTTTTTGTAGTATTGACTTAAAGCGAATCATTAGTGTGAAAAAATTAAGGCATCAGTTAAGTGGTGCCTTTTAATCCACAAAAAAACGCATTTGTACTGCCTCCCATTGCGAGCAACAGACCAGTTATTGGCCTGACAGGACTGATTTACTATCAGTAAATAACGAGGGGTTAGTCAGATCGTACCTGTAATAAGCAGGGTGTCTGAATTCTCAGTCAGGGCTTTGATGAATTGAGGATGCTGAGAAGGGGCCCTGTTAGTGTGATTTCTTCTGGTTAAGCCACAGCCTGTAGGAGCTGTTGCCTGGGGCAGAGGCCCTTCTGTCCAGCTGTCTGTGGTATTGTGTGTTCAGGCACCCAGGGAGTTAGGGGATGTACGGAATGGATGTGGAGGCTCCATCCCCCCCAGGCTTACATACTGCCCCACACCATAAATCACACCTCAACGCACACACGCGCGCACGCACACAAACACACACACACTGTTAATTAACAGTGTTGAAACCGTGAACGTTCTGTCTTTGCAATCCGGGTTGTGAAATAAAAAAAAAACGCCACCGTCAAGTCCCATTTTAAAATTAGGTTTCTCACGGTTCATTCTTTCCTCTGTGAGAATGTCATATGTAAGAAACGTGAGGTACCTAGCACATTTATGCGCAGCCTGCCGTCCCCACGGTCTACCCAAAGCCGGTGTTTGTCCTTTACCGGCATTCCATGGCCTAATTCCCTTCATGTAATTCCTGACTTTCCGCCTTCCCTAAATACTCCTTGCGATTCACCTTGAGCGCAGACTATCTGCCGGTGATTTATTGCGTTGGGACGGTGAGTTTCCATCTTCGCACTCTGCTTGTCATAGGCGTTCTATAATTGGGAGGGTCATGTGACCGACCTAGCCTGCTTTGACGTTTCTCAGTACTAGAGGGCTGCCGTCTTTGGGAATTTTCTTTTCTTTTTTCCTCCTCTTTTTTTTCTTGAGTGTGGGGTAAGTAGGGCACCATTCACGGTTCCATTAATTGTTCTGCCCTTTATAGCGCCATATAAAAAAAAAAAAGCCTCCCTTTCCCTCCTTGTCTCCCAGGAAGCCAGTGCCAGCTTTGCGGAATGGGAGAAGCTAATGAGGACACTGGGCTCTGGGACCTCGGACAGTGGAAAAAACCCATTTGTGGAGGTCATGGGGCTCGTCACACGCGTGTACCAACAGACGGCCGTCGCCAAGGTACAGATAAAGACCCTCATCAACAGGGACTTTGAGGAATCTTCCAGAATGGCGTCAGGGGTGACGAGATGGCTTGAGCTCACTTGTTCTTTCACTTTCACAGTTAGACTTCTAAAAGTAATATTTGTGCTTGTTCTATCCTAATTATGAAAAGGTACAGAGGTATGCTGGAACTCTTGTGTTCCATAGCTCAAGGACGTTAATGAATGTGGCTCTCCGAGGCGGCAGAGACTAATTAATAAGGAAGACGCCGACAGTAAAAATAAAAAGGGGAAAAGCTGAAAAGTGTAGTTGGCTTAATTAATCTTAATATTTTTTTTTCCCCGTGAAAATGTTTGTTTACCGAAAACTAAGAAAAATGGCTGAAAGGCAGAATGCCAGTTACCTGAAAAGACCGGTTTTGTAAGACTCCTAACTGAGGGGGGAATAAAAGCTGAGGTGATGCTCTTCTCTGGCTTCTCCATCTCCTGCAACTGCCACTCTGCTCTCAGCATCTTGCCATGGCAACAGGAAAGTTGGAGATCGTTCAGACAGCCTGGTTCCTGGCCATGAGGGCAGCCTCCAGGGATAACTCCTATGGCAGGCTGTCAGCACAAAGACCGCTGGACAAACTTCCCCACAAACTTTTTTTAAATTCCCTCCCCATGATATTTGAAAGTATTTTCCCTGGTAACCTCAAGAGCTCAACTTCTTGGAGTGGGGGGGTTGTATGCAATAAGCTGCTTTACCGCATTTAGCACCAAGTTCTCAGCGGCACATCAAAGCCTCCCAGCTGTGAGCTTAATTCTGAAATATTTGTGTTTGTTGATCGGCTCTTAAATCGAGCACTGTTTCTGCGGTGCACGGTTATAAAGCGGCTCATGACGGTGTCGCATCGTGAACGTGACGGGCGGTGTTCGCGTTGCGGGTGATGACGATAGCCGTGAGGGAGGCCCATCGGATGGATCCTTCATTACCGGACTTGACTGCTGCACCAGTTTGTACATCGTGATTCATTCAAGTCAATACGTTATATTATCGTGTAGTAATGATACAGCAGAAAAGGGTTTGGATGGGGCATCTTAAAGTTTAACAAGATAGAAAACAAATATGGTGAAAGATTTATTTCTTGATGTAATATATCCAGAGTCCTGTGGGTGGTTTGTGAGTTACGAGGTTCCAGCACTCACGGCTGAGGAATTCCGCGTGCAGGGCACAGGAGCTGGGGGGGAACTGGCATCGCCATGGCTTCCGTTACTGTCTCTCAGGCAGGAGCAGTGAAGGACTACATCAGGATGATGCTGGAGAATGAGAAGCTGAAGTTCCTGGTGTTCGCCCACCACCTGACCATGCTGCAGGCGTGCACGGAGGCGGTCATCGAGGCCAAGGTGAGCTGGCATCCTTCACGCTACCCGGTAACCCCCTTTCGTATGCCACTTTCTTCACGTTGCCCTCAGGGTCCCAGCCACGACTGATGTCTCACAGGAGTAGGGTGTCCTCTTGCATCCAGTCAGGACCCCCCAACTTGTGGTGAGCTAAGGGAGGCTCCAGTAAACAAACTGGTTTCTGCATGTTTGTTCAGGTTTGTGAGGTTTTAAAACATTATTGCTGGAAGCCGTCCATAATTTCTCTCCGCATCGCCGGAGGTAAACAGGGGAGAGATCACGGGAGTGTGAACAGGAGCCCTCCAGTCATAACTCAGGCTGTCTGGATGGCTGCTGGCGTGTTGCTGTGGTGCTGATGGTGAAAATCAGCAGCCCCTCTACAGCTGTGCTCCCTAAGGTATCAGAGGGTACCTGATGGATCAGAACACAAAGTTGTTTCAGGTCCTGGGACGGGCCCAGCACTTAACGCTTGAGCCGGATACTCGAGTTCTCCAGTTAAATGTTTAGCTCAGTACGTGGGTAATACTGGAGCGGCTTTTCAGAAAATGCCAGCTGGTCAGCTACACATTAATATCGGCGTGGGGGGGAGGTGACCGCTCCTCTGGTGTCTCCTCTTCTTCCAGAATCTCACAAACTTTCCGACTTTGTTCTAGCACTTGTCTCGAGTCTTGGGTAAAGACAGTTACCGTCCTCAGCACGCTGTCAGCTGTGAGACAGAGATGTGAGAAGGTGAGGGTAGGAAAAAGGTGTTAGACGCAATGTATGCACTCACACCTTCTCATGCAAACGTGCCACAGTCTAAAATTCATCATCACCAATTAACGGAAACTGGATTTAAAATAGAGGCCTGGAACATTCTAGCAGCTGGTGCTCTGAGATGGGTGCCAACGTGATTGAGCTGGGCTTGGAACAGACTGGTAAAATAATATGCCAAACGGAAGTCTAATCTTGGCTGTGAGTTAGCAGTGGTATGTTTAAAAAAATAAATAAATAAATAAATCCTCCTTATAGACTGTAAGAAAACAGCAGTGGGGCCTGCATTTGTAATTACATGAATACTTAATATAAAGGCCTGGGTTAATCCCCCCCCCCCCGTAACAGGGTAATAGATGTTTCCAGGTGTAGTTGCTGATCAGTCGTCACCAGGCAAGTATGATTAAAGCATCACAAAACCTGAAATGGGGCCGTCCTAATCCAATCACAAACTGCTACACTGCAAGTCAATTCAATTATATAGCATCTTTAACACGAAGCATTGTCATAAAGCACTTTACATAGTCCTGGCCCAAGGTCCCCAAGAGTAAGCCAAAGGAATAACTCTGTCAAGAGGAGGAAACCTTGGGAGGAGCCAGACTCAAGAATGAAGCCCATCTTTCTCTGGCATGCACTGAGCCGGACAGGTTCCTTAATACAATATGGTAAACAGCAGTGATGTAGAACAGTTAGATGTACAACAGCATATTGGAAGGGGCGGTCAGGTGATTCAGTTGAACAGCAGGTTCTCGGCGGCTCAGACAACAGCAAGTCAGTCAGGATGAACGAGGTGACTGGGAGGAAGGGCACGGTAGGCCAGCAGACAAATAGGGGGGGATCTCTTAAATCCAGACCACTAACACTACAGTCAAGTGTGCTAAAAGTAAACAATGACGACAACAACAACAACAGAATATCAGTGATTGTGTTAAATGCCAAAAGCAGGAATGGCTGAATCAAAGCTACATGGTGGGAGGATCTGTTCCTCGGTAACTTCTTGCCCTGCCTTGTCTTGCCAGGCACGCTACATCCGTATCGACGGCAGCATCCCGTCCTCCGAGCGCATCCACCTGGTCCACCAGTTCCAGAATGATCCTGACACTCGGGTGGCCATCCTCAGCATCCAAGCAGCCGGTCAGGTGCGGCTGTCTCCCTGATCTGTGGCTTGCCGCCATCCTCACGGTGATGCCGGCGGTCTTGTCGGATGGCCGTCGGCATTCACCACTACTAGCATTGACCCGGCAGAGATTTTTAACAGGGTACCCCACCCTTTTATTGGCTTCTAGAAGGTTCTATGGGGCTGTGCCCAGGACGTGTGAGACAATAGGCCATTGTCACATGACTAGGAAACTTTAGCAATGGATTTCATAATTACCCAGCTGTTAATCAGTATAATAGTGTTGGCGTTTTGGTCAGGATGATATCCATATCCCAAAGTGTCAGGTTATGTTTTTCTTATGCATTTATTATTGACACCCACCCCACCTTTCCAGGGCCTGACCTTCACGGCCGCCACCCATGTCGTCTTCGCTGAGCTTTACTGGAACCCGGGTCACATGAAGCAGGCGGAGGACAGGGCACATCGCATCGGACAGACGCACTCCGTGCACGTACACTACCTCATCGCCAGGGGCACCTTTGACGGCGTCATGTGGGCCATGCTGAAGCGGAAGGTGTGCTAGCCGGGCCTCAGCCAGCTGACACTGCCGCTGTCCTTTTCGTAGCTCAAATAGTGCGGTACCGTTTCTGTGATGGTACAAGTTTTAAGGCTGTACTGTTTAGTTTTTATATATAATATATATTGAGCTGCCGCATCCACATTTCAAATATTACAACTTATCAGAAAAATGCAATAATCCCTTATTTGTACTCGTGCACATTTCAGTATTAATGCCCTATTATGATAATCTTTTAAAATCTGTTCCCGACCCCGCTCTTGCAGTCAGGACTGATAAAATGATAACCTCCTCTGATCCACAGGTTCGCTTTGTCTCCATTAACACTATTTTTCAGTCTATGATTCATGTCGTTGTAACGGTTTTTTTTTTTTTCCTCCTTCCCCCAAGACAGGGGGGAGGGTGTGGGTGTACGCGGTGGTGTAAGTGGGGCAAATGTTAGTGCGGGGGCTGCGGTGTGCTTCAGATCACGGGCCCCCAATGAGGGTAAGATTCCACAATAAGCCAAGTGAGAAACCGTAAAAAGGGTCAGATTGGAAAGCACATTGATCTTCGGTGAAAGCATCTGTGAAGCAAATGAATAATGTAATGTGTTACTGGGTTGGGTACTGTAAGAAACTGCAAGCCGTGCGTGTGTGCGTGCGTGCGTGCGTGCGTGCGTGTGTGCGTGCGTGCGTGTGTGCGTGCGTGTGTGTGTGTGTGTGCGTGCACGCCCGTCAATCTGTCCCGTCAGTCATCCCACGACTGATGGCCCCCTGGGTCACCCCTCAGAATAGGATTGAAAACCCTCTGCCTTTTTCTCATCTAGAAAAATAAGAAGGATAAGCAGCAGAGCAGGCTGTCAAATGAATCTTAAATCCTCCGTGGAAAAACTGAATGTTAGGCAGATGGCAGTTTACCCAGATGCCTGCAGTTCGTCCAGTCTAATCCAGGAACGGCTGGTCTTTGGACCCGGCTGTGCGCAGCCAAAACGATGCTCTGGTTTTGCTTTAAGGGCTTTGGGATGAACTAGATCATAAAATTATTGAGGAAGTTCTCCAGTGTTCCTGAACTTTGTAAATATCATACTGCTGTGTGGCTTTATTGTTGGCATAACAGACATTCCAATCTGGGCTGGTTTTAAAAAAAAAATAAATAAAAAGCATCAGCATTTCTTTGCACCTGTAATTTGGACCTGCGTTCTTTTAGTTGCAAGTCCAGTTCCTTAGCCATTACGTAATCTTCTGGTCAACAGGAAACCGTAACTGGTAGCGCCTTAAATGGGAAGAAGGAGTACCTCAAGGCAGATGACGGAGACAAGGAAAAGTGGGACTTCCTGAGTTTTGCCAGCATGTGGATGCCAGGCAGTGTTGAAGGGGGGGCCTCTGAAGATCACGAAGATGGTGTGTTCTTCTCCCATGTGAGTTGGCCTCCACTAAAACCGGTTAAGAACAAGTGCAATAAGGCAATTTGAACCCCAGTGCAAACCCACTGCTGGAAAGGATCGTGATCCAAAATTAACATGGAAATATTCCCATCATGCCTGCTGGTTAACTTAAACCACCGTAAACAAAGCATCTCGCTCAATGTCCTGTATGTCACTTGAAGCATGCCTCAATCTGTAGTCTGTGGTAACCCCCGCTAATCTGAGCATGTGGCCCCGCTGTGACATGAACGGGACGTGCAGGAAATCTTCTCGTCGAACCTCTGCTAGCTCGTGTACACGAATGAACTATTCGGAAGTGTGGCGGAGGGGTTTGTTTGCTGTGATCCATATACTAAAACACCAGTCAATACTGTGTAAGAGACACTCGTGATGAATCATTCAAAGAGCACGTATTACAGACAGACTCCAGTTAGAATCGTGCTTTATTAAAATGTCTTTTCACCGTTTGTCTGGGTGACTAGATCCCTCGCAGTGCCTTGCCAATGAATTATTAGATGGGTTGATGGGCTGTCCCAAGTGGCTTTTGCTTTCCGTGTCCTGCATTTCCCATCACTGACATTCGCCATGAGACATGGTGTGGCGGTCTCATCACAGCTGCGGTGCCAACACTTGGTGCCTGCTGGATCCTTGGGCTTTATCCAGCTCCATCTTTATGTCTGATTCCTCTTCCAGTGGGTTATTTTTTAGTCTCAGGCAAATTATTGTTCTTACAGAAGTTGCTCCTTAGTCCATTTTAACTGTAATTCCTGGTCTTTTAAAATTGCTGTAGAAATGACTGACAAGTTAATAACAAAATGACTGACCGCTATAGGCATGGCATAATTTAGTGTTCGTTAAAAGCGGCAAGTGAAAGGAAGCAATTACTGTAAAGACAGTACATGGGGCTGTATTTAAATCAATTCTTCAGAGTCAGTTACAGATGGATGCCAGGTGCTCAAACAACATAAATGCCAGGAATGAATTAAATGGCTATTGTATAAGGATTACATATGAGAAGAACACTATGGATCCTTTAATAGATTTGCAGAAACTGTTTGTTCTTAGAAGAAGTGTATTGGTCTCTTTCCCACTTTTAAAGACTTGAAGGAAGTCTCTTTTTGTGAATGCTGTGTTGTTTTTTAACTTTATCTAAAGCATGCTCGAGTGTCTGCACAACTGAATTGGGGTGGTATGCTAACGACTCACTGACCCACCGTCTGTCTGTCTATACGCTGCCATCCAGAGGCCATGTCTGTCGGTCTTCAGGAGCTACACTTTTCACGATGTCTCTGTCTAGTCAGTGTATCTTTATGATTTCATGTTTTTATTCCTCCTCACACAGTTTGAGAAGGACAGGCAGCGTGACATCCGCACATTTTTCTCACCGAGCTGCACCGAGAAAAAGAGGAAGAGGACCCCAAGTAAGGGAGGGGGGCAGGATGTGGGGCTATCAGAGGAGCTTCCCCCAGTGGTGGGCGTTGACGGGGACCCAAATGAGGATTTCACCCCGCAGCACAAAAAGGTGCGTCTAACCAGTCCCAGGTCGGTGCCCGGACAGAGACAGACTCCCACTCCATTCACCTGGGTCCCACGGCGGCCATCTGCGGACACCACCCAGACCTTCACCGTGGGCCGGAGTGGAGAGTGGAACTGCAGCTCCTGCACCTACACTAACAGCGGTCTCCTTCCTTACTGTGAGATGTGCGAATTGCCCCACCCCTGCCGAGGCAAGTTGGAAACCCCGTGAAATGTCAGACCAGCCCTTCACACTCCAGAGAATCTTTTCGATTGGTTGGATGGAGTCATGTGGAAGCCTGGCTCATTAGGAGCCCAGTGAATCCTCCCTCCGATTATTTTTATTTATTTATAATGGCAAAATCTAAAATCTGTTTAATCTCAACAAAATAAACTGGTCAGCTCTGGTATGTCTTTAGCTGTAATATGAAGGTGTCCTTTTTCACCCTCACTACTGTAGGACACACGATGTCATGTCTCCCACCTTCTTTGGTGGTGCGGTCAGGCTCAGCTCCTGCCAAACACCAGCAAAGTAACCTGGATCCCCATGTTTTCTTCCAGAACGTTCCGGTAATCCCTGAGAAAGTAGACCGTGGCAGTTTGGACATGGCATATCACCACAGCAACAATGTGGCTGTGTTACGTTTTGCCTTCCGCGGGAGGACGGAGGCGCTTTAGTGCGTGTCATTTATGCAGCTGATAAATACCCTGAGCCAAAGTTCCAGACTTTTCTGTCACTTTGCCGGTGCTGTTTTGACGCCTAATAGGACTTGGGGGAAAAAGCAACTTTTTCTTTTCTCCTCGGCGAGCCTGAAGCCTGTTAGCGTGTAGCCGTTCCTGCAGCCGTCACCTCGCAGTGGGAGTTCACACATCACGACGTGGCGTTCTCCTCTCTCAGAATAACCCCACCGATGCTTGCTCGTCGGCAGGGACTGTCACGGAAACGAGAGCCCCCCGCTGTGAGTGTGGGCCTTGGGTGTCGTGTGAGCTGTGCACTGTCAAAAGGGACCCGGCGCATTTAGCATGGATGCTACACACGGGGGGAGCAGGGGGGGCAGCTGAAAAACGGCCTCTGTTCTGTCAAGGTGACATCGTGGTGACATTATGGTGGGGGTCGTACCCGTCACACCATTCCTGGTCTTGTGGTGTAATATGGATTTGCTATGGCCAAATTTGGAATGCATGTGTATCTTTCAATTAAGTGTGGAAGAGTGCCCATTAATAACCCCCCCCCCCCGTTGACATATTTTGTCTGTTTCCCCGCTCGTGCCTGTTAGCGATATGGCCAAACACCCTCCCCCCTCCTTCCCCATACTTCCACATCCGTGAGGAGAAGAATTAGCTGGCTCACATGCCTTCACTGTGGCACCTGAAAGTGAAAACCTGATATCCCTAAATATCGTTTTTAATGATGTTTAAGTTTTAATCTGATGTCATTATTTACCGAAGAATGTGTTCGTGTGAAGATGCTATGATTGGCCTTCTGAAGGCTCCACTTGGAATTCAAGCTTTATAAATGAGAACACTTCACTCCTCTCTGGTACAAATAAAGGCTCCTGCGGTGGAGAGTGAATCTGTTCGGCTATAGGCTGCTTTATGAAGGCCTTGAGAACCTCATACCATTGGCTGACTGCTCCTCCGGGCCTGCTGATTAAATGGAAGTGTGAGCACGAGGGAGACGAACGAGCCGGCCATTACTGAAGCCGTATCTAAATTACTTAAAATATTTTCTTGTGCTTTGTGCTGAGCAGAGAAGGTGATGAGTATGTCAGCAGGCTCCCTTTGAGCTCTTAAGTCCCCTGGGGTGGATGTTATGCTTACAGCAGCAAAGGCAGGTGGGTGAGTCCCAGTGTTGAGGGCCAGTGTCCAGAAAGTAGGGTGAATGTCGTGTCTGGCGATTATATATTACCTCAGCTTACTCAGTTACTTTTGTGGGCTGCTTCTTTGCCTCTAAGGTAAATCATTTTGTCGTCTTTCCCAAATGTATATTGCTTTTGGATACCATTGTGCAGGAACCAGCTTCAAATTGACAGGATTTCATATCTGCTGAGGGATTTCACGTCACCCTGTAGGGGTGACTGGGAAGGGCAGGTAGGCTAGCAGGCAGTGCAGTAGAATGGATTTGGGTGATAGTTCAGAGAATCCACAGGAGACTGGCCAGGATAGACATTCAACCAGAGGGCTTTTCCAAGGTGCATCAGGACAGCACCCCATTTACCTGGCAAGTGTAGAATGAGCTACATGTTTTCTGAGGTGCTGGGCATTGTGGAGTGCATGCAAGTCCTTCCTCAACTGCATTCTGTGTAAAGCTAGTGGCAGGCTGTGTGTACTGTGTGTGTGTTTGCTCCATAGACTTCTGTCAGAAACTTCTCACCGAGTGTCTTCCTGTCTTTTAACAGCAAGGTGGGGTCATTTGTTTGGCCTCTGTACAATCGGTGCAACTTACCATGCCATCATTTAAATAGATGACATTACCCATAATCCACTCTGCTTAGCATTTCCTGAGGTCTCCTTTGAGTTCCTGTCCGCTTAACAGACCCACTCTGTGTTCTATGACCTCAGCCACACCTGTGAAGATGCAAACTCACCCCTCCACGCCTAAGACCGACCACCACACTGCTGCAGGCGGCAGGGAACCGTGCCTCAGCAGCCACACCCCATCAACCAGAGCAGGAGAGACTAGCCAGGAGTTGGAGCCCACAGATGGAGGTCAGCTTGAACCCGGTGGACTGGCAGGCCATTGTTCACCTCATCTTGGTAACCCTTGAGCTTCAGAACACAACCCGGTCCCCATGACACCAATATACCTATCTGTGACTTTGTTTTTGCTCCTGTGTGATTGTGTGGGCGTACTGTGGAGGGAGTAGTACCCCCCCAAAGAAGCGGTTAGAAGATGGACATAGGAATGGTCACGTCTACCACCCCATTAACTATTAATATATTAAAACAGCACCCATACTCTGTTTATCAGAGGCATATGGAGTGGACAGATCAGTGTTACCTGGACTTTCTGCTGGTAGGTGAAGTTTGAGATAGTGGAATGTTAAAACCGCTGCAGTGGTATTTAGTTAACACTTGATTATTCAGCTGAAGGGCTTCACACTTCAGCGGAACAGGAAGCTGTGTGGTATATTCACACTTTCATTTCACGGAAGACCCATATTGCTGCATTAGCATGTTCACCAGAACCACGGCAGACGGTTTGATTGCATACTGGCAGAATAAATCCTCCTGTTCTGGGTACAGCTGTGGGTCTTTAAGACCCAGACTGGTAATGGCAGAATGAGAGAGGACTCTGCGTCTGGGAAATGCACTGTACAGCTGTTTGGTGATGCAGACTGCCACAGAATCTGGTCTGTGTGAGATCATTCAAACGTGAACTCTGTACGATGGCGGCGGGCGATTTTGATTTGTGCTACGAGCGACGTGACCAGCGTCGAGTGGCGGCTATGACGTGTGGGATGTTCACCGCCGTAGCACAGCTGGCTGGCTGTGTGGACGCTAGCCGGGCTCGTCCGGGCAGCACCAGGAGCATAGCCGAGTGAGTCACGGAGCGACAGCACAGAGGGCCAGACCAGCATGGCCATCTGTATTCCAGAAGCTTCCTTTCAGTATTTATAGCTGCACTTAGGTTGCAGAAATCAAATGTCTGTCTGCCTCACAGCATATGAAGGATAAATGTGGAAGGCCCACCAAAAGAATGAGTTAACTGCAGGAATACTCCGTATTTTGCTTTTCATTGGTTGAGCGGCATTGTTCATCCAGCAGGGATGTGCATTGCCAGTGGATACGGTCAATGAGGACATGCTGGCAAGCCCAAATTGATGGTGATTGTTTTAACTGGCTTGTATCGGTCGTTTTAATCGACCGGTTTGTTTAGCGAGCTGTGGAGAAAGCATTCCTGAACTTTTGTTTCTGACAAAAAGAAAATCTAGACATGATGTTATAGATGGGGTATGAATGGGGAAGGTCCATTGATTAACGTGAGGGTTTCTGCTCTGTGATTTTTCTCCAAGGTCAGCTCTTTGAACAGGAAATTGCCTTAGCAACGGGTTCACAAAGGCTCCACTGCCAAGGTCAGTCTGACAGCAGCAGGGGCCAATAGCAACAAGGTGGGTGGGGAACCAGGGAGGAGTTCTAAGCCCCCAGTTTGTGAGCTGCATGAGGCCCTGGTTCAATTAACACCCCCAACACCGGGCAGGCTCAGAGCTCTTCGCCCAGTGTACCAGAAGTCGTCTAAGAACATCACACACACAGGCACGGTCCTACCCACTCGGTCCATTAACAGCGTTTAGTGGTGCCTTATAGTTACCCCTCCCCAGAGGGCATGTCGGCACAGAGTCCAGCGGGTGGTGCTTGTGACTGACCTGTAAGGTGGTGGCTGCCTCTGTCGCTAGGTGCTCTCAGGCCACCTTCTTTGGGGGGGATACGTTACATCAAGGTGAAGGTCGTCCAGCCTCTCATATAATAAGAGCCTTCCCATCCTCCTCTGGGAATGATGGTGCTCAACTTTGTGTGGAGACCTGGAACACAGGTCTATACAGGACATATAGAAATTGACTGGTTTTATAGCTGCGGGAATTCAAGGTCATGAATTTATGCAGATAACTCCCTCCATTTATAGAGGGTGGCTTTTTCAGTCGACTTTCTCTCTTTGAACGTTAAGATGTATATAATATACTGTAGCTTTAGCATTTTCTGAAAGTTAAGACAAATTCTCATTCAAGTGTGCAAAGCTAAGAGAATTCCTTCATGCCGGCCTTGATCTGTTCATCTGCACTGCATGACTGGGATGATACTGTGTTTATTAAATGTACCCACAGCGCAGAAGGAAGCAAAGCCTTTGGTAAACCTGCAGCTGTCAAAATGGCTACAGCTGCAAGCTGTTAGGGCTTCAAATAGCTGAATAAATACACTTATTTTTGATTTAAGTTCACTGGATAAGATGTTACACACAGCTACCATAATGATGGGTAGTGTAGCGTTCATCTTGACTTTTAACTGGGGCATACAGAGTGTCTATGTGAGAATCTGTGGCCCTAATGGAGGAGGAGCGAGTGCATGTGGTCAACACATTAATTCAACGTACGTAGGGCATCGATGTGCGGTGAAATGCCACTTCTACACAACCAGCTGATATAAGACTCTGTTAGGAAAGTCAGGAGAACACACGGTGAGTGTCCCACTCCGTCTCCTCCCCCCGCAGACAGCGTGAACGATTCCTCCACCGACCCGCCCCTCACCGAGCACCTGAAGTTCCGTGCCAGTAGGAACACCGACAGGATTTACGTCTATGCCAAGGTACCCCGAAACGTGACTGTTTGCCGGGGATCTTTTTTTTTTTACGTTAATGCCAAGTGGGTTTAACGCTGGTGTTGCCTCTTGCTGCAGGACGGTTCTCCACTGAACTGTAGCTTCATCCCCATGGACATCAAGCTGGATTCCTGGGAGGACCTGCCTGAGCAGTTCAGCCGCAAGGAGAACAGGATGCAGGTGAGGGCCAGGTCATAGCCGGGGATGGAGTTGGGGACCGTATCTGAGGGCAGTCTCTGATGATCGATGAGTTCCAGCAAAAGTTGAGATTTGTTGGGTCTATTGGTCAAATGCCATCCCATTGAGTACATTCCAGAAGGCCAGAGTGTGGGCTGCTCTCCTGACATTTCTGGCAGGGCTCTAGTCGCTGTCCTTACAGTCCACCTCCTGACCCAAACTCAGGTACTACGCTTCGTGCGGGAGTGGAGCGCCCTGACAGCCATGAAGCAGAGGGTGATCCGCCGAAGCGCCCGCCTCTTCCAGAGCCCCATCGTGCTCCTGGAGGAGCTGACTGGCGACCAGCGCAGGCGCAGCGTCACTAAGCGGTACGAGGGCGTTGGGGCCGTCGGGTGTTTGTGCCTCACGCCATTTTGGAGAGAGATTCAGGAAATGGCAGCCTGGTTTCCATTCAGGTGGCATTTACCAATGCCATGTTTTAGCTTCTGGCTTCAGTTTATTGAAATGCGTGCGTTTGCATGCAAAACTCTGTCAAGGGACCATTTAGATGTTGAGGTCCTCGGCCTGGGAAAGCGGAGAGGAGCTTGTGGGTGGATCCTGATTGGCTGAGGGGTACCTCCAGCCTGCTGTCAGGGTGCTGAGCTCTATAGCGGTGTTCTTCTGTTTAATTAAAAGGTGAGAACTCAGTGGGGATGTACTGGGCCCAGTCCGCCACCCCCCTGGGATCTCTGAGGCTCCAAACTAGCCTCTTATTTGGGTTTTCTCTACAATCAATTTGCACATCCTCCCCTAGCCACCTCCCCCCCATGCCACTTTCATCTGCTCCTCTTGATCCTGACGTGTCCCACTCTTTGAAGAGTGGGTTTCTTTTTCATGCAGATACGTGTCACAGTGTCGCCCCTTTGATCTGGAGGTTGGGGGGGTTGTTTTTTTTTTATTAAACATCTACCTCCTTTTATTTAGGTACCTGACCAAAGAGGATGTAGCCCATGCTTCCCTCGGCAAGGCCCAGATGGAGAGGGGCACAGTCCGGCTTGTCACCAAGGATACCTTCTTCACTAGGAAGAAGTCTACCCAGCAATCTGGCACAGCTCATGACAAGTAGGTGGGGTGGGGGTGTGAGGCACAGAAACGTCGGGTGAGCGAGGCACTCACCAGGAGGGTGTGGCTTTCTGTTTGATCATTCAGCATCATGTTGGGGGTCTACAGAGTGGGTGACTCTCCAGCTAAGCAGCACATAGCTCCATGCTCATGGTCTGTACTGTAATGCTGGGCACTGCCACCTCTGATGGGCTTAGGATTGGCCATCAAGTAAGGGGCTAGAGTCATTTGTGCCAAGGCTGAAAAGGCTGTCTTTGTATTATTCTGTGATGAATCCAAGAGGGGTGTTCTGTCAATCTTCTTCATCTGGGTTTCTTTGCGAGTTAGCACCATAGAAAAGTCAAAGGCTGAAAGATCCACTTTTACCATGTCTCATAACAGCCTCTAGACCTGGTATTCCTCCAGTGATGGGGGTAGATGGGTTACCTTGACTGGGAAGCCCTGGAGGTCAGGTTGCAATGCCGACTGGGCTAGTTTGGTTTGGTGAAACTTTACCCTTTTTGTCAGTGTCTTTTCATCACTTGCTGTGGGTACTACACAGAGTGAGGACTCCCTATTCAGGCCCCTGTTCCTGTTTGTTTCATGGGGGCATCCCGATCTCCACAGGGGGGACGGGTCTTTCTCGGACCCACGAAGCCCACAGGAGACGGGTTTCCTGCAGGCGGTGGACAGCACGGGCACCCCCCTATGCCTGTCCTGCCAGTCACCCTGTGGGGCCGGGGGGACCTGGGACCAGCGCTTCTGCCAGAGGCGTTGCCAGGAGGACTTCCAGGTGCGGTCGAGCCAGGCCTACATGCGTGCACGGGTCTTCGAGACTGAGCATGGCGTCTGCCAGCACTGCGGCCTGCAGGCCCACCAGCTCTTCCAGCGCATACGAGATGCAGTGCCTGCCCACAGGAAGGAGATGCTGGAGGGCACCTGGCTGGCCCGGCTTCCCCTGAGACAGGTGAGCATGGACCACTAGCTGAGGTCTGCAAAGTGACTGGTTACAGTTAGCGATGGTGGGATGTGATTGGTTACTGTTAGCATTTGATAGTACTGCGATTATTCTGTGGAGCAGAAAAGTAGCGGATAAGCTGATGACCCCAGAAAGGAGGGAAAATGACTGTTCTTATTTGTACTAGTGAATCTGTCCTGCGCAGTGCCGGCCAGAGGAGGATGGGCTTCCCCCTTGAGTCTGGTTCCTCTGAGGGTTTCTTCGTCTAGAGGGACTTCTTCCTTGTCACTGTTGCCTTTGGGTTACTCTCTGGGGACCCTGGGCCGGGACTATGTAAAGCGCTTTATAACAGTGCTTCT
The DNA here is from genome assembly GCA_009936485.2 of Gymnarchus niloticus. Classification (NCBI taxonomy): domain Eukaryota; kingdom Metazoa; phylum Chordata; class Actinopteri; order Osteoglossiformes; family Gymnarchidae; genus Gymnarchus; species Gymnarchus niloticus. The sequence goes on from JAACJT020000030.1 coordinate 2,784,987, forward strand.
TCTTAAGGTGCTGTATACAGTAAATAAAATTTAATTGAATGTAAAATGAGCAGTAGGGTTACTGAAAAGTCCACGGTGTCAACGAGACTGTGATCAGCCAAAGGGGAACTGCAAGCTGCTGTATATCATATCCAGAAAGAATAAACGCTAGTTTTAATAGGGATAAGAGCCCTGAGATGTGCTGGGATCAGAGGGCTTTTTTGAGGACTGGTATTGCTATGGCTTTAGCCAGCAGAAGGTAAGCGAACCAGAGGTGGATGGATAATGACATGCTGGGTCACGTGAGGGAAGGTGGGCTCTGTTTTGAGGGAAGTGTTATGGGTGCAACTGGGTCGGATCCTGCATCGATCTCCCCTGCCCTCTCTGTTTTGATACCTTACTTGGTTCCCCGAGAAATAGCCTTTGTCAGATCGATGGGTTCAGTTGGTATGCCTTGAGAGGAGGCAGTGCCACGAGGGTGGGGGTGGGTGGGAGACTATTGACTGTGTGGGCGGTTCAACCGCTTTGTGCTCCTCTCTTCTTTTGAGCTTCCCCCGCTTCCCGGTGGACTGGGGCTAATTACGGCATAGAAGCATGACAGAATGCTGGGATTGATTATCCATCACAAGGCTCCTCCTCCCCTGGGAATCGTCACTCTGAAACGCTACCAAAGGCCTGCGGTATCCCTCGGACCCAAATGTTGACCTTTTCCTCTGTCCCCAAAGTCGTCCCTGAAAGTGGCTCCCTGAGAGCTCGGTTTTCACCATGACTGATATAATGATGGAGGGAGGGGTGTGGTTAAAGCTACCTTTAACCCATTTGATAGGGGGTAGTGTTCTTGTTCATACTTGTTAAACGTACCTTTTGTTCGTTGAAACAGCTAATGGCACTGATGGATCTAAATGATAAGGCAGCCCTTTGTAGTTGGACGTCCGACAGGGCGATTTAGTAGACGCTCTGGAGGTCGTGTGGGACCAGGGTTAGCCTGAAAGCCACGTGTCACCCTAGCTGAACGAGATCATCCGGAGCCCGACCGAGGGGCAGTTCTGGCAGGTGGACCACATCCGGCCTGTCTACCGAGGAGGAGGCCAGTGCTCCCTGGACAACCTGCAGACCCTGTGCACCGTGTGCCACAGGGAGGTGAGCCTGCGTGCCCCAGTCGCCCTCCCACATGCTGCCTGTGGCCATTTTCCATTTTCATCTCGGAATGGAAAAATGGCTGCTGTTGCCATGAAACAGATTAACCTCACTGAGAGGTCACGTTTAACAATGAATGAATAATATTTGCTCTGGAACACCACGCTTTCAGCCCAATGGCTTGAATATGCACCGTAGCATCTCTGAATATATTTTCTTTTCAAACCGTCTAAACGGGTCGAATCTTCACCAAAGCCTCCATCTGCGTCTTTGAACAGAGAACAGCCCAGCAAGCCAAAGACCGCAGCCGAATGAGGAAGGAGGCAGCCGTCTCCAGGGTGGCCTCAGACATCACCAGGTTCTTTATCAGAAAGTGAGGGACCCAAGAGGCCATTGGGCAGGCCTTGAGTAAGAGAATGACCCCGCCTCCACACAATCAGGGACGATGTCATTCAATCTCCCAGCCTCCTTTTTTCAGAAACTCTGACTCACGATTCATCCCCTTCATCCCTCTGCTGGCTTCTTGATGCCGATTACTGCTCACCGTCCAGAGGTTTTGAGCTGGAGGATGCCAAACCCTTGCTATCATCTGTTTTATCATGACGACTGAGTCTGCCCCCTCCCCTACGGGCTGTTCTCTGTGCAGCTACCACTGATTCATGGTGACATAAATCAGAGGCAGGTGCTACTGTTTCTATTTTAAGTATTTTTTGCAAAGTTGGGGGAGGAGGGAAGGAAGCTCATCTGCATTTTTGCACGAGGTGTCATGTCATGGGGTACTGGGTGCTGCAGCCTTAGCTGATGAGTTCTATTGGCCAGCTTACAGGAGCTGTAGTAGAACTTGTTAGATTTGAAAGACTCTTGATTTCAGGCTGGAAAATACATGAATAAAGTTGACCTGTCAGTTATACCCAGTGGTTTTGCTTTTGTTCTAAGCCATTCCCTGTTGTTGGTGCTCACTTTGACTGGTGCTAATTTGATGCTGCATAAATGCATACAGATGCCCGGAACGTGAAATGCTTGCAGCAGACAGTAAAGGTACGATCACTCCGTGTGCCTCATGTTGACGTGCTTCCTCTCCTTTTACACCGTGCACGTGAAGGTAGCCTTCATCTGGGATATCAGTCACTCCAATCACTTCTATCACAAAGTTTTAGATTGGGGGGGCTGAAGGGGAGAAAGTTCCAGAAACGGACCTGACCAATGCACTGCACTTTAGAATGCAAAACCATTTCACAGCTCACTGTTTATAGAAGCACTACAGGACAAGTTTGCAACGACCATCCAAACTGCAAGTGGCTTGACCTGTGTATCGAACAGCATCCTAGCTGTTTTTCTTTACATAGTCTCTCACCAATTTCAACGATAAAACAAGAAAACAAACCACCTAGTCTGATTCATTAACTGCTGGGTGATAGACAAGGGGATTATTTTTGGTTTGTAAACAACCATGGCTTAATCTGAAGAGGTGCTAAGTGTGACACAGTGGATGTTATAATGTTGGCATCGCTCGGTCTCAGCAGCTTGGCAGAACCAGTAGAGTAACTCGCAGGCTTCGGTTGGGCAACAAAAATGAGACCTGTCCCCAATTGAGAGATGTCAGCATTCTGTCAGTGCTCAATCAGGCACATGATCCCCACTGCTACAGAAACAGGTCTCAGAGAATCATGAACCCTCATGGTTTATAACCAGCTTCAACTGTCCCCACTTTAAAGCTTTGAAGTCAGTTAGTGCCTCCCGGTCTGTCATAAGACACAGCAAGGCGCTGCGAGGCTTGTGGCCAGCACTTTAAAATGTTAACAGCATAAACGGTTTTAAAGTGGCCTTTGGGTTTGTGTGTTTGGAGGCACGGTACCAAGTCCACCGTACCCTATTTGATTCTCGAGGAACGGCCAGTGAAATCTCAGCAATTGTTCTCTGCTCTCCAGAGTCGAGGTCAACCTAAATGGCAAGTCAGTCGATGTTAGCATTTTGCTTCCATCGATACCAGTTCACGTTCATCTGAGGTGGAACGGAGGAAAATGTGTGTCCGCTCATTTTTTCCTGCTGCCAGCCTCATTACTGAAGTGCCGCTGGTCTTCCTGTAGCCAGACTCCTGGTTCTACCTGCAACCACAAGCTCTCCCATGCCCCCAGCAGCAGAGATAAGACGAAGGAAATTCAAATGTACTTCAGCACATAATTATTTTAAATTATGTGTCATGGACCTTAACCTCAGTCTTCATATCCTCTCCCTTCCAGGGACCATGGACAACATGAGAATCCTGTTAGGTATTTAAAACTTCTGATTACAGATCATTAGGAGAACGGATGGCCACCCTCCTTCCACAACTTAAAAATTCTCATGTGACACCTCCCCTACCCCCCGAGCACCACAATACGGTACCTTGCCTTCCATTCCCTGTGTGTATTGTTAAATCTGTTTCCTCTCTACATGTCCACGACAGCATCTGGAAGCACAAATTAGTGCAGGTTCTGGCAGGGCTCGGCTGCTGATCAGGACTGTCAGGTATCTGGGGTGGTGCTGCTTATGCCACTTTGAGAGAGAGGTTTTATTTTTTTTTTTTTGTCAGTTGTGCTTCCAGATGAGCGCCATTGCCTACTCTGAATGACAGAGCAAACGAGGCCCGAGATTCACAGCCAACATAAAGGCTCTGTCCACATTTCTGCCATAGAGTCTCCTTCCCGAGCCTCAAATCTGTGCCAAAGCGCTGTTATTCTCTCTCGACAGCACATCCCGCTTGGAGTAAATCTCAGCACACATCGATGTCATAAGCTGCTTGCAGATGGAGGGAATCAGTGATCATTCTTAAAACTTTATTAAGCTATTTAACGGGAACCAGCTAGAAGGTGTCCAACATTAAGACACAGCCAGCTTTGGCTGGTTGCAAAATATACTCTACATTGTCCCATCAATCCTCACAAAATCTTTCTAAAAGTCAGAATATACTTTTGCACAAGGTAGCTAACAATGAATGCACTATTATATCTTACTTAAATTTCTATATAGAAACATTGAACCCATAAACACGTTTCCTTGTGACACACTTAAGGCTACATCTTTATCATATGTATTCTGTATAATTGCACTTCATTACCAAGCTTTCTTAGGATGATGTTAAACTCTCACAGTTAACGTACATGCGTTAAACTACAGGAACAGCACTGACAAACACACAGTACATACTGTATACAGGGAGGGTTTGGTCTCTTTCCTTTAAGTTCAACCCATAATTGAACACCACAGTCATATGCCAAGTGTGCGGTCGAGGGACACGTGCTGTTTAGATTGTAAGTTTTGCAATATGCAACGTGACTGATAATTAGCCATACAGCTATACTTCCCCCGCAGCTCAGTGACTTCCTCTTCTCTCCGTGGCCCACCCCCACCCCATGCCCACTCATCTGTAGGCTTGGAACGGTTTTTAACTCAACTCTGTAAATATTATGGTATGAACCGAATCATTTATTTTACGTTAATTTCCTATTTCCATTCAAAACTACGTTCTTGGTGGACTGCTCACACAAATTCCTTTCTGGAAAAAGTTGTCCTGAAGTGGGTACTGTGGAGCGGTACTGGGTTCTTTCTTTAGACTATTCCTGTAGCTTAGCAGCAAATGACCTGCCTGCTACAAATAAGTCATGTGACTCTGTCAAAGTATCTGTCCTCACTGTCACCTGGCAGAAGACTTCAAGAAACCTACCAGTAGCCTAGTCACTACTGATAGCACTGGCTGGAAGTAGTGCTATCAGTCAACCATGAAAATAAACCAATCAGAACATTTGCCTCCATTATTAAATACTAATCGGCTCATGTTCAAAGTATGTGGCCACTGTACCCTACTGGGGGCTGCTTGAAGCCTCCATGACCCTCCCTCAGAAGAAGGAGGTGTCCGAGGAAAAGGCTCCAGCCAGTCTGAAGTCGTCTCTCATCAGCACACAGAACATGCGCTGGGGAAGTTCCTTGGAGTAGGGTGCTGGGCGCGGTACGCATGTCCGAAGTAGGATCTCCTTCCCTGCTGGTGGTGGAAAGTCAGGCACTCCACTGCCACTAGGGCGTGCATCCTCAACCCGACCCACCTTCCCAGGATCATCATCCGTGGGAGCCAACAGCGCTGCCTAGAGGAGGAAGGAGCAATCAAACATGACAAAATGCTCCCCATGAATCCCCCCCAAGAAAATTCAACACAACTTAGGATGAAAACTTTGTTTTCACACAACCGATATAAATGGGCATGAAAACCCAATTCCAATACTTAAGAAAGTGGTTTCACCATGAAAACATTTCAGTTGGAATGCTGCTGTAAAGTAACAATCTATTTTTTATTAATGAGCAATAAATTGCATATTAGCAAGTGTCTATGCACGTCAACAGACTCCTTTACTGGCAAAGGAATTCACATGTCTTGGAGAGGTTTAAAGGATATCGCATAATTTCAGGAGGCATTTTCTGCACACAGAGGATGATGTGCATCCAATTAAAACTAAGACTCCTAATTCTTTCAAAGGTGCCTGAACAAAGCAGCCATAAATCAAGGCAATATCTAATGACTTTTCTACTTTAACATAAATCGCACTAGAAGACCACACACCAAACTTCACGAATAAAAACTCAATGTGAGGCTGTAATAAATGCAATAAAAGCAAACATACAACAGAAGGATTGATATACATGCAGTGTGACAACGAGCCAAAAAGCAAAGGGTTCAGAATATGGATTGTAGACTTCCTCCTACATCCTTAGCAAAAGCTACCCTAATGCCCCGTGACCCTGAGGCGCATGCTGGGAAGGGAGCTGAGCGTTACCTCATCAGCGTAGTCAGCCAGCTGGAGAAGGGTAGTGGGCAAGCAGCGTTAGAAGAGGAGAAACAAAACAGTAAGACAAGCAAGAGACACGTGAGCGATGACCTCAAAGGACGTTAGAAATGTTTTTCAACTCTGTAGAGAAACATGGGCACATATTTAAAGACCAAGACGACCAGAAGCACAACAGCAAGATGGCGAAAGACAGGTTACAGCCTGAACGCTTTTAAAAATGAAGCTAGATGCTGGTTAACATCACTCCAGTTCCTGGTATGAGCCGCTGATTTGCATATGCTGGGGAAAATAATGACCTACGCAACATGCAGGCTGTCCTTTAGTACTCAGAAACCTGCTTGAAGGGTCTGTTTCAATGACCCATGTGATCTGAAAGCGGCTGTCGTGATTGGCTTTATAAAACCCGGGAAAGTTTTGCACGGTCCATCAAACGTGACCAGACGGCCTCAGGACAGTGGTGCGTTCAAACCCGGATCATGCCTTCCTCACCTGGGTGAGTGCAGGTGCTCCCTACCCATGCAAACAGGGGGCAGGACCCTTACCCTCTGGGCACTGACAAACAGCTGGTGGATGATCGTGCCCGCGGGGCCCCTCCCAGCCCCCATCACCGTCACCTCAGGCTCATCCAGCAACGCGCTAGCAAACCTGAGAGGAGAGAGGTGGCAGATGTAAAACACACCTGGCCGCCTGACAGGGTCCCCTTCGGCTTTCAGCGGGGGCTCTGTGGCAGCAACGGCTTAACCAGGATAAGATAATCTCCACTCTCAGGATGCTCTTCCAAAGGAAGCATTTAATCGCAATGCCTCAGACAGCTTCCCAAAATATTTTATCTAAATACTTTAATTTATAATTGGACATCTTTAAATGGGAAGTCATGCCTACATGTAGTTAATCAAATGCTATTGTTTGATTCAAGATTTCATTACACCGAAAGCTTTTAAAAACATTCCGCGTGGTGTTCACAGCAGCTATGGCAACACCAGGGTCCCCCTACCTCTCCACCTCCTCCAGGTTGCCCCCCTTTTCACCCGTTTTGATCCCAAACTTGGCCTTCAGGGAACGGGCACGGGCTATGACAGTTTCCACCTCCACCACCTGGTTGATGACATCCTGTTGTGCAGACAGATGTGCGTGAACTGAGGTGTCACGTTAGCTCGGTCCAGCTCAACCCCGCCTACCTTCAGGCCACACCCACTCACCTCCAGCTTCTTGTAGTCGGGGGAGGGGTGTCGCAGCAGCTTGCCGGCGTTGACCAGGAGCTGCTGGATGGCCTTGCGCACGGATGGGATGTCCTCAACTGTCTCTGCGGGACGGGGAAGAGCCTCTCAGAGAACAGAAGTGACAAGCGTGGCCACTCTTTCGCGTCTGGCTTAATGAAAAACGAATTTTTTTATATTCATCACTGCAGAGAGTTCAGACCTGCAGACGAGCAGCACTGTGGAAAGGGTACTCAGAACTCTCATTCTGCTTTCAAAGTCAACGGCTGTCAGCAGCCCAGACTCAGCATGTGCACTGTGATGAATTTGGATATTAGAATATTCGTTGAAGTGAACGTGTGGATATTCGGTTAACACAAAAACCTAAAACCCACAAAGACTGGTGTTTTTGCCATATATCTGAGATATAGACTGGTGTTTTTGCCATATATCTGAGATATAGACTGCACTTACATGTACTCAATTATCAGTATGTCGAAAATAAACTGATTAAGATGCTTACATGCGTTTTTATTAACCTGACTACTGTGCTTATATGACTATAGCTCTGTATCCAGGTTATTGAAGGAAAATGTTTAGGCCGCCCACTAAATAATATTGTCAGGAAGGGGTCACCTTAAAGTATAGAATGAAACATTTGAGAATTTAAACAAATATAAGCTTAACCAAAGTACCTTAAAAATTTCACTCAGTGTCAGTGTAGACTGACTGGAAACACTCAGACAGAATGAGCTTGTGATCACTTCTGATATTTCATCCTCAGATGGAATCACATTTGAGGTGCATTAGTAAATGCCTTTATATCCAATAGTCCGCGCTCGTCTCTTAAGACGACTTAAGAGACTTTGCAGGATGCTTTAGAACTATATGATTAAGCATCAAACTCATGAAATTGTAAAGTTTAGCATTGCACATCTTGCAAACAACTTTCTATTACCAAATACTGCCAAGGCTGACTTTTCATTTTCGCTGGTATTGAAATTCTTTCCTTCATCCAGCTATGCGACATGAAGAGAATACCCAAATGGTCATTTCAGTATTCAATTAACAGCGACCCTCACAGCTAACCTCACCTTCACTGCTTTGACGGCCCTGGTACTCACCCTCCTCCTTCAGCTTCAGGATAGCCGCATGCAGGATGCATGGCAGCAGGTGCCGGCTCAGGTCTGCCGGGTTCTGCACCGCCAGGTAATGTAGCACCTGGGAGGAGGACAACGTCGGTCAACATGCCGGTTCAGCAGTACAGTCATGGACCACCGCCACCCCGCTGCTCCCCGCCTCAGCCCTGAAGCCGACTGTAGAAATGTTCAACGGGTCACTGGCATACCAGAACCGGAGGATTGCAGTGCAAGCAGGGCCATCACCATCCTTAAGATTATCAGAAGGGCAGGAAGATGTGCAGACCCGTCATCTCAGAGAACATAGATTTTTTTTTTTTTTTAAATTAGCATCAGCAGAATGATTCATAGTAGACCCAGCACCTGTTTGCCCTCCATGAGGGCTGGGTAGAGAGATGAAGGACCTGCTAAGTGTTGACCTTCAAGCAGTCGCCGAATTCGGCGTTCGCTGCGGAGGTGATAGAGTCGCGGTGGGAGGCACCCCGTGTTCCCTTACGCTCTGACCTACTTTTGTGCCCATTTGCGATTGGCTGGGCTGGGGGGCTGTACCCACAACACCCCACAGCGCTGTGCCAACATGGGGCTCTCCTCCACCAGCTTTGGGGATTTAACAGGATGGGGGCAGGTGCCAGATGTGACACTGAATGGGGCCTGTGATGTTGGGAACAGGCGTATGTTGTACCGGGACTTCTCACGGCTGAAACCCCTGCGTGGAGTCTAACTTTATTCAGCAAATTAATCTCAAAAACCGTACTGCTCTCGCCCCCCTACCCACCACACGGCAGAGCTTCAGCACAAACACGTCCAGCTCGCTTGGCACAGACCGCTTCGCTTCTGACAGCCGGCGACAGCTTCCCCGTCCAATCATGCCGTGTCTCCCTTGGATGCGACTTCACGGCCAGCCAATGAGATTCCGGGTTCCCACCTTCTCTGCCTCCTTAGTGTCATCAAACAGCCTGCGCTGGCGCCGAGCCGGTGTGGCCCTGGCTGTCTCCCAAGCCTCCACCCACATGTTCCCCGGGATCTTCATGCGAGCACTCAGGTCGCCACGGACAACCGGCTGGCCATGCTCGTCCAGCACCTCCTCCTCCACGTAGTCCCGTGGCGAGTACCAGCGAACGAAGTCCTCCAGGATGCAGCCGGGGTTCGCTGCCTGACAGAAGCCAACAAGAGGAACTTTAGGAGTGGGCACATGGTGGGCATGCAGCGAGGTGGGCTGTAGGATCATTCAAACCACACACAGATGACAGGAGAAGGAAGGAAAAGTAAGAGATCCCACGTGCTAGAAGCTGAAGAGCGTGCGGCGGACATTGCGCTGTTAACGAAGCAGCTGCAAGATTCTTCAGATATCAGTGACATCCAGGGCAAGACCTTAGGGTGTCCTCCCCAATTACAGCCACACCTTCAGGGAGGAAGGCAGAATCTCGGGAAGCAGGAGGCGCAGACTTCACCCATTAAGAGGCGTACCAGACAGGCCCTGGTGGTTTTGGCGAAAGCAGCCCTGCCCATTACAGACAAGGCTCCGCCTAAATTTTGTGAGTCTCGTGGGACTATTTATGGCACACCGGAACTGGGCAGCCCAGAGCCAAGCCTGGAACGCCATGGGAAGACTCCACTTTCCAAAGGTTTTCCTTTCCTATGCTGGGAATATACAGTGTGCCACATCCCAAACAGAACAGAGAAAATAACTATATTTAAGAGGTGATAAAGGAAATATAAACTCACATAGGCTAAGGTGTCTCACTGTGTTGCACTTAACCCAACAATCCATAGTAAGGCCTGATGTTTGAGGGTCGTATTTAACTGCCAGCACCTCCACCTGGCCCCACCTTGAAGGACTCCATGTCGGAGAGCAGACAGGCGCTCTGCATGCGAGCCCGCAGATGAGCGCCCTCTGCTGACGTGCCCAGCTTGGCCAGCACCTCTGACTGCTCCTCCAGCAGATCCTCTGTCATGGGCGCTGGTTCCTGGGGCAGGAAGGGGGGGGGGGGGGGGGGGGGGGGGGGGGGGGGGGGGCAGACGTGTTACCGTGGCGGTACCCCGCTAATGGCACACGGCGGAGTGTTTTGGCAGGCAACACTCGTGTCTGTTATTCATGGTGCGCGGCCCATCTAGCTGCTCCATGGGGACACCCGCCCCTCAGAAGTAGCGGCTAGCAGCCCAAGTTTCATAGAGTTACAAGGTGACCCCTGGCTTTCACCTTCCCGCTAAACCCTTAATTAGCTCATTGGGTCAGCAGCTCCCCTTAATGAGCCCGGACCGGTACTTCATGAATTATGCGAAAGCAATCGATTTGGGCTCTGGGGCAAGCTGGAAGAAGGCGGGGGGTTACTGTGGTTCACATCTGCCTGTCCGCAAGCAATGCAATAAAAGTGGCTAAAAGACTATTAGACTTGGAATTAATTGTGGACATGTCGTACTTAACATGAGAATGTTGTTTTTGTACCTCGGAAAACAATAGGAATCGTGTAAACAGAAGAATCAAGTTAAATAATGATACTAAGACTCATTCATGGGATGCCCGTCCATCACAAGCGCACATGCAGTCCAGCTTTACAACATGTGGAATATAAATGAACACGTAATCAGATGTACCTGTGTGATAGGGATGTAGAGGGGCTCCTGCGTGTTCAGCAGGGTCATCTTCCCGTGGGGGTGCAGCCGCCCCTCTGCCTTGGCCTTGGCTCCGCCCTTCTCTCCATCAGGGCCCACCTCCGTCAGCTCCTCCGTGTCGCTCAGGCACTCGAAAAACTCATCCTCGCTGTCGCTCCACGAGTCCCAGGACTTGCCCTGTGAGGCCCCGCCCCCCTGACGGCCGTTCTCACACCCCGACGCCTTCCTCTCTCTGTTCTTCTCTGTGCCGCCAGCACTCCTGCTGTTGTCCCTCGCCCTCTTCCTCTCAATGCAACAGTTCAGCATCTGGGGGCGAGGCTAGCCTGAGCATCCTGAGAGCATCGAACCCCAGGCCGCACGCAACACAGCCATCACCCCTAATCCCACACCAGCCAAAGATCAGAGCACCCCAATGAAGCTTGACGATGCTCATGAGACTGCTTACAGCTGCATGTTTCAGCTTAAGGAGGAGCTTAATAGATGGTTGCTCGGGTAACCCAATTTTCTGTGGGCACTGGATCCCTCACCTGAAGCTTCTGGTGCAGGAGGCAGCACCGGAGGTCAGGGACTCCACTCAGCAGCCTGCAGAGGAGGATGGGCACATCTTACATGACTCAGGACCACCAGAAGCTTCCTCCTCATTCCCAAGAGAAAAACCGATCATAGATCAGTGCTCCTCAGCGGCCAATCCCAGCCCGCTAGACATCACCCACCCGTGCAGCAGGCAGTTGTTCTCCCAGCGACAGCGCATCTCCAGCACAAACTCCTGCCACAGGTGGGCCACACCGCGCACACCACCGTGGTAGAAATTGACCATACAGAGGCAGAGGGCCAGCCGGTAGGTGAGGCTGTCTGAAGGTGCCGACTTCAGCTGGCTGTACAGGTTCTTGGGGGGGGGGGGGGGGGGTCACACAAAACAGGCCTGTTACACACTGGGCAGGACTGACAGCAAGTGGGTATGCTGGAAATTACATAGAAGAGTGCAAGCTAAGCATGCTAATGACAGCAGGTGGCTCACTGTGCCAAGTTAAAATATGAACATAGCTACATCACCAGGGTGTACTGGGAGTCAGCACCCTGCGAGTCCCTCCTCAGGTGAGTGCTGCCAACGTACATAGTCATCGGAGTCCTTGTCATCCCCGCCATCGGCGTTCGATGGTGTGGCCCTGCCCACACCTCCCTCTGCAGCTCTCTCACTTGCACCATCGGGGAAGAGGTACTGTGCGAAACACACCACCCCCACAGGAGCTCATATTAACACACACATGCTGAGCATCAGGACAACCCAAACACACACCCCCCCCCGGGCATCAGGAGCTCATATTAACACACACACACACACACACACACCCCTGGGCGTCAGGAGCTCATATTAGCGCGCACACACACACACACACAAACAGAGCATCAGGACAACCAAAACACACCCCCCAGGCATCAGGAGCTCATATTAACACACACACACACACACACACACACACACCCCTGGGCGTCAGGAGCTCATATTAACACACACACACACACACACACACACACACACACACACACAGAGCATCAGGACAACCCAAACACACACCCCTAGGCATCAGGAGCTCATATTAACACACACACCTGGCCACCTCTCACCTGTAGTATAGAGTTGAGGACGTCATTGTTAAGCGGTGACTCCTCCACCCGCCGATGTCGACGAATACGCTTGCGGGCACTGTGCACCATGTTGGAGACGGATAGCTTGGGGATGGGCACGGTGCTGGGCTCCGTCAGCTTGGACAGCGCATGGCTGATGTCGGCGTTTTCTGTGGAGCGTTCGCCAGGAGTGATGCACAGGAAGTAGAGTAAGCAGACTGACAGGAATGGCACATATGGACTTCCTTCCCCACATTGCCTGTTTAAACCCAATCTTCTTTGTGGTAAGCACAGAACCAAAGGGTAAAAAAGAAAGGCAGCACTGCTCCCTGTGGCTGTCCTGAGAAATGCAGTGTTACCTTTGACCTCTCAGCTATCAGTCACAGTTCCAACTGAATGCCAGCTACTATCACCAAGATCCTACATATGAAAACGTCACTTCTGTGCTGTAAATAAATATACACCAAGTCATAGCAGCATGCTCTTCCTATATGGAAATAAATATACATGAAGTCATACCCTTGGCCTCTTCCTCCACGGAATTCTTCCCAAGGATCTCTTCAGTTGACTCCTTCCGACAGCACAGCTTGTAGAATTCAGTCAGGAAGTCACCTACCAGGAAGCAGCAGCCGTCAGCAGACTCGAAGGAGCGGACACCACGGCGTCTTCCTGTTAGCTCGAGACCCATGCCTTGCACATCTCGTGATTCTGTTTGAAGGTGCTCACTGGACTCGCCGAATTTGGAAATAAAAACTACGGTGCCCCTCCCACCAAGGCGTATGAACCAAAGACCTTCACCTTCTCCTTAAGTTTTTTTTAGCCAGAGGAACCACAAACATTACATATTATAAATTACCTACCCAGCAAGCACTGGGGGTTGTCTGCCTTCCTCACTCTTACTGACCAATGAGGAGCCTGTAAAGGATCCAAGTCTCTGGGGACACAGTGACATACACACAGTCATATATAGACGGCTTAGAAAGGACACACCATTCTTGATGTTAATACGTAAGGAAGACATTATGTGCACGATTTAAATAAAATAAAAGGTTTTGTATTTCTTCCTTCAAATGAAATGCTAATTCAATCCAAAAAGGTGATTTATTGCAGTGGCTTAGTGAGAATATTTAAACACAAACCTGCACAAAATAGCACTTTCAGAGCAAATTAATTCCAGCGTGAATGCGACAGAGACACCAATATACCCAACTCCCTATACCATCGGGCACTGAACCTTCCCCCGTGTTTTTGGATGGTGGAAGCCACTACGGCTCGGTTTTGTGCACGTTCACAGGTAGAACCTGCGAGGTGAGTCGACGATGCTTTAGAACCAGGGGTCTGTACTCACGAATAGACATCGTTGTCCACCACGATGCCTTCGGTGAGATGAGACCACGTGGTAGCTAGATGTAGCTCACTGACAATGCAAAGAGAGGCTGCTTTAACGGCACGCAGAGCGCAGGCCGTCGGTACAGGCCCAAACGGGTCGGACGCTCCCACGGCGGTGACCTGCCCTACCTGATAGGGTCCTCGCACGCTCCAAACGGTAGCTTCCCAAACTCCACCCCCCCCACCTCTCCAGCCAGTAGGGCATCAAAATCTGGGGGTGAGAGAGAGGCTCCGTCACACTATGTAATTTCTAATAGCTTTACAGGGTCACTCTTTATTGCAAACCGGGTGCCAATTCATACAAAGTAACTTATGCAACCAGGAAAATGCATGCCTTTACATTCAGAACTAACTGTACTTATTCACTTTCTATATAAGTTCCCCACCTGGGGGTGTCTGGCTGCAGCTCCTTAACCATTCTGCCGATATTTGCTGCCCCTAACACAGGAAGTCACACAAAGCTAACTATGAGCACAACCAAACGTATTGGCAATTAAATCTGCATATCCTGTCCAAGTGGAGCTGCTTTCATGTACTTGATGGACAGCAATGACAGACATATGAGGGTGGAGGCCTTTGTAAGTGCTGCCGATAATGACTTCGGGGCTGGAGGAAGTCCGCAACAGCCGACAAACAGGGCGCCACTGGGTCAAAGCATTTCCACTAATTTCCCGCTCCATTGAGTGGGGGGGGGGGGGGAATTAGGCAGTTGGCTGCCTCTCTTGACACCAGCGTTACACAACACCACCCCCCGCCTTCCTGAAGGCACCCCCACAGAGTGCTGCTGCGGCGAACAGTACCCCCTGTGAGGCCCCACGAGATGTACCGGGTGGCTGCTGAGGCCAGGAGTACTGCTGCCAGTCCTGAAGGACATACGTGAAGCGGATGGCGATGCTGATGGGCGGCTGTGGGGTCAAGGGGCAGCCCTAGGAGACAGCGGGAGAGACACTGCTGAGAAGAGACGGCTCACGGCGAACGGCAGCTGGAGGACATCACCAGCCATATCCCCGAAGAGCGAGCGAGGTCCCGCCACTCACTATCTTTGACTTGAAGACATCCAGCAGTCCCGACAGGTGACAGTATTGGCCTGGCACCTTACGCAGGTGGACCATCTGGAAATCGCTGCGCACACCGGGCCCCTGGCACTCCCCGGCGTACATGCGCCGCCACTTCTGCTGGATCTGGACGAACATGGGCACCTGACTGGCACGCACGGATAGGGCAGAACCGTTACTTTCACGCACTGCTCAGCGTTAGACACAGATACAGCAAAAGCACTGCAAGCACATGGTTGTAAAATTGTCCTGCGGTGAGAGTTGAATAAATAGCTGAACAGCTCCACCTAGTGGACACGCAACAGGACACCAGGAACAAGAAAACGGTCAACAAGATGCTTTAACCCAAGTTTGTTTGATGGAGGCTGAGTCAGACTGAGTCACTGTGTATTCATTCACTGATTTTCATCATGGTCATCAGCTTACAGCAGTACAGGGTTACCATAAGGCTTTCTGTGTTACATTTCCTGTTTTCTTGGTACATGACAGTCCTCTGTGTGACACCCATTAGCTATTATGATTGCTGTTTTAGCAGAGACTTCCTTCAAAAGACATAAGCAGCAAGTAGAATATGGCACAATCATACAGCCATTACAGAGCTACTTAAAGGTATAGGCCAAGCTAGGCTGAACAACCAAGGGGAGCCAGCAACAAGTGCAAGTTAGCATTGGAGCAAAAGCCGTACAATGGGTTACACAACCAGGTACAATCCTGAGAGGACCATTTCAAATTGAAACCACAATGATGGTCACGTTTTAGCATCACACTAACAACATCAGGTCATAACGTCCAGAAAATACTGGGGAATTTCAATGGTTGCTGGAAAATACAGCAGAAAACCAGGCTAAATGCATATACGCAGCATTGATGTTTTTTTTTCCATTATTGTCATTCTCAGATACAGTAATTCAGCTAACCCCTTTAATCTAATAAAAGGCTATTTAACCCTTTCAACACTGCAGTCTCCACCTGATTAATGACTATAAAGCAAAATGGGATCGCCCTGGCCAGCTATTGCTGGGGATTTTTGTGTCACAATGAGCCCAACTCAGCTTTCGGTGAACAATTTCTGATCCGTCAAATACATTCCAAACAAGCCATAGTAGGAAAACACAAAATCCAACCGAGAGGCATCAGAGAAATCATATTTTTAAACATTCAGACTGAGGTGATATCTGTACAAAGCAAAAACAGCTTTGTGTTCAGTCTGTCACTTTCCGCAAGGCAGCATGAACGACCGACGGCGGTCACCCACCAGCCCGTGTTGGCCAACGCAATGGATACGGAACTGAGCAGTAGGTTGCACTTGGACTCGCTGATGATGGCTTCGCAGTTGGCCCCCGGCAATATGACGACAAATTCACGCATGCCGTACCTAAATCAGGGGTGACGACACATCGCAGGTCAGTTAAACATTCAGCTACTACCACGACGAAGACCCGGTGACTGACACAAGCAGTAAAAAGCTTATAGGGGCAGGTATATTGATGAACCTACCAGATGTTCACATTAGGTATCAACAGTCCCAGCGACTGCTGAGCATTAAAAGCCAAACCATGTCCAAAATGGGGCGGAGAGAGAGGTCAGGGTCCGGTGATACCCACCATCTGACAAGGCAATGTGCCCTGGGGGGGAAATCGTTGTTCATGCACAGCAGATCCTGCATCGCCAAGGGAATGGCATCTGTGGGACAAGGGGGTGGATCAATCAGAAAGGCATCTCATACGCCGCCCCTGGATGGAACAGGGCACACTGTGGGAGCTGGGCCTACCTTCCTCGGGCTCCCCCTTCCCAGCATTCTCGGGGACTTCCTGTTTCAGGTGATAGTGTGTTATCGAGAACCTGAAATCCGCAAAGCTGATCTCCTCGGTCTGCTCCTCCCAGGTGCCGCTCGAGAACTCACCCTGCATTCCGAAGACGACGCATTAGCAAATAAAGACCATCGGAGGCTCGGATCTCAATTCACTTCACTGTAATGTTAGAAGATGAGTGGAAACAGTACATGCAGGATGCCTGGGACTCTAAAAACAGCACTGGGAGAAAACTCCAGTGTATTAGATCAAAGACCAAAATAGCATCACCACCACACTGCAGTGAAGCAGCTACCCTGACATAAAGACACACTCAACCTTCTGCAGAGGCCTCCCCACGCTGCTTCCAATGAGCTTCCAGTCATTTAACACCTCTTCGACTCGTGAGATGAACCTGTTGGTCAATCACAGGTTTGCACATGTTCACTAAGGGTTAAGAGAAGCAACATCAGAAACTCTATTTTCTATCCTCTTTGTAGTTTGTATTGTCTTTCACCAGACCTAAATCTGAACCTGCTCTTATTTCACCCATCTCATTCAAAGGAATTAAACACTCTGAGCACTGGCTTTCAGGTATGGTTTATAATTGATAAACCACCGTTTTCAAACTTGGAATCTGTTCATTTCAGAAAAGATTGAGTACAGATGATGAAAACAACAACAACAATAATAATAATAATAATAATAATAAATACCAATTACAAAGAATACGTAGACTTTGGCGGTCATTTTCCGTTTTTGTAAACGTGACTCCCATAGAGCAGGAAATTCCACGCCGTGTGCTGTATAATGAGATACTGTATCACAGCGACGCTTATTAAACCAAGTGTGACTTCATATGCATGATGGCAAAATCTGATAAGAGCTGTACCTTATAGGTACAGCCCTGAATCAGACACAAAATCTCTACACCGAGTTCCAGCGGGGCTTCAGCATGACTGCCCCAGACCACTTTTCAGTGCGACATAAACATCTACTGGGTCCACACCAGTGTAGCCGGCCTCCAGGTTCTATGATTGTCTCCGTTCCTTTAATCTAAAAAGACACAACCCCTCGTTGTGACTTCAGGGGAATGTTACCTAATGACAATGATTACTACGACAGTCCTTGATGGCTTGTCAATGTGGCTTTTAACTAATCCGTGTAGAATACGGCCACTGACTCATTGTCCTCGGTATTCAAAGGCAGGCGGTGGCCGACAGTTTCTACTGTCACTCTTGCCCAGTGAACCTGCTAGCCATCGTGAGTTAATACCAGTTAACTCCAGGAGGCTGCTGATCTCACACACCTACTTCACTCTCACCTTTCCCACTCCGATGCAGTCGTGAAATCGGTGATCTCGAACACTTCCGTTTCAGGCTGAAAGGTAAACGTCACCCTTTAAATGCACGTTTTAAAAGGACGACTTAAGTTGCCAGTCCAAAAAAAAAATTTAAAATGTGAACCATCTTGTAGCGACAGCTACACGCATCCATGATTATACTCACATCACTGTCGGCCGCCATCATGGATTTCTAGTGTGTTTTTACTTTACCATTGCATTATGGGAAATCTTGCCAGTCGTATAGAATGAGTTAGCCCTGTCCTTTTCCATACGTAACAGCTGCTACAGGATCGGCATTCGGGTCCAGTTTCCGTCCTTGACGACTATGGTGCGAAATGAGCAGACTGATTCAGGATCGGCAGCTAAATGTTTTGGCCAGGGCCACGCGCTGCGCGTTTGAGTCACGTGACTCGTGTTCTTGCTGTTCGTCTGTTTCCGGGTTTTCTTTTCAACCCTCGTTGTAGTTTGTATTATCGTGATGTGATGTAGAATAACTGTCCCTGTAATCTATGCATGATATTACAGGAGTGCCAAAAATATTTGTAAAAGACCGGTTTACGATGTTTCCTATTTTTCCGAACGGTCTTGCACGTTTATCAAGTTACGGGTAATCATGAAAATACTGAAATTGTGTTGCTATATATAACTTGGGTTTGATATTGAACGTGATTTCCTAATGCGCTTCCTGTTACATAATCTTCAGAATTAAATTTGAATGCCTTAGTTTTTATATTGGTGCATACCAGTCACGGGGGGCATTTTCCAGAAAGCAGTTATGCACAAATCCTGTAGTTAACCTCGAATATATGATTGGAGAAAACTGAAAGCCCGACTTCAGGATTGGGGGATACCCCTAAATACGCCTCTCAGAATTTAGGTTTAACTCTGGGATATGTTAAACCCACTCGCAGGAACAGGCGCCTGCTTTAAGTGGAGTTGTTAGAAACAGGTCGAAACACTACCACTGGTTTCTTTTCTTTTTGGATCTCAACATTTCTATTACTTTCACCCTGGCCTCACGACACTCACAATTTGCTAACTATAGTTTCACAAGTTATTGTACTACACCTTACTAGTAGGACAGCTACATCAGTTGTTCCATCATCCTGGTACAAAATTAAATCTAGCTACTTCTTTTACTAGAGGCCTGTTCCAAGAAAGTGGGTTTAAGAAGTCCTATAGTCAAACCTGAATTCTGATCAGAGAAATTTGGGACATTCAGGGAATCTGACCAATCTTGAACTCAGCCTTTGTTTCCTCTATTCAGAATTCAGGTTTAACTACAGTATACTGTATGTTAAGCCCTCTTTCTGGAGTGGGTCCCAGGTCCCTTCAAGACTCAGACATACAAATATCCATACTTTTATACAGGGGAATGTTGACTGTTGTCAACCAAACAGCCCATCAGAGTGAACAAGCTGGCAATTGGCAAACGGATTTCACCCCTTCACAGCCAGCGATAGGGCAACTGGAACAGCCAAAGCAGATCTGTTTGCACCATGGCTCCAAGGGGTACAAGCAGGCTCACAGTAGACACCAGCAGCAATCACAACGAAGCCCAACATGATGGACTACAAGTTCACTGTATGCAGAAAGCACGTGACGTCAACATGGGACAATGCACCACTTAAAACACAGCCTGGTTCTACATAGGTAGCCAACAATGTAGAGAAAGGGCGGGAAGGACTAGGGAATGAGTGGACAAGTGGGAGTAAGGGATGGGAGATTAAATAATCCCCAAAAAGCTGCTGTCAGCATACCACCATTGGATCTAATTACTCATATCCATTATCCACTGCAGGGGTGGTATGCTGAGCCACTCACAAACCTTACATTTCCAAGGTTGGCAGCTTGAATCAGACCTTTGCTTTGCCTGTGGAGTTGTGCTGAGTGGTTTTCCTTCCACATTCCAAAGGCAGTCAGTCAAGTTAACTGGTGTCTCCAATTTGCCAATAGGGGATGATTGTGTATGTACCCCAGCCTTGGGATGGGCTTCACGACCATGACCTCATAAAAACACATTCTTCCTATTAAAGGAACTTTTAATTTCTCCATTTTATTCCATGTTTTTGGTCAACCTTAAATATTTTGGGTGTAAAATTGTGACTTGTGAACAGAGGCGTACTGATGAAAGATGCCACTATTCTAAATTGAGCAAATTCAGTTGCAGCATGCATCAGTGCTAGGCTAATCTGGTTAAGTATGCAGATCATCTTTCATTATATTCCTTAAGTATGCATTTTCCCCATTCAGAAGCCCAGTCTTGCCAATGTTGGCCAAGCCGAAAGGAGCCTATTCCAGGGAGCATGAAGTCTTTAAATAAAAATAAGTTCACAAACCAACTAAATGGATGTGGATGCCACACGCGGTCCGTTCAAGAAATTGGGGTAATCATCTTACAGCTCATTTCCAGTTCTCCAAAAACATAAGTTATCCAGAAGGGCACGTGTACCTCAAGAGAGAGGGAAGAGAGACTTTGGCTCAGAAGGTAAACTTTACATTCCCCAGTTACAGACCAAGGATTTACTTGCAGAAAAAGTTTTGCTTCACTAGCTCATTGAGCTTTTACAACCTCAAAACACACCACCCCATACGTGGTACAACTTGAACACAGGAGTTCCATTCTGACGTGTTACATAGAGATGACACCACCACCGCTGCCTACATGTACCCCTAATTCAATAGTATGAATGTGTGCACAATGCTGTGAAACTAGCTGAAAGCAGTCCATTTATCTTTAAGGCAAAAAAAGTCACCAAAAGAATCAGAGACAGGATTTCAACCATGAGGTTTAAGGTACTGGTGACCTTAAGATTTATTTGTGGCGCTGAAATGAAAAAACCAGATTATAGGTCTCTCGCCTTTTCAGGTAACTGTAGTGCTGCATGAGTGGTCACAACATAGGAGCCAGGAGTGCAATGCCCAACGTGGACGGCAGACACACAAACTGCAGCAAATGGAAAACACATCTACAGGAGAATTTTAAAATGCATTTAGAAACCGATCAGTAAGGAAAGAACGAGCAGACACCTCTTATTCTGCCATGTAAGACACGAGTAACTCTAGATTACAAATATTAAGCTCTGGGTCGAGGACACTGCATTGATTCCCAGGTGACAAAAGCACTTCTCAGCAAAGATCACAAATTTTACTCTTAGCTCTGTGGTCAAACTTTCAAATTAGACACACATCCTTTGGCATCCAGTTTAGTCTATGGTGGACTTGTATGACTTCACTGATTAAAGTCTGGATGGGTTGTGTGCCCTCTCCTGGCAGCCATGCACACTACAGGCTGTAAGCTCATGTGAACTGCAGCGTTCCAAACACCTATCACTTTTTATGCCGTTACAGCTGTCATATGTATATACTTTAATTACAAGCAGCTCTAAACCTGAGTATTTAGGGTATAGAATTTTTACATACAAAACGTATGCACATTTATCTTTTTCCGTAAAGTCATTTATCCCGTTTTACGATTGAAACATGCAAATCATACACAGTATAAAGATATAAAAAAAGGTACACTTATTCAAGGATCCAAGCGACTAAACGAAGACTTCAGATGCAGCGTGCAACCCTCGTTGTCTGCAGAGCATCACTGTCGCTTACTTTCTTGCATAAGTCCTGAAAATAGTTTTCCAAAAAAATAAATACTGCCTTTTACACAAAAACACTGCCTACGCAGCATTTAGAATACAATTTATAAGGAGATGAATTCATTTACACGAGGCCTCCATCCCGCAGCGTTCCCACAGGGACGGAGAAGCCGTAAGTACTGTATAGTGAAACTGGCAGGGCTCAGCAAGGCGGTTAAAAAGTGACTCTGCGTTCTGCTTTTAAATGAGTTCCCAGCTTGAAACCCCCCACCATAGTTCACGAGTTCATTCCTTGGGCACTTAAGAGCGAATCAAGCATATCGAAAGTGTCTTTCTAGTCTGCGTGTTGCCCATTTGGCCTCGGGCCGGCGGCCTCAGAGCCGAGGCTCGCTGCCGGACTCCTGTCCAGTTTCACTAGGGTGCTGAGATGTCCGTAGCCCACCTGGTATGCGACAGGGGGAGGAGGGGGGAAGGGATGGTTAACAACAGAGTCGTCAGAGGACACACAGTGGTGTAGAGAGGAACAATGAAACTCACTACCTGAACTTTTGGAACGTTTGCTCGCTTTGGAGTGGTGGTTGTGGGACCCAGCGTCGGAGTGAGCCCTCTTCCAGGAGGAGCTGGGGCCCACGCCCTCGCTGCTCACACCTACCGGGCTACAGAGAGTGCCGTCGAGGACTCCCCGGCCATTCCCGCTGTGGGAGTGACCATGCTTGTAGTACCGGTGGCCAGACTGTTCCCTCTGTTTCTCCTTGCTCATCAGTGGACTGGAATGTTTGGTCCTGGAGGCACCCTCGTCCGACGAGCTGTGGCATTCCGAGGATACCTTGATCTTCATCTTGAGCTCCTCTCGTCCCATGTCACCTTTGTCACCCGTAGGGATGGCCAGACGCACCTTCAGACTGCCCTTGTCCCGCTTATCCCCCAGGTGGCAGTCCGATGCCAGCAGAGGCAGCTTTGCCTTTACTGGAGACGATTCAGGGACACCAGGGGGAACTAGCTGGAGCTGAGGCTGCTTCCTGGGGTAGGACTGGGCAGCCGGCTCCGAGGGGGCCAGGGGGGCTTCCAGGACTGGGTCCTGCTTCCGACCTGCAGCCTGCTTCTCCCGATATTTGTCTAGGGTCATCTTCTGGGTGCTGGGAGTGTGCCTTGTCACAACCCCCACCTTGTGCTCAGCTTTGATTGGGAGGAAAGGCTGGGGGGTAGCATTTGAGGGTGGCAGGCTTGGAGGGTCCTGCTGGAGGGGAGGGGCCTCAACCCGGGCAGCATCCTTGGACCAGCTGATAGGGCCAGTGAAGGTATCCGGGGTGTTATGGGTGCCAGGGAGGCTGTCGTCGAGAGACAGGCTGTTGGTACAGCTGGATCCCACAGGGATGGGGAAAGAAGGAGCAGCCTTGGGAAAGGTGGCGCTAGTGGACACCCCAGGAATGCTGTCTACCAGGGAGGGCCCTGGGGCCAAGGAGGAACCAGGAAAGGAGCCATCGGTGGCTTGACTTTCACACTTGGGCTTTTTGGCAGCTTGGGTGGCCTAATGGAGGAATATAATACACTGCATAAGTGACACTCCCTTACCCAGCATGCTCTAGCGTTACAAGCCACCCAGCTCACACCTATTTTTTTGGCTTGAACTCAGTACTGGAAAGTACATTTAAAAACCCGGGAAACCAAATAATGTTGGAAACAGTGCTTTCCCCATTCAAGCAACACAAAAAGGCAATTTGAGGCAGTGGCTCACCCTCCAGTTGCGAATCCGCTTTAACCTACTGGGTGTCTTCTCTAGAATCTGCAGGAATTCATGCGTCAGTTCTATAGAGGAGAAAAGGGCATGTTTACACACAGGCTGAGGATGAAGTTGCAGTGTGGCGTGGTAGAGAGGCAGAGAAAAATCGACACTCGACCATCGCTAGCGATCACATTTCCGGTCGAGCATTGCTGGAAGTAAGGCACACCCATAAGCCCAGGTCCCGGCCATTTTGTCTGATATATATTTCTAGCTAGTGTTTAAATTGTTCAGATGTCCTTGTATAGACAAAGTACATCAAAGAATCTGTGAATTTCTGAAGAATGCTGATTTTACAAGCCGTTATTTTAGTAGCTGGGCTAGCTAACAAGCCCACAAAAAAAAAAATCCATAGGGAGGAGTCTATTATAATACACTCCAGACAAATACCCAACATCCTTGTAATATTTTACCACTGCATTATATGGCCATGCAAATTCAGCTACTGGACACAAATGTACAGCACACTGGCTCAGTGTAGGACTTCTGCCTCCAGGGTTTAAATCCCGCTTCTGCTGTATGTACGGAGTTTGCATGTTCTCCCTATGCTTCGCAGGTTCCCACCAGGTACTCTGGTTTCCTTCCACAGTCCAAAGACAGGCGGTGTATGCTGATTGTCGTGTCTATGTGAGTGTGTGTGAAAATGTGCCCACAGCTGAACTGCAGTAGACACCTACACTTATGCCACTCGTAGGACTAGGTCTAATAAACAGACTTTAAAAATCCCTGAGGACTAGCACAGTTAAGGACTAGCATCCAATATCCCCTCTGTTTGAGGAGCCTGTTCTAACACAGAAAAGGAACATGCAGTCAGTTGTGAGACCATTGAACTCCAAGATCATTCAAGCAGAGACACATTCATCATTTATAACTGCTTCAGATGTGATATTTAAAACTTCAGTTTCACTCAGAAAAGCACAAAAACCATCAATATCAAAAGTCCAGAAAGTCAAAGTTAAGGGTGGGGGAGAGGAGAAAAAAAAAAAATAAAAAATCACAACAGATGCTGGGGGGTGACCAGCACCACCCAAACGTCATTTCCGAATACAGGGAAACTCACCGTCGAGCAGCTCCAGGGTGACAGTGGGGTCCACATATTCCCACCAGTGCTTCCCGTCCGTGGAGACGGGGATCTCCCAGTTGGACCATTTACATGCCAGATGGATACATACACAGGCTATGACTGTGGGCTTGTACTGCAGGCAGAAGGTGGTGAGGTGCAGGCTGTAAATGGGCAGGAGAAAGTGGGGGTGGGGGGTGAGGGACAGGAGGGAGGAACTCAGACTTTGAGGCCAGGGAAGAGAATGACACGCACGCACGCTAGGGGTGTAAACCAGATTATGGGAGTACAGCATCGATACAAAGGTAAGGATATAGCAGTAAGCCTTGAAATAAAGTGTTCAGAACAGAGCAGCCCTTTATTAAAATTAGATGCCAGCCAAATCTAAGGCTAATATACTTATTTCTGAAGGCATTGCAAAATTTGTTCAACAACTATTTAAAATCACCTTGTAAGGATGTACAATAAATATACCCTTCTGCAAAACGGCAGGTGGACATGTACATACAGCATAAAGACGGATTCAGGAATTCAAAGCAACATCTTAATTAGCCAAACCAAAAAGGCCATATTAAAACTTCCTACAGGACAGCGACCCCACGGTCAGCCCTGATTCTCACTCTGTCCCAGCATCTGGTGCTGTTTGCTCAGCTCACTGGCCTCAAGTGTCCAGCCCATAACAGAAAGCCTCCAGCCTTCTAACCTGGACACAACCAGGCTAAGCTCACGTTCTGTAATGTTTTCAGCATTAAGATCTTGCTGCTTTGTGCACCATTCAGCTGTCCGATGGCAGCTCACTCTGCCGTCCAAGTAGCCTCAATGTACCAACTAGGGGTGGAATGGTACAGTTTTTCCACGGGTCGGTATGTGTCACGGTTTTCGGACCACGGTAATGGTACAGTTTCGGTATCTTTAAGAAAATAAAAACACCCTTTAATTAAACAATGAACTTAATTTTGACTGTTTTACACTTTATTTAAATGACGTTTAACATCAAGTGAACTACCCGTCTAAGCATTCTGTGTTCGGTCTTAGCTTCGACAACCCGCAAGTAGCCTAATTTGCCTTCTCTTTTATTTAAACAGGTTATATACTTGTATAGGCAATATTAAATGTAAAAATAAAGTGCAAAATTAAGTTGATACCCTAATGAGTTTACCTTTTCCCGGCGTCATCGTATTGCATGCTAAATCCAAAATTTTCCCACACCGCGGATTTGAAAGATGGCGGGACCTCTTCTAATTAGCTTCTGTCTCCCTACTAGCACTCGCCATTGTCATGCTGGAGCAAAGAGAATATTTGTTTTAGTTTAGCCTTTCTTCTCTAGCTCATATCTGCATACAAAGCACTGATAGCCAGGAGGCAGATTATACAACAGTAAAATTATGACATTTAAACTCTAAGCCCTCAAAAATAAGACAACTGCAGTTTTTTTTTTTTTTTAAATGTATTTTTTTGGGAAGAAAACCCTGATATTCACACCAATACGTATAGGGAAATGACAAAATTATATCGTAATACCGTGGGTCACGTGTGTGTATCGAACCGTCAGGGGTGTGCCAAATGGTTCAATAATATACCGAATACCGTTACACCCCTAGTATCGACACAGAACATTCAACATCTGAATGTTTCAGGCTTCGGTGATAAATGCTAGTTTTACTTTCATTTTAGTGAGATTGTTTAAAATTATGGAGTCCTGACTCCAGCAGAGGGCAGGATCACCTATCAAAGTTAAAGGCTATAATTTCTCAAAATGACACTCATTAGCACTTTGTCAAGGCTTCCAAAAATCAGTCTGTCAGCTATCAGAAACTGAGCAGCATTAAAGTGAATCATTACCTTTGTATCGATACACATTCATATTGACCCTTGTATAGTATGAAAATCATATGCTATGAAACACGTATATATACA
This sequence comes from Gymnarchus niloticus, assembly GCA_009936485.2. NCBI lineage: Eukaryota > Metazoa > Chordata > Actinopteri > Osteoglossiformes > Gymnarchidae > Gymnarchus > Gymnarchus niloticus. The sequence continues at coordinate 2,811,426 of JAACJT020000030.1, forward strand.
TAGTCTGATGCTAATCCAAGGATTGACCTTTGAGGATTAAGAGTTCACAATTACATCGGACACAAAGGGGGAACATAGTTACCATCCAAGCACAACCAAAACAGGCTAAATGTTTCTGTGGGTCAAATTAACCAACCAGAGTTTAATCCAGTTACCGGGTGTAGTGAAACTAAAATTGGAGCAGGTAACCCTTCAGCAAAGGAGAAAGACTGGGAAGTCCAGGTCACATACTCAGTCCTGGAAAAACCACAGTCACTGACATACTGTACCTTCTTCAGCAGGAGGGCAAGGAGTCAGGCACACTTAGTACTTAAACCTGGGAGAATATTCACCAGAAAACCTAAGCAGCACTCAGTTCAGCACACAATAGAGAAATCTGCCAGATTAAAACAAGCCTAAAAGCCATGGAATGGACTGTGCTAGAAGCTGGATGGTAACCACGCACCCCAGTTAAAACTTACAATGTCTGGACACTTGACAAGTCAGACACTCATTTCAAAATGCTACAGGTTTATTAAGCCACCTGGTGAAGCCTGCAAGGTAACTGAACTAGAAGAATATCTGACAAGCTGAAATGTGTAACACAAAATCATGGGCTGCTTTCCAATGAGCATAATTTGAGGATAGACCCAGAAACACTGCTCTTGGGATGGCCAACTGGGTCAGGCAACTGACAGAACAGCAGGGCGGGGAAACACTTCGCCCTGACGTATGCCTCATTCTGGCTACGCTGAGCAACCGTATTCCAGACATTGTACATTGCTGTGCAGACCTCGACAGATGACTCAAATTAAACAAACCACAGAACTCAAACAAATATTAACCCTTTAAGGACCTCAAATCTACTACAAAAGGCAGATCAAATCAGCCATTCCAGACATTTTGAAAACTTATGCTCCCGAGACTTTGCACAGGAGGAAGAAATGGAAAAAACATACCGAGGAGCCTTTCAAAAAGTACATTTCAGTTACATTTAATATATTTCTACAAAAAAGGGTGCTTAAAGAGTTAATGTTAGAAATTTAAGAAACTTCAATAAAAAAATGTAACATTTTACTACACAGAAAAGATGAAATATTTTTTAAAATGCTACATAATTTTATGATTTGAATAGCAGAGTATGAAATATTACAAATTAAGAAAAAGAAAAAAAATATGTACTTACCAAGACGAGTTCTAAGTTTACACCTCTGTAATCTTTAGCTGCTATGCAGGCTACCGATCGTGTCTTTAGACATATGCACTCTGTACCGAGCGAGCGAGCCGAGAAGCACCACTACACTTCACATTGTGCATTTAACCCCTCTGTGCCAACACAGTCCCTCGTACAATACACCGCACTGCAGCCGGGCCGGTACCGCCCCCCTGCCCTCCCCAGGGGGGTGGGGCGGGGACTTCCCGTGGGCTCCGGCGCAAGGAGGGCGTTGGACACAAGCAGGGGACCCTGCAGTAAAGGAAGCTATAGTGTGCTATCACAGTGCAACAAAGAGGGGGGCAGGATAACAACCTGTTGGTAGCCATGAAATAGGAAGTCTGTGCCAAATCCTTGCTTGCTGCAAGAGAGAGAGAGAGAGATAGACAGACATCCATTACCTCTGGAGGAATGGCACAGTCAGCAACGAGCACCTTCCATGCATGCCACACCTAGGACAGCGTTTCCCAACCAGGGGCATGGGTCCCCCTGGGGAGGGGGGACATGGAAACATTGCAAAACACAAACAATGACCACCCTCCAATCTGGCACAAAATTTCTCATTGCCATAGTCAGCTCTGTCAAATTTCTCAGTGTATCCCCCACCCCACCCAAGCTCAGACTACTAGCTTGATCTGAATGAGGATACACTTGATCCTTATAGAAATTGCCATGGGGGTAGAGAAAGCTAAAGAGGTTGGGAACCGCTGATCTAGCACACCACTGTCAATGAGAAAACTGCTTTTTGACCCTGACAGATGAGGAGAGAGAAAAGGAGGCATCTACCTCGCACTAGCTGGGAACATTTCACAACATCAGTATGTGGATGTTCAATTGTAATGTCAAACCCTGCAGAAGACATGCACAGAGATTAGAGGAGCTCCAAAATGACCATAAATAGATGGGCAATCCAAAAAGGGGGAGGATCATGATGCCGTACACATCAGAACGAGGACCATATGTACACTGCCTGGTGCTTACGTGCTTTTTCTCAAACTCAGCAGCCCCTCTGTGAGCCATTAAGGGACCACCTTAAAGTTGCCTCGTGTACTGGCCATGTATTTAAAACAACAGCATTATCACAAAGCCCCAGCCACAGAACACACGTTGGAAAGCTGTGAAGCTCACTGTACATCATTTAATGGAGCAAATGTAGTCGGCAGCCGATGGACACACAGTTAAAAAAGGTCACAGTCCTGGAAGACCGCTACAAGACCCCGCTCTAAAGCGGCAACGCGGCCAGGTAGTCAAGCACCACACAGCCACGTTAGCCATGACCACAGAGAGCAAGGCTGTGTGTGGCCTTTACTTACCTAATGTCTGCAGCACTATCGTTTCAAGTATCACCAGCTCTTGAGCTTGCTGGAGGTAGGCCTGAGGTTTAACAGACAATCATTACGTCACATCTGTAATGTGTCTCCAACTCCACAGCTACACGCATTGCTACATCAGGGCTGAGGCCGATGCTGATGACGGGCGTGTGTGACAGCAGAACTACACCCTCAGCTGAGGTCACCATGGGTGTGAGTGGAGGCAGTTTTTCAGTGCCTCAAAAGGACGTTCCGTCGGTAGGATATTTACTTACTCACGCTGGATCAGTGCACCATATGGAGGAAAATGTAACGTGACTACATGATGCTGAAATACTGGTAAATGTGATTCTGTTTTCACTGTAACAAAAGCCGACTAAAAAGAATTTTAATCTAAAAATTAATTTTGTATTTGAGATTACAACATTACACTTGACTGGCAGAGAGTGGCTGGCCAAATTAAATGAGAGAGTACGACGTAACATCAACACTTACATTACTCTTTGCATCTAAAGGGGACTCTTGAGGGTTTAGACAGGCATGTGCAACTTTAATTACGTGTTCAAGTTTCCGAGGTTGCTCCTCAACCTTGGCAGCCAGGAATAAGGTGGTCGGTGAAATGATCTGTGCAGGGCAGGAAAAAAAAAATCCATGGAACTGACTTCAGCTTACAAACATATCCAGGTTTTCAAGTGAGTGTTCATACTGAAGTAATTCAGGTTAACCTCTACTACATCAGGAACCAACAAAGATTTTACACAGCATTTAGAACCAATGTTAAGACCCTTCTCTAGGAGCACCTGCTTTCACATGGCATGTAGTCTAGCTCTTTCCCATCAATTCACGTTATGTAGTTTGGCTGGGGTTTTTTGTTAAATCAAGTACAATACAAATTTCTATCATTCATGCAGCAAGATCTATCAACGTGGGTAATAAGCCTCTGGATGGCTAGTACTGCAACGTGCTAAAGGTTCTGCTCTGGGTTACAAGCCCACATCCATCCGCAAAAACTATATCAATTGCAGCGTTAGCAAAACCTTAAACATATTAGGCATTAGCAGTGGTATTAAAGTAAAAAGATTCAGTGCTGTCCGCCCACATTTTTGCAAAGGAAGAGAGGAATACTTACATTTCTATGAAACTTGGTGAAAGAATGGTACATATAAAACCTGTGCATGTAAACTATTGCAGTGTTTATTGTGAGTTGGGAGCTAGAAGCACATTTTAAGGAAAGTTTCCAAAATATGTCGACATAAATCCATACAGCCCTGTAAATAACAACGGCATATCGGAAGACAGGAATATTCAAAAGCAATCTGCCTGTAAATGCTCTACTCCATGGTAATGAAAGTGACCCCAGTACAGTAGTCAGAAAAAAACTAAACTCTTTGTAATGCCATGTGCAGCGAATCTAGGGTCATAAATGACCACTGCACTCTTTCACGTAGCCTAACACTTTGTAAAATATATATTTTTACCAATCTGACCGCGAGCATTCGAGCGCTTACGCTCCTTAAACGTCCATCAGTAGATCTTGGTGCATATGCAAGGTAACACAGCAAAGGCTAACAGGAACAAAACATTACGTGGAGGCTGAAAAACACTTTAAAAACCTCCAAACAATGTTGTATTGGATGTCACAACTGCCTGTCGTCAGTCACTGTCGGGCAGAGGGGCCGCCATGGGCTCAGGTCATACCGCCATGGCGGCTGGCTAGCTGGCTAATACACTGGGGCCAAACTTAGAACACTCACAGCTATTATATCCCAGGCTAAAACCTGTCTTGATATCACTTCAAGCAACGGAATCAGCTGACGATGGACCCATAAGATGACCATTTTAACGACGAACAAGTCGAGGTAGAAGCCCAAGGTTAGGGAGGCCTGCGAGTCACCAGCTATAGTCCGCCTTACGACGAGTCGGATGAGACTACAGTCTTATAAAGGATACACGTTGAGTCTCTGGCCCATATCTTGAATAAGATTAGCCGCCTGCTGTCTGTACGATAACTCCCTGTCCGGCTCGACTCCACAACGGCGGGACGGTGTAGCTTCGAGCTGTTCCCGGGTAAAGAACCATCTTGAAGATGCCCGGCACGCCGCCATTGCAGCCCAGCATTCACGACGTCCACCGAAGAAACGGAATATACGCAAACGCGTCGAGCGGAAACAGCGAGGGGTATTGTGGGAGCTGAAGTCTCACATGTTCATTAATGTCTTTTTTGAGTTTTTTCTCGCCTGTTTGTAATGCTTTCATTTGACGATGATTTGTTTAATTGAATCATGCAACTTACAGTTACTTAAATAAGTGGACAAGGTGGATGTAAAACTCACTTATTGGCCTGGACACATAACTGGTACCACATCCTGCAAACTATCCTTCCCAGGAGAGGGTTACTATCACCATAACCATAACGGAATAAACAGTTATTTACAATGGACAGTGTTATCATTACGCAGCAAAGAAAGATAAAAATATATTTTGTAAAGATGCCTAGTTGTAATATTTTGTCATAATCAGAGGAATAGACATGCACATACTTGAAATAGGTACAATAATTAAACTTTATTTATTTATTTATTTATTTATTTATTTACAACAGGAACAAAACCAAGCAAACTGTCCAGGATTGCCCACCATTGCTTGAAAATTATAAAGGTGAGCGTGGGACATGTTCCTGGGAGGAGGATGCATGACAGGCACAGCAATTTGAAATGGGAGCCTTTAATTTGCTGTATGACCTTTTCTTTCAAAGTTTTTAGTTAGTTTTCCAGCATTGCTTTATGTGCCAGTCCAGTTAGGACCTCATTTTCATTTGGCGTTTTCTCTGTAATAAGATGTTTATTCAGGCCCTCTGGCCCACCATGTTGATGAGTGCAGGTATTTTTGTCATTCAAACTGTGTCCTGTCAAGACCTAAAAACTCCAGGGCATTGCTTGCAAGAAGTTTTTCCTGTAAAAAAATGAGTACAAATGCCGCTATTACTAGTTTCACTAAAGTTTTCCACTGCAGAGCATGTCAGTCTGTGCCACCTTTCTGTGTATCGCAATCAAACTGCTATGTTTAACCAATGATATCTGAAGTTACCTTTAAACTGCTGTCAAATTCATCCATTGCCTCTATCAGTGAGCCAGGCTCCAATTCTCCCAGTGGAAAAGGGTAGTCTGTTCCCAGCATGACCTTGTCCTTTAGTGAGTAGAGTAACAAATATATCACATTGATATTTTATATCATACCCTAGTATAAATATGTAGCATGTAGCCTAAACTCTAAAAGAGACCTCCTATAATGTGATGGGCTGAATCTCAAACCAGTGCCTTCTTATTTACATGTCAGGATTGCCTATGTATACTCTACTTCGATCCGAGCATAGCTAATTCATCTTCTGTTTTTTTAAGTTGAAATGATCTTTCCTCCATCCGTTCAGTTCGTCCGTTGGTCGGTTATGTTGTCATTTTAAATTCAGTACATTTGCATTAAATAGATAATAAGCTTCAAGTTCGATTGACAAAATGCTTACTTGGAGCTTTCTACTCTAATTCTGTTTCACTGACCCACTCTGTTGCTGTTGCTTAATGTCTCACTGGGCTGTTGAATAGACAACGGAGAGAAATTGGTACGTGACGTTAACCCTTCTAGAATATAGGCCTACGTATATAGTTGTTTAATTCATTATGTTACATCAAACAGCTTAAAACAGCACAAGGCAAATGAAATCCACATTTGAATCATAAAGTCAGGATTTATAATCAGCTATTCTTATGTTACAGAAACTGATGCTGCTGAAGCATGGCGCTTCATCACAGAATGGGTTAAAATACTCCACGGGAGTATTTGATGCCAACAGAGTAGCCCACAGGGCAGCTGAAGGAGGAAGGGTGAAGACACATGGAGTAAATGGAGGGAAGAACACTGGGGCTACTGGCAAGGGTGGAAGGAGGAGCACAGAACCCAGAATAAAACAGGGTGCATGCGATTACATTGGAAGAAGAGGAAAGATGTTAATGTGTGATGGGAAAAAGAAAAAGCGATGGGGAGGAAGAGGAATGAGCAGTAAAAACGGAGGATTGGACTGTGATAAAGAAATAAGGAGGAGAAAAGTAGGAAGACAAAATCTATGGCCATGCAATGGAAGGAGACAGAACGATAGTTTAGTTGACTTTCTTATATGGTTCAGCACATGGTGAACTGTTAAAAGGAATACAAGACATAACAGGAGGAAGTATGGCTGAGTTTTGATTTAAACTGTATTTCATTGAATATTACTTCTACAAATACAGTAGGATATGGATACTGTGTGAAATAACACAGGAGGTATTAAAAAAAAACTAAAAAATTAAATGTAGTAGTAATGGGTTTGCAGTGAAATACCCTTACCTCACCAATTACTTCAACCAGGAGTTTTAGGGCCAATGCATCATGTACCAGTGAGTCAGTGTAGAAAGACCCCAGGTATTTTTTTGGGTTGACCTTACAATCCACAGCACACAGATCTGGTCGAACCTGAAACCCATGTTCAATTCGTCCCAGTGTGAATGGGAACGATCCACCTGAAAAATACCATATGAGCCTCAATGAATATACATCGGCACACATGCTTGCGTCAAAGATATAAACACAACATTGATGTAAATCAATATTTATTGAAACATGTAGCTTAATTTGTTTCTTGTATTTTTTTTTTCACATCCATACATTACCTCCATGGGCAAAGCAGACCTTCAGTTTGGGGAATTTCTCAAAGACGCCTCCAAAAATCATGGTGCAAATAGCTGTTGTCGTCTCTGATGGCATCCCTGTTGGGCCAAAAAGTACCAGCAGTTTGGTACAGTACAGCATGGGCTGTAGTGCCCCCAACTTGATGCACCTTTTCATTTCTTGTCAACATCAATAAATGAAAACATACTGTACTTTTTTAAGGTGACCTCTAAAGGCCACTGCAGAAGGACAAAAAGTTCAATAAGCATTATTTTTTGTGATTAAAGAAACAAGTGAACACACCAGGTTTTACTCTTGCGAGAACAATCTTTGAAGCTCTAAATGTAATATAAAAACATGATAAATGTAGTAAATGTGCCTAACTTTAAGTTTTTATTGTGAAAAGATACTTACCTACTAGCCAGGGAAGCCAATATTTAGCCATCCGCCCCTCGATTTGCATGTCCCAGGGGTGCACGAAGAGGGAGCACTTCAGTCTTTCAGCTTCCTGCAGACCAACCAGGCATAATTGCTGTTAATCAGTGGGCACAAACTAGCACTCGCAAACTCAGTATGCCAGAATTGGTGCTTGGTGCATATAGGGAAGCAGACATATGAGAGAAAAGCTACATGTTAAAGTTCAAGAAGGGGACGTGCTGTTGAACTTCTGTGCAACTGAACAGAAATAATGCTTATATATAAAAAAAACCTATACAGGCAAACAAAAAACTATTTTAGCTGCTCAGGGTGATGGAGGGTGTCTGGAGATACTGTGATGATTGTTGGGGGGTCCTCACGGCATAGACAGGGTGCAGCTCGGGGGCACTGAGGTCCCACGTGTTGACATGCGAGCCGATTTGGACCCCCGGGAATCCCAGCTCCTGGACGCATCGTCGCATCTCCTGCACGGCCAAGTGGGGCGCCTGCATGGGCAGGGTGCCCAGGCCCACAAAGCGGCGCGGGTGCCGTCTCACCATGGCCGCCAAGTCATCGTTGAGGATGCGGCAAAGGTCCAGGGTATCCTGAGGCTGTGCCTGTCGGCCACAGGAGGGAGACGTCACAGCCTGTTCAGCTGCCGTGTTTCTGAGGAGAACATCTGATGTTGATGGTACAACCTGTCATGTGGACTAACGTCACAGGCTGTACCATCAACAATACTGTAACAAGAAAGCAGTGCTACAGGATCGTTTTTTCGATACACTTTAGTATTGTCAATACATTAGTAATACTTTATTGATACTGTTATTATCATTACTCTTGCATTACCAAGACAGGTTCATATGCTTTTTTACTGTAGTTGGGTTAAAACTAATTTGCAAGTTAAGTGCAGCAAACAGAAAATGTTTAAGTGCCGTGAAACAGAAGTAAGGGTCTTTGGGTAGATCTTTGAACAGTCCAAACGAGAATACAGGACACTCACCCAGTAACTGAACATGACAGGAACTGTGGACAGAGCTTGAACTGTCACTCCTGAAACAGCAGGGTAAAAGGCATAGCTCAGTCATCATTCATCACAGTGGACCTTTAGTGGATATTCCATCACGACACCTTAAGAGTACAAGTTTTGATGAGGGAAACCGTGAATTTAAGGAGCTGCACAAAACTGATAAATCATTACCTGAAAGCATTAAATTGTCATTTTTCATTCATAATTTGACTCTAGTCCATTTATAATCATTTATATTACAATGAAGCTTAGATATCAGATGGATACAATGAGGTACTAACCTCATCTGACACAACAATATGAGATATTTGCCAAAGAGTTCAACCCTTTCACAGGGCCTCATAAATAGCCCTGCAATGACTGGTGCTTGTGGACTACATGGGGTCTTGGGTGTGCTGACCTCTTAATGAATTACCTTCATTAGCTCTTGGATAATTTGCACCTGAAATGTAGCAATTCTGGATATTGTTTTTTAGTTTTGTTATGCAATGGATTCCATATGTATCTATCAATTAACACCTTATCCTCGACAGTTTCACAGGTGGTCTGGAGCCTATCCAGGACAGCATAAGGTATGCCTGTAAATCCTGATTGGATGAGCAATACGTGTGTTGTAATTGGTCAGAGTATTATGGGTGTTAGCGAAAGGTTGTCTTACAACTTGATTGGATGGAGCAGACCCAGAGGCAAACAACACATATTTGTGAATCCACGTGCACAGTCAATGGGAGAAATCTTTCGAAAATCCATGAATGCATGCAGGAGATTCAAACATGTGCCACCAATGCACAAACACGTCACGATTCCTCAGATAAATAACGTTAGTGGCATGTTTCTAAGTTACAAACTTATCTGTGAACCACATCTATTATTTGTAAACCACAAGCAATATTTATAATTCTTGTTTTATTTGTGGATCTCATTTGTATGAATCTGTTGTTACATTTGTTCAACAAAGGCAACAATTCTACTGCCATGAATGACACGTTATAAAAATCTGGAGACAACCATCACCTTAACCGTACAACACAAATGAGTGAAATCTTTATTTCGCACCTGTATTATTTCACCCAGTACATTATAAAGTGTTTTCACGTATCCCATCCCACTCTCCATGAGGACAAGCTTGGGATCAGAGTCAGCTGTTTATCTGGTGCCCCTGAGCAGCTTTGCAGCCTTATTCAAGGGCCCAAAAGCGATAAAGATGCTTTGTGCCAGTCATGTGATTTGAACCTCTGATCTTCTAATCACAAGCACAGACAGCTAACCTGCAGAGCCACACACTGCACAGGAGGAATGGGGAGCACACACACCAATTAAAGGCCGGCATGGGGAGGGGCAACATTCAAACTACCAGCCCAGGAGGTGTGACTCAACGACTCAACAGTGCCTCCCACTGAGCCACTGATGAACATATGAAACACAAATAATTAAAAGATCATTTAAAAATAGGTAATCATCATATGCTTGACAGCATTGCTTGATACTGATAGTTTTAGCTTGAAATAAAATTACTGGTACTCTTCCGGTGACAAAGTAGAGCATCCTTGTTAATAACACAGCTGTCTGTGGCTTGTATGCAAAATATGGACTCTCGGTTCCAAAAGAATAAATTAAACATTTTCATTTTTCTGCAATGAAAAAATTCAAAGCAACCTATATATACATATATAATATAAAGTAAAAAAAATCAAATTACATCCACACTGACGACTACATTGCTAATTTTTAAAATGAATTTAAGTACAATCTTTAATTTAGACATATGTGTAATATGTAAACTTTTTATGAATAAAAACAGAGAAAGATAATAAAAATACCAGACTTATCCATGTCATGAATCCGGACATCCGGGTCCCAACAGCTCTCCTGGACCATACGGAAAACCTTTCCGTCTTTAATCATCTTGGCCTCACCCTAATGTACAAACAATATAAATCAATAAACATATATTTCAGCAATGGCATTTTTCATCACATTACTTTAATAAGTCTTATTCTCTTTAGCATACTGTAGTCAGGCAATGAAATTAAAGCGTTCCATGGCAAGATCATTGAGACTGCAGATTTCACTTTCAAACACATGATGGCGTAAGAGAACAAATTCATTATGCACCACTTCTACGTTCCATTAGAATATTGATTTGTTACCTGCACTTACCCAGCAAGTGGCTTTTTAGAAAGTTAATAAGCTAATAGTACTAAATTAGCAATTTGTACATTTGGGAGTAGATCTTCTGGAACTGATATTATTGTTTTTTTTTTATTTTATTTTACTGTTACAGCAATTCTAAGTGATTAATCTAGTGAGCAGAACTCAAATTTAGTAAGGTGTACCAATATAACGACAGGGGACCCTCTCTCTGTTAACCCCACTTACCTTAAACATTATTCAAAATTTTATCTGTATGAATGATGTTTCAGCAACGCCAGAACTAAATGAAACCTTCTGGTTAATATTCAGTCTTATAGAGTCTGCATCCTAGACAGAAGTTCAGGGAAGTCCAGGATAGCTTGATGACATGGCAAGGACACAGAGCTGTCCTGAGTGATCTTAGCTCGACTCCACAAGTTTCCAGATGTCTAATTGGCACTGATGTGTCGATTAGTCACTTGTGGAGGAGAAACATCTGACAAATGTACTTTATGACCGAATGCCAGAGGAGATCACAGATGGTGATGACAAGATTTGACTGTAGCTTCATTATTTTGCTTTGTTTTATTAACCTTTGGCATTTTTACTACTTGGAGGTCTTCACCTTTCTGAGTTAAGACACTGGCCATGACAGTTACTTTCTTATGGGATAATTACTTAATTTGCAAACAGACTAATTTGAGAACAGCAGTTGCTGGTATTTTCATTGTCTTCCATGAGTACTCCATGTCCAAATTTGTAAAATTAAAAAGGCAAATGAATAGCACCATTATCAATTATATAAAGTATCTCTCTGAATACAGCCAAAAATAAATAATGGCAGGTGTCTTTTTTTAAGGGTACAACTGTAAATAAATGTTCTATAAATCATGCATCCGTTCTATGTACCAGTATATCTATAATCATGGAATTTAGCACAATCTAGCCCGTACAATTGACTTTGCTGTGTGTTTTTCTGCAGTATGGCATGAGTTAAGACTGTGTGTTTGTGGGCCATCATGTCACGTGGCATCGAGCTTCCAGCAGCTGGTATATTCTGCTATCTGGGCTCAACGCCGTGTAATCTGCTGATACAGGATCCTAACCCACAGACCACAGCTGCTCGCTCAGCGAGTCCAGGGGGACCTTGCTGTGCCTTCCGTATACATACCCACCCACACGCAAACACACACACACAGAAAATCCCAGCATGGATGGGTCTTTTCCACAGCACTGCTTCACCTAGAAAGTTAAAGGCGTGTTGTGTATGAACAACAGGAACTACGGTTCAGATCAGACACAACATGGATCACACTATTTGGCCGCCAAAGTGAAGACTGCTGACAAATAGGTTCTTGGGAAATTTTTGCCTAAACAAAAATCCCACGTTTTAGACGGAACTATCCATCCATCTTCCAACACCAGAGCACATAAAAGAACATACAAGCTCCACACACTGAGCAGAGGAAGGATTTGAACTTCTAACCCGGGTGGACTGAGTTACAGTTTATATTATAAACAGGATAAACTTGTGAAGGAGTAAATACACGTACAAAATTTTAGTGTGATACAAAAAATGTCATTAGCCTGAGCTCTTGGTACAATAGGAGAAATCTGGCTCTGCTGCACTATTCAGTAATATGCCATGTCATAGATCCAGTTCTGGCTTGCTGGATTTGACTGAGACCTGGTCCTCAGGATACCATCCAGTGCAGCCCACTCAGTCACATCAGGGGGCGCTGTGAGCTTGTTTGACCCGTGGAACTCAGTTGAGTCAGAAAATCGCAGGAAGGAAATATTGAGCATGTGATCTGTGAAAAAACCCCAGTTCTCCAAGTTCTACAAATTTACTTTACTCTTAAATCTCATAAAAGCATTTACAACCAAATAAACAATGCTTACTCTGCAATGATGATGTAGCTGGACAAATCCATCGTAGCCATACCTCTGTGGAATGGAAAGAGTGCAACGCAAGGAAAAAAATTTATAGTAAATGAATCACAACGCGTTAGCATCCTTTACACCCTGGGTTTTTAATGTTATTACAGCAAAATGAGTGCAGCACATAGACAAGTACACAGGCAAGATTAAACACGGTGATGCAGGTTTTTTAATTTTACGACAGGTGGAGTTATTAAAAGTGACCTGATAGTTGATATATAAAATACTTTTGCCTGTATAATGTTTAGCCATGCGCTAAGCGTTTGTAAGGTGTGTACAGCCCATGACCAACCAAAGGTCGAACTTACACCTGCAAATGACCCATAAAACAAGCGTTGTAAGTTAAACATCTTACTTAACTCGTTACATGTAATACATAGGCTACCCTAAGAAAATAAATCACTTTCAAAATACCACTCATGTAGATGATGCTTAAATAAAATAACGTGAAAAACATATAAATACCAATATACCAAATTCCTATATGTCAGTGGCTACCATACGTTTTCTCTCAGGCTCCTTCACGCACACACGTCACCTCCAAACGTACATAGGCCTTATATTAGCACATAGACACATCTCATGCTCTTTTCACCTCTCCTAGGGGCTGCAGTACCCACTTTGAGGATGCCATCGCCCTATATCATTTCTCCCTTAACATGATCAGCAGACAAAGACCTCATTTGAAATGTTACCATCGGCGAAACAGTAAACACCATCTTGGTCAAGGTTACTTTCGACCAATGCTCTATTAATATTTAACAACACCTACACTGCATAACTGTTAAGCTTCTTTGCCATGCAGAGGAAACATATGAATAAAACAGTTCTTACATTAAAAGAGTATAGTAGCGAGGAAGGAAGGCAAGCTAATTTATGGCTGTCATAAAAACTCAATTTAATGTTAAATGTTTAACGTTAATGTTTAATGTTATAGTTGTGCTTTATAATCTCAAGATATGATAAAGCTATAAACATGTGAAAACATTTTAAGTGACAGGTTTAATGCACACTATAGATTATAATGTTAAAGTATACTGACTACCTTATTAGACCTGGTTAACTGAGCAAAAAAGAGCAAATTTAAACTCCACACATTGTGCTGAAATTAGACAAGACCTCTTGAAAAAATATATATATATAAAGAATGTATTGTCATTTAAAAAAAAAACCCAGCAGTAAACTTATTTTCACACAGTACCTACCTCTTTAAGATCAGGCCATTCCTTCGGTAAAATGTGATTGTGGATATCAATCTTCATCCTGATTATTTATGCTATCTTAAATGCTTTGGATAGGACAATGTAATAGACGTCAGAAACGCCGGCTATCATACTGAAATAGCTGAATTTGGCTTGGTGAAAATGATTTGGACTTCAACCTTCTCCTCCCCTGGTACACCCTCTGGAACAGCCCAATGAAAACTTAATAAACGTAATTAAAGACTCACTGCATTTCAAAAAGCTAATTATACTGTGATTTATATTTGCCATCTGTGTCACTTCCTTTCACTGCAAAACAGGAGAATTTCTATGCACATTCAACAATATTTAGTCACTAAGTGGACTCACGCCAATTTCATTATTGTTTCGGGGGAACACGTTTTTTGGAGGCCCCCCCCAACCCCCACTCCCCCAGCTTTCCTATGCTGCTGTTTTTCTTGCCTACTTCCTCGCAAAATCATCTACTACTACTGCACTGTAGCTAGCTACCCCTTCTTCCACCTAAGTAACTAGTTGTGTGTCACCTAACAGCTGAGTTTTAGGCTGATAGCTAGTTAACTAGCTGGCTTTTTAGTGCAACTAATTTGGTTGTAAGGGCAGCTAACTGGCAAAAATGGCAGCTAGCTAACTAATTATTGTTATCAAGCTGAATCATAAGGACAGGTAACTAGGGAAAATTGGCAGCTAGCTAAAATTAAGAGATAGCTAGCTAATGGCAAAGCAGCATCTACCCCCCACCCCCTCTCATATCGGTGCACGGTGAGCATTGTCCGGCCGTCAGTACTCTTGCTTTAGGTGACTTGTGCAGGCTCTTGTGTGTCTTGATCTGTGGGGACATTTTTACAGGCCTTGCTGCCAAACTTGGAATAGGGTGCTCTATATATATATGATATTGTGGGAAATGTTCTCTATGTTTAGTTTCCTGTAGTTTATTTAAAAAAATTAGAAAGAGGAGTGATTTACAGGTTTGCATTTTGAAGCAGGTTTTCTTGGCTGTTTGGTTAAGAAAGAAAAGGGGAAAATATGACTCTGAGGTAATGTTTCTGGTGCTACAATTAGATATGTAACTTTGCATTACTGTTTCCAGGAACCGCACTTGTTGGTGGAGTTTGTATGTGAACAGATTAACAAGACTGGCATTGCCACAACAGCGTGTCTCTGTTTCCTATGTGTAACATACTGAAAATCACTAGGTCTACATTTCAGTTGCTCATGGATACAATCCACATTCCACAAAACCTGTGTGCAATGCGGGAGGGAGGGAGTCACAGCTGGAGCTGGTCAGCAATCAGCCACTTCGTGACACGAAAGAGCAGGAGCAAGCCAGAGAGGGGAGGAGACTACTTTGGGGCAACGCAGGACAACCCAGTGGGGCAGGCTCTTCGGTGGCACTGACAAGGGGAACGACCGTCTCCTAAGACTGTGTGACACCGCCTGGTCACGCCCTGATGTCCACCTGCCCTCTATGTGGTGTTTGTCCTGCTGTGATGTCTAATAAACGCAACTCTCTCTGGGAGTTGCACCCACAACTCTGATGGTCCATGTTTATCACAAGACACTACGTAAACCATAGCAGCTATTATAATGTGGGACATCCACTTCCAAGCAACAGGGAAAAAAGGCCATAGTGTCATGTGACAGGAAGCTTCTCAGAAAAGGCTAGTTTGTGGTTCATGAGGGGGTTTTGATTTGGAGTGGGTGGAGAAACATTCAAGTCTCCCATCTTCTTTGCAAAGAGCCAGGTTGAAGCTCCACAATCATTGGTGCAATATGTCAGCT
>JAACJT020000030.1:2827248-2861867 GCA_009936485.2 Gymnarchus niloticus
GTGTGTGTGTGTGTGAGAGAGAGAGAGAGGGGGGGGATGTGTGTATGAGGCGCCGAGGGGCAGTCAACACAGAGAGACATTAAAGGGGAAGTTACTGAAACGTTGGTAATCAATGCGTAGCCTCAGTCTAGCCTCTGAAAGTATGCTGGGAATTGTGTTGCGTTGAGGATAACGACCATTATTCCCCATAATAATCACTATTCTGTGTTTCAATCTTCTTTAGGATGACTTCCTGTTTAGCGTGTCCATTGTGAGCGGGATCATGTGTGTCATCCTGGCCGTCATCAAATTCATGCTGGGCAAGGTGCTGACCAGCAGGGCCCTCATCACGGATGGTAGGTAACTGAGAACACCTCCCTCAGCCAATCAACTGAAATGTCACAGTCAAGCTCATTTAGTCTGACTCGTTACGGCCAGGTGGCCAGTGGCATGGCAGTGAACACCTTTTGGGCGCTGGGTGGCCGACGAGAGAGCGTTAATGAGAGAGAGATCATAGTGAGGGCTGTTGGGGGAAAAAAACTGTAGCAACAGAGGAGCTACTGGGAGTCAGGCCTTGTGTTGCAGACTAAGACTAAGCATATTGTTCAGTGTAGCCAATCAGATCGGCCCTCTCATGACTGTGGGCTATTAGCCTATTATTTTTCTTGAGACTCCTATTTCCCCAGAAGCTCTGATGCTGCTCAGTCGGGGGTTTGTTTTATTACCACGGCACTGTGTATGTCGGATAGCCTCGAGGAGCCCGTGTGTGGCAAAATGGAAGAGCCTTCTTTAACACACACAACACACGTAAATAACAGAAATGTGGGTGAAGCGATGGCCACTAACAGGAGGGATTGGTGAACTGGTTAGGCTTGTGTAGGGTAGCTAGGGAGAGAGGTGAAGACAGGCGATTAGAATATTGCTGGTGAATTTATAGAAATGTGTCTTCTGTTCTCTAAAAGGATATTTGCACATGATAAAAAACTGTTTGTACAGATCAAGATTTGCTGTTTAACACCGAATGCATCTGGTTGTTGGAGGGGTTAATCATATCCCAGCACTGGCTCCTCTTGATAACTTATTAACTTGCCCACCGGTGATATGTATGTGAGTTTTCAGACCTTTCTGGGTTCACCTAGGGTCATGGCTGGCAAGTGGTTCATAGAGAGCTTTCTAAATTCTCTTCATTCAAATTGTCACTCATTGTCCCAGGAAAAGAAAAGTTATGAAGTAGACGTGAGATGATAAGCATGTGATCTGCCTCTTTACAATTCGGACAAAGTCAGTCTTCAGTTACAGAAGCTAACACTCCATACTGGTTAGACTGGATTTCTTTGACTGCCTGTAATAGATGCTTGCATTTTTAAGAGTAACAAATGTGTGCAATGCAAAAATATCTGTCGTCTGGTGTTGATCCAGTCAGGCACAGAAACAAAGCAAGTCGCTTCTTCAAGACCTCACCACGAAGTCTCTTTGTGCTCGTGAATTCTTGCGCTGAGCGTTTGTTCCAAAGAAAAGCCGTGTAGCGCCTATCGAGACTTGAAGTTCGTCCAGTGTGTAAAGGGAAACGCGTCTCCTTGAGTTCCTGAAGGCTGTGCCTCCACTTGGGCTCTGAGTTAGTGTGCGAATCCAGGATGGTACACGAAGCTGGGATGAGTCGTGCCAGCTTTTAAAGAGAGTTATTCATTATCATCGTATGAAAAAGCATTATAAAAGAGAATGTCGTGCAGCTCACTTTTGTACGAGACAACGTATTGCTTAGCAACCAGCACCTCTGACGTTCTCTCTTGGCCTCAGTTCAATATGAAATTTCACATGCAATATGATAGATAAAAAAAAAGTGAAGGTAGAATGTGACATCACTTTAGACCACGTAACTTTTCAAGTTGGCCTCATGAAACATCTTATTGACCTTCAAAGGCAGCTTAATGATCTGACGCCTGGGGAAATTCAGACCTTGTCGCTCCTCATTGCCCGCCGCCTCTGCCCTGGCTGAGTCTGTCACTTTAATCTTGGTCTGTGTGATTCGCTGCAGGCTTCAATTCCCTCGTCGGAGGGGTTATGGGATTCTCCATTCTCATTAGCGCAGAAGTCTTCAAACACCATGCAAGCGTCTGGTACCTGGATGGAACAACAGGAGTCCTCATTGGCCTAATCATTCTTGCCTATGGAGTGAAGTAAGTGACCACTTTGCACCTCCTTGACCAGCAGCACCCACATTGGATCTTGCATCGTGTTTGGAACTTGTCCAAATGGCGCCATCTGCCTGTGAAATAATGCAGCAGCTAACAAGTGTATGAGTTTGTTTCTTCTCCCCCTCTATCCCCTAGGCTTCTTGTTGACATGGTGCCACGGGTGAGACAGACGCGAAACTACGAGCGCTTCGAGTAGGAGGACGGTGGACATAGGGCCTTCCGACAGCCCTGGGACTACGTCCACACTCCCCGGGTCTGCCGTGAGAGAGACTCAGCAGGTTAACAGAGACCTTCAGGTGCCAGCGGTATTTCTGTTCAGAGAAAAGCCTTGCACTCCTGCAGAATCCCATCGATGTATCTTTTATGTAAATCTTCCAATCCTGCGTGTGCACGAACCACAAACTATTGAAAATGTCAGAAGAGGATTCTCAGCTCTGGCCCCTGATGGGATGAAGAGAAATGAGGATTCTGGGGAAACAGCTGTACTGCTGACAACCTCCAGCAGGGCCTTTATGTGTCTACTCCATTCAAGACAGAGGCCACTTTATGAAATGCCATTTGCCAAACCGGAATATTGTATGTTAGTGCAAAAGTTATTTGGAAAAACACATAAAAGACATAGAAAAATAAAATTGTATTAAGGAATTTTTAAAGATGGATATTGCTTCAGTACATCAGAAGGTTCAGGGTGATGCTCCCTTCAGGTTTTGGGCATGCTGCAAACTGTAGGGCGGTGTCCTGGTGGAGGTTCAGAAAAACATTGGCAGAAATGGAGAAAAGGTGAAAAGAGCTGGGAGGGACCTCCATTTGGACCTAGTGTTGAAAAAGATAAAACCACCAGCACCAAAATATCAACAGTTACATAAGCCGTTACAGGGGTTTGCAGATTTAATGGACCATTTAAAAAAAAAAAAAAAAAAAATCCTCCTTCTGCTTTTGATAACGTTCTGAAGTTTTTCGTTTATGTAAAGGAAAATTGACTTGAATGTGTAGGATGTTTGCTGTTCCTCGTGACAATATGACGGTTTTATTGTATCCACTGGGGTTTAATTGGGCTTGGAGGGCAATTCCTGTTCAACTCTGATCCTGAGAGTGTATCAATCTGAGCTTTTGTTACAGGAATCCTGTCTTAATTTCATCACATTTTCACAATTGGATAGACCCAAGAATGTTCTGCCAGGGTGGTGACTGTTTTCAGAATGTATACAACTGTTTTAGAATTTAATACCAGCACCTTTTGTATATACGATAATTAGCGATGTAATATAAAGTACAGAGTCTTTCTGTTGTCATTTTTGTTGAGGCTGACGCTCGTGCAGTGGTAATGAGCAGTGTCGTCCTGGCTAAATGTTGCAGAAGACACTGCCTCACAGTATACATTAGAGCACAGACTGTCAGTCAACATAGCATGGCAAGCAGACAGACATTTTTAGATTCCTTTTACCATTTCTGCTGTGGTTCAGTGTTAGGGGGCACTCTACTAGAACATCGAAATACCGACTGGCTCTCACTAATGTCGATAAACATTCCTGCCTAAAGGGGCACAAGCTTTGGTCACTTACATCGGCGGCGATCGTGTTCAGGAATTCCTTCAGTCAGGAGCTGATGTCTGAATGTCAGCACATCGACTTTTGCCAGCTGTGAAAATGGTTACTTGTCTCTTATGGACATGATGGACCATTGAGCCACTTATATACAGAGCTGAGAGAGTGGGTAGACTGAATATGGTCTGTTATATGGATACTTCTGTAAAGATGATTCGGTGATATTAAATTTCAGTTTAATAGCTTGAGACTACTGTTGACGCGTACAGAAACAGTTTTTATTTGGCTAATTTATTTTTTATTTAATGAGCGATATGAAATATGAAAGTCATTACATTATTTGTGTAAATCTGTGAAGCAAGCTGTGAAACTCTCTGTACTGTAGAAACTGATGGCCTGTGTACTCCGTGTCTTGAACTCTGAAATCCAGAGTTAAAGAAAAGCTAAGTCCACACACAAACACACACGCATAAGATTACGCTCCCAAAGGGACTTCATGACACTGTAAACAAAACATGTTAATGATCTGAGTACACTTTCATTTAGCCTGGTGGAGGAGGGGTGATGTGACCCTGTCCTGGCACTGCCCCCATCCCACATGTGGCTTAGCATGGCTCTGCTTAGATACTGACCTATGGACTTATTTGAACAGCCCTTTGAATTGTGTGAATGCACGGCTCTTTGTAAACATGAGAACAGATATGCCAAACGGTGCAGCTTCCCACAGACATACCAGGACTATGTTACCTCGAGCCTGTTATGGTGATGTTTGAGCACAAGGCAGTGATGCTGGAAGTTAATGTTTGAGTGTAAATACTGTAGTGGTTCTGTTAAAGATGCATACACACTGTGTATTTAAGTTAACACTCCAGTCAGGGTGCAGATTCTTTGTCACAGGAAAAAAATAAGTTTATTGAAAAATAAAATTTATCCTGCTTATCCATCAAAACCAAGTGAAATGGTGTCTTTTCCTTGTTCTACATCCAGAAATCCAACTTACTTTTTCTCTAACACTTCTGTAACTGGCTACAAACAACATGGAACAAGGTTATTTAGAAACACTTCACATATTGGAAAAGTTTGGTGAACTTCAAAATTAATTGCCAGCTGAGGATGCTTAATATTCACGTGATTTTTTTTTTTTTCTGCAAAAAAAAATGCTAGAACCTCAAGAGATTCCCCTGCTGTGCTACAGATGACATCACCTCTAAAGATTAGGCAGACAGTGTTAGCCATGTGCTTTGAGCAGACATGACTGAAACAACCGATGGGCAGATGGTTCTTCAGCATAACCGCGTGGAACCAGATGCGGGCATGGCTGCTGATTGGCTCAGAAGGCTGCCAGTCGATGCCACTGATTTCTTCGAGCCATTTAAACCCCACAGGCCTTGCTGACGTGTCACTTATCGGGTCCCATAGCAATACATACAGACATGCCATGCGACAGATTCGCCGAAAGGGGGATCTGCTATGGGCCATTCTCGTATTTACAGACTTCTAAAGCAACTATCGGAATCACTTAAATAGAGAATGCCCACTTGCACTGAGGAGGACAATAATCTTAAGTACTTAAAGTTAGGTAAATAAAATTCTCCATTCAACCACTGCAGAAAAAGTCAGGTGCTGGAGGTTCGTGCTGAGTTAGATGTGGCATGGAGATATCACAACACCAGCCGAGCCCGGGTCTGTACCGCGCCAAATGCCCGTTCCTGAAAACACAGAGCAGGAAATGGCGATCCGGCCACAACACCCACCAATCCGGCTGCCACACAGGGCCATTTGTGTGTGTCTGATCTTGTTAATGTGTGCGTGTGTGTCACAGCTGGTCTCGTTTTTAGGGGAGAGAGATCCACATCTCTGAAATCCATGCCAGTGTCCCTGCGTCACCACTACAAACTGGTGATAGTCACTAACATTTGATCAATTACTTTTTTCCTCACATTCCTGTTTACAAATTTAAACAGCTTTTATGTACATACTTTAAATAAAATCTACTTCTTTTTTTAAGAAATCTCCAGTTTTTATAAATAAACAAGCAAAATATTTTCTTTCACCAGCTATCTATAGTGATACAGAACTATATATAAAATAAATTAAAAAACAGAATTTTAAACCCATATGAATAATACATACATATGTCTTTTGTCAGGATTCGTGCACTATCTTCTCAAAAAATCTATTCATTTAGGTTGCTTCTTTCAAATCAGCAAGCAAAATGAGTCTTCACTTTGATAACCCATTCCAAAAAAAACATTAAATCAAGGGATCAAAAAACATAGCTATGACAATTCAGCCTATTACCAGATGAGAATGGACCAAAACCCAGAATACTGAAATTAAACCAAACAACTACTATTATAAATATGTTTATCCTGGTCAGGCTGCTTCATAAATTGTCACTTCCTGTTGCTGTATATTTTTGTTTTACTAGATCAATTTAAAAGTTTAAAACCTATCGAAAGAAATGAGGTCTGCAGTTACCCACTGTGAATGTAATCATAACTTGGCTCCTACTGCTTGACTTTGACCAGCAGCTAAACTGTGATGGCTCTCTGACCACCTCCTGGCCATTCCAGACTGCTCTCTGACCACTCCTTGACCACTCTCATACCATTCCAAACTGCTCTCTGACTACTCCCTGACCATTCCCTGTCCTCTCTCTGACCACTCTCTGACCGCTTTCTGACCTCTCTCTACCTCTCGCTAACCTATCTCATGCCAGTGGGTCCATGGTTCCAATCTGTGCCTGCAGAGAGCCCACAGCAGGACTTCTGGCCTGGGTCTGACACACGTAGGTATGTCTCGCATAAGTTCTTGGATAAATGCCTAAAATTTAACTTTAAAACCTCACACTCTAGATATGAATGTCAGAAACACTTGTGTTATCTCGATTACTGTTTGCACTGCCTTTAAAAAAGAAATTGGGAAAATGTAGTAGATGTTGAACTCATCAGGTCCCGGTCAGTAGCTCCAGGTAAGGGTTGTACTTTTGGGGAAGGGTTTCTATCTCTCCTAGTAGAGCTTAATTAGAAAAGACAACATTTAAACTCTGAAAAAAGTAGAATATGACAATATTTGAAAATAAAAAAAAAAACCCATATCTAAAATCTGTACACCTCGTATCCTCTGAAAATCAGCCAGTTAGAAGCCATGTTTTTCCGGTGTTTACTCAAGTTGGTCCCACAAACCTGCTTTGGCCCTCCCTGCGTAACCCAGAGCCTGACACAGTAACACAGTAACCCAGGCCATGGAAGGCCTATGAACACAGCAGTCCAAGAATACATCGCATGTCGATGTGATGATGGGTTCCACGGCGCAGGCGGAGCTCGGCGCTGTGACCTCTGAGTGAGCCCCGGCTCAGCCATGCAGGTCTCCTTACTGGAGAATCTCAGTCCAGCTTCAGACACGCCTGCTCCGTCAGCACTGCCTCCAAATTCCCACCTCAACACCGATTTCCATTTTTTACGTCCTCTTCAGTTATGATGGATTCAAAAGGCAGTTGTTCCAGTTTTATTTGTAAAGTGGATCAAATTAAACAGACGTCACCCCTCTTCCCCGGTCCTCACAGACGTGTACGTGAGTTTCAGCCGGGTTGAGACCTTCCGGCCAGCGTGCCGTTGCCACCTCTGGGTTTCCTGGCAGCAACAGGCCGGCCCGGTCGCTATAGGCAGTCACGGCAGAGGGCCACCTGACCCTTCATGTAGTCTCGACAGGGGCAGACGCGCTTCAGCGAAGGGTGTGAGCCCGCGCAGCTGAACAGCAGCAGGTCCGACTGCAACACGCAGTGCCGGCGTGCCTCGCTGTAAGCAGGCACGACCGTGTCGCTTGACGACTCTGCGGTCCGGCAGTCCACACCGAACCTGTGTGGGGAGAGAGCGACAGGCACTGCCAGTGAAAGCTGTGACTATGCCCTCCTTTATGAAGACTGCATATGTACTTTTGAACCCGGCTCATTAAGCCATACTCATTGCAGATACAGGTGTGTAATTAAGCACACAGCCATATCATCCTCAGCAGCATACTGAAAAGGTTAGTGACTCTTAATGGGGCACCATCATAAGATGCTACTTTCCCAACAAGTCAGTATCAAGTTTCCGCCCTGGCTAACTGCAAATGAAGTGATTGTGACATGGAAACTTCTAAAAGCAACAAAATTTCAGTTGTGATGTGGTACCCACACTAAAAGAAAGGGTCCTGATGGACCAACATCACTCCCTAATCCTACAAATGCTCTTACGGTTGAATGACAGCACCTCCCACTGACCATATTCCATCATCTAATGGAAAGCCAGATGAGATGAGGCTTTTATAGCAGCAAAGACAGGACCAGCTTCCTGTTTATACCCTGGGTTTTTGAACAAGATTATGCACAGGCAGGCGTCCATATACTTTTGGCCACAAAGTGTATATATGTACCACTCGTGTGGTTACTTATATAGCAATAGTTTCTGTATTCTTTTACTATTTTTACCCATTACTGGTGAATCAAACTTGAATATATGAAACATGTACAGATTCATAATACAGAAGCTTGTGTTACATTAGAATACATGGGAACAGCAACTGACAACAGACCCATTGTATGTCACACATTCCTTAGTGAATGTAGAGATTTATGTGCTGATGAAATGGTTCAAATAGTACTGTTGTATTTTATACTAATTTTAGAGGTAACGATACCTCAAAAGCATTTTGGTAGCGTGTAGTACAAAATCAGCAGTGCCATTTATGTTATCGATGCCATACTGCCCTCTACTGGTGGAAAACCCGCCACTACACTTGCGAGTCATATCACCTGGCCAGAGCCCGGTCCTTGTTGAGGTGCTGGAAGAAGGATGGCTCGCAGATGAGCTGCTCCTCCTGGCACACCTGCTTGCAGGACTTCCCTGGCCGAGCAAGCTTCACTTGGAGTGTGCTCAGTGGGGGCCACATCACCTGGCCGTGGCAGAAATCCTGGGGGGTTTGAGCAGGGTAAGGGATGCACAGCAGAAAGAGTCATCAAGGACAGCTTCCGAAATTATGTTATGCCTTATGTTACTGTAAAGATAGCATCATTTCCTCATCAACTTCATAAATAACACTCAAAACCATACTGCAGTTCTGGACCAAAATCACAAAGGACTGAAATGTGCATGCATAATAAAGCATACTTTTATTTGACGCTCATTAATGTGAAACATCAACATTTTTGGATGCCTGAGTGACAGTGAAGGGCTTTTAATGACTTTTATGATTGAGCTTTATTGGGAAGTTGTGCCAATATAGCGATATGGGGATACAGTACCTGATTCTCGATGAAAGCATTGACCCTCTGCAGCATCCCCTCACACGTGAATTCGTAGGGAAGGTAGGGTTCAATCTGAGGTGAGATTGAACATACAAATAGCTTTCAACTGGCAAGCTTGCAGAGTAGAATTAAAGTTGCCGTGTGATTGGACGATAATGGTGGCAATCGTTGTGATGTCATCACTGGGTGTGAATTTATTTCTTCAATGCAATGATAGTCAGCCACTTTGTGTTGTGATGCAAGTATGAATAACTGTACTTATGACCTTGTGGGTCTTCTGGGAAATGGGGTATGATGGACATCTGTATTATGTATAATGGTAATGTTTGTTCTTCTGTTTCTGTAGCTTGTCTGCTACCTTTATAATAATTCAAATGTAAATGTTGTACGAATACACTGTTTGGTTAATAGATCAAATTATTGATAATAATGCAAATCTGATTATTAAACGAATATTTTTAATTAGTCTCCAAAATTATACTGGGAAGAATTCGTCCATTTTCCCATCTTTGTCCGTATGGAAAAAACAGTTATTTTCATGGTTACATCAGATGGGCACCACAGCACCCCTGGAATGGTTGTCTGGGGCTGATGTTGCCAGTGTAAGCCATGAAGTGTTATGTGACTTATGGCAAAACTTCCACTTCATTCTCATTCATCAGGAAGGTAAACAGAAAAGCAATTACGTTCTCTAAGGAAGATGGAAGGCAATGAGCGTCAGAGCCATCTCAGTGGCTGCCTAATTACAGCCCGGAGGAATAAAGCCCTGTAGCATGTCTATAAAATGCTGTAAAAGCACATCACCAGCTCCAGCACGTTAAATGCTCCACTAACTGAGCTTCAGCTTGTAGAGCTCTATTGGGTACCGTGAAGTCACTGTCATCCAGTGACATCATCATAAAGCGCCCGGAGCAGACTTCAGTTGGAGTCTCTGGTGTGGCCTCACTAAAGAACCAGGCCTGGGTCTGGATGACACAGAAATACAGGAGGCTGAATACACAAGGACCAGAAGGGAGGATTAAATGCATTCGCTCTGATGTTCTAGCTAAAGAGCCTTGAAGTAATTTTTTTATGGGACATTTCCTGAGATATGGGCCAAGAACAATAACAGAATTAGAGGAGGGGCAGAAAGAGAACCTTCTGGCTGAGGATGGAGCGTATGGCTTGCTCCACCTCCGTGGGGTTGTTGATGTCGACTGTCCACACATGAGGTTGGCCAATATACACTTCAGCATAGGGGTGCTGGGAGGTTAGCTTGAGGGGAAGAAAGCAGAAAAGTGTGTAACTATGGTAACTGCGGGAGCTTCAGGTCCAACATGTTCAGAGAATGACTTCCCCCCATGGTTTTGTCTCCAGCACAGATGTGGAGTTAGACCATTAACCCCATTATGCTTTCATCTTGCAGATTTTCACAAACCCAGTTTAATAGTCCAGCCTCACAGGAGAAGAGACTAAGAACATTTGCACACAAACCCCTGGCATCAGTCAGGCCCACATCGAGCTTCCATCACATTTTTCATCTGAACTAGCTGATTAATATATTGATTAATATATAGATTAACTGCTTGACATTTGATAGGTTATCAACAATTGTACAGGCTGCTGCTTTGAAAAAAAAAAATCTTTATAACTTTTTGTATTGCAGCATGACAATTATAAAAGCATCAGCCTTAAGCTCATCTTATATATGAATGAACCTGGAAGATCTTTGAGATGATGGCTCTGTTCTGCAGGTGAGAGAGGAGCCCTCACCTCTCGGAGCGTAGGCTTCCCCTTGAAGAAATCGGTGTTCTTGCTGCTCTTCGGGGGATTGAACTTCGGGTTCAGGAAGGCACAGCCATTGGCGATGGCTTCAAGAGGGGCGGGACCCTCGTATGGAAAGGACAGTCCCACAAAGAGCTGTAAACAAATCACAGAAATCTGTCACTGAAGACCTTCTACCAAGTAGTTCCAGCTTTTAGTCCACATTGTTCTTACAGCACAGGTCCAAAACCTGATCTAATATATGCAAGGCGCTTATGCAAGACACCTGAATGCAGCTGATCTCCACCACAAATAAGTAAGTTATGGTAAATGATGGCAAGAGCTAACCTTGGATTTGTCCATAATTTATATGAGTGGACTGGAGCCAGATAACAAACTTCCAATTCAAACCTCATTGTAAATGTTCAATTTTATTTATATAGCACCTTAAACAAGAAGCACTGTCACAAAGCGCTTTACATAGTCCTGGGCCCAGGGTCCCCAGAGAGTAAGCCATAGGTGGCAGTAGCCAAGAAAAAGTCCCTCAGGAGGAAGAAACCTTGGGAAGAACCAAGGTAATTGTAAATACCCTAATGACTGACTCATTAGGTTAGCCAAGCCCGTTTAACTTAGCCAATGATTAGGAGTCGGGGTATGGCCAAAATGCCCTCACCGTGACCCTGTTGGATGTTCACACTAACCCCTTTGTTGTTTCCACACACTCAGCCTATCACTTGTCCTTGGTGGTTCAGGATACGACCCTCTGGTTGCAGCTGGGTGTTAGGAGCACAGGTGGTCAGTGGGTCGCTGCTAGCTTTATGCCTGTACACTGGACACAAGGTCCCGAGCATTCTGCCAGCAGGTGGCGCCAAAGGTGCACCTTGGATGCATTAAGGGCACCGAACAGACTGCCTTAGATTCACGGTCCTGGCAAAAAGGTGCTATTGATAGACCTCCAATACTGATAGGGGTACCACATAAGATTACAACACGGGTGAACATGGATGATCTGTGTGGGAGTTTTTGAACGCCCAAGGAACTGAAGGATAAACAACACCTAAAAACTAGCCTCATATAAACCACTTCAGAAAGGTCATTAACTTGTATCAATACAGTCAAGAAAAGAACAATGGAACAAGGCCAACAGGGTCCTACAAATGCCCCAAAACAATAAAAGACAAGTTGATTCGCAGGGGAACCTGAGCTGAACCTTCCTGCAGGTAGTGATAAAATGAGAATGAGAGATGAGGTTGGGCATCTCATCTGCGTGGTGAGGAATGGGATGGAGCCGCTTGCTTGCCTCAGGTTCACCTTCCCCACCCCACTGTGGTGCTGTGTGTGCTCTTAATGCTGGAGACCAACCGAGCATGACTTTCAACCAGCACTTTACTCCACACTTAAACAAGTCAAAGGAAATCCTCTCAGTATGCAGGAACGGCTAATGCCTAAGGGTGAGAAAAACACAGATGTGACGTCCATCACAGGGTGGTGGCTTTCGGCACATCTTGACTTAAAGATGAAGTGGGGGGGAGGGGGGGGGGTTGTGACTTGGTACCAAATGCACACACAAAATCCTACTTCCAGGCGGTCTGAAATTAACTTTAGTGTTATCTGAAGAGACTACACATCCTACAGCTAGGGATGGACATTTTAAATGTACGCTTAGTGAATGGGTCCTGCCACATACTGTATGAAATGCACACCTAATGACTGGTTCCTGGTTCACATAAAATATTAAAGGCACACATAGTTAGTGTTCTCAGCTCTGTGTAATGCGGCAGAGCAATCTAGCAAATTCTCACTCTTTAGATAGATACACAGATAGGTAGACAGACAGACAGACAGACAGATAGATAGTTTATTAGTCCCCAAAGGGAAATGACCAGAATTCTGTGTGTCACAGCACTGTTGCACTGCTTTCACGTCAGGAAAACACCACAGCTAGGCTCCATACACGACTCCCTGTGGCTGCTTTGCTCGCTCTGTCAGTCCTCGAATGCCCCAGGGAACAATTAGCGCAGGCAGCATGTCGGCAGGTGAAGGCGCCGCTCAGCACATCACATTCATGGCAGGCGTGTTGCCCGCTCTTCGAGCGTGGCGAAGCTGGGTGCTGATTAGCGTTTACCTTAATTAATTAAGTGTCCCGCTGCCATTTGCAGGGTGTAATGAGGGATTCTGGGAGTGGCTGCTCCCACTGACCAAACCTGCCAACATTTTTGCTTCTCACCACTCACTTCCCCAGGGATTTCTCCACCCACATATCTCTGTTATTGTTTTGCTGTTTTTTTCTTTCTTTTCCCTCAAACGATGAGCGTGAAAACACACCAATGAGATTTATAAAGTGCTGATCCCTGCACTGAAGCACGTGGTTGAGTGTTTGTAAAACCCGGGGCAGATGACGGAAAGATGTTTACTTGGAGGTGTCCCGGGGGCCTCATGCATGAAGATGACATAACCAGAAACTCCTTGTGCCAGTGAGGAATCTTTTTTAGCCAACTTCCTCTACAATTATGGCGTAATGATGTGTCGCATGATTCTACCAATGTTCTCAGAATTTTGAGGTGAATATAGATCTCTATCCCTGACCTCTTCTGTGGTACAGGACAGCAGATTGAAGGGGCTGTGATAAGGACTCCTTCAAGTGCCAGTAATGACCAATTCAATTCAATGAATGCATTTTATTTATATAGCACTTTCAACAAGAAGCATAATCAGAAAGCACTATACATAATCCCAGGCCCAAGGTTCCAAATGAGTAAGACAAGGACGACAGTGGCAAGGAAAAACTCCTTCAGCAGCAAGAAACCTTGGGAGGAACCAGACTCAAGGGGGAGGCCCATCCTCCTCTGGCGAGCATTGGGCAGGACAAGACCACACATGTTTGCAGTGTTGTTTTTAATGTTTGATTATGAAGATGGTACATCACATTTTCCAGGTATGAGATGGATATTCAGAAAGGGTCGCATGGAGGAATGACCTAGTACTAATTCCGTTTTGAAGTTCATGGATGTTTACCACATCTACCAGCTCCTCGTTCTTCTAAAGGACACCACTCAGCGGGACCTCGAAGCTTTACCTCAGCATGGACCGTTTATGTTCAGTGTGCTGGTCTACAACTGCTGCACCAAACACACGTGAGAAGGACCTTCACAGAAGCCTGATTTATTGCTGCGACTTGAACACTGAGACCTTAGACTGTCATGATAGATGCCTCAAAATGGTGGATGTCATCATGACCTTTCCCTTGGATTGGTCTCCTGCTACTGCCTGCCTGAGTTGAACCCAGACTTACCTTGGTCTGCCTTAGAAGGAACTGGAGGTCCCGGCCACTCAGAATACCATGGTTCTTCACATAGGCGGGCAGGTGGATGGTGCTGGTGCCGTGTACAGTGGCGTGCACCTCCGTGTAGCCATGGATGATGTCCAGGTACTTCCTCTTGTCCTGTGGCACACAGAGACACTGCATTTGTTCTGCCGTTAAGCTGTGAGGGATGTCAATAGTGTCCATTAAGTGAAGGAGAGTCTGATGTAACGTGTAAAGGACAGAATGTGCTGCAGGAAGAGCAGAACTCTGCTATTTCAGGAGCCGAGCTTTTAACGTGGCTGACACATGGCAGAATCCTAACCAGTGTATTTTCACGGGGATGGGGGGGCTCACCATTCAGCAAAAAGACACAAGAACAACAAACAGGAAAAAAACACTGCTTCGGAAGCTAGTACTCAGGGCAGTCGAGAAACCTTTTTTTTCCCTCTGTACAGCAATACCATTTAAAACATGTTTATTAATAGCAAATATACAAAAACAAAAGAATGATTCAACGGTTTTCATGAGTCACTTGGAGTGGAGACAGCAGGCCTAAAATTCTCCCAAAAAGAATGACGCTCTTCAGGACACGTGCCTTCTGCCTCCAGGCTCTGGGCTCAGTCACAGTTTATAGTCTCTACCTCCTCCCTCCACTGCTG
This sequence comes from Gymnarchus niloticus, assembly GCA_009936485.2. Classification (NCBI taxonomy): domain Eukaryota; kingdom Metazoa; phylum Chordata; class Actinopteri; order Osteoglossiformes; family Gymnarchidae; genus Gymnarchus; species Gymnarchus niloticus. Next base: position 2,841,960 of record JAACJT020000030.1, read on the forward strand.
TCAAAGAGGATTAGAATTAAAAAAAAAATACAAAGATAGACAAGTAGCCCACATTACTTTCCTCTTTCCCAGTATTGAAAAAACTCTGCTGGTTTTGAGGTGGGAAGGTCGTCCAATAAACATCTAAAGAGTGTGTTTTTGCAAGTACCCAGCAAGAGAAACAGTGTGTGCTCCCCTCCAAAGTGGTTTGGCCATGTCAAAACGTTACGGCGGCCAACAGCAGTCTGTAGCATGGCGGCATTAACATTAACATACAGTTGCATGCCATCAGACGGTTTCAGTTCAAAGCCTGGCTTAAGAACAAAGAGGGGAGGCGTCGGTGCCGCAGTCTCAGAAAAGGGCGGGATCAATTATTCACAGCTCAGGAAATTCGAGCTGAAACCAAAGTGTAATCCAAAAGAGCTATCGCATGGCTTGACAGAGGTCCATTCCCAGATTTTCAGTGTTGTTTGAGATGACCTAATATTCTGTACTGACTTACTTAAGAGTAGCACTTTGACTAACAAATAAAAGACCCCATTTACATTGTCAACATTAAAGATACCCAATTCTATGAGGAATGCATTTGAGACAGGTGATACAGCAGACTTTATAACACACATTTTGCTATTTAATTATGTTCATGAAGGCTCAGGAGGAAATGTTTGCACCTCACACTGCTAGGGTTATGTGTAAAGGCTAATTCATACCTCACATTTCCGTGCTCCGCACGTGACGTAAGTCATCAGGGGTGTCCATGCAGACTGTGCATGTGCAGCCCAGATTTTGCATTTAGTGAACATTTTGCACCTCTTCTGCGCATATGCAAGGAATTGTTTAATGCACTGCTGGGAATGTGCAGTAGATGGCATCGCGGAATTTAAAAGAAAGGATGTTGAGGAAGAAAGAGTAGAAAAAGAGAGTATTCGTCATGAGCAGATATGTGTGGAAGTGCAGGGGAACCCGTATATTTATAACTCGTCTCTGAAGAAGGCAGAATTCAAGCAAAAGCAGATCGCTCTCGATCACCACTGTGTGGGTATTGTGTGCTTAAGCTTCATTTTAGCCTCATGTGCCCTCTGCTGGTCTGGTGCAATATCATCACTGCCGACTGCGAACGCAGTCGTACACTGACAAATGCTGTATGGACACAAAGGTGCACATGCGCGACCGTGATGGAACACAGAAATGAAATATAAACTCTTCATTAGGAGTCAGCCTAATGACTTTGCATGGTGCGCTGCCATCAGTTTTAAAATGAAAATGTCCCCGTATGTTTGTGTGCACACTGACAGCCTGACATAGTTTCTGAGGAACAGTGGAGCAACAGTGGACTACATATCTGCATAAAATCAGGTGCACAAAGCACATTCCAGTAAAACTCTCACCAAAAATAAGCTTTCGATGATGCTTTTCATAACTGTATCATAACATTTCTCAGCAGATAGTTGCCATGCAGGACTTGATCTCTGATATGCTATTTCAGCACTCCTTACTTAATGACTCATGATTTTTTTGCATAAACACTAATTTCAGTTATAAACAACATACTGTATCATCCCAAACAATCAGCTGTGTTGCAGCAGGAAGGCAAGCTGCTCTGAATGTAAATACACACCCCCCAAACCCAAATGACCCTTCTTAAAGGGATGGGTCAGGCGTCTGTGCTTCTTAACAGCCAGGTACTCAGAAGATGTCACTGAAAGCAGAGGCCCTGCATTCAGTTGCAGTAACAGTCGACAGACGTTCTCCCTCAACGGTAAAATAAAAACTCCACAGAAGTTTCTCTCTGGCCTCGTTACAAGCATGTCGAGCTACTTTCTCGCTCCCCTCGATTACGATCACGACTCTTTACTGCAAACTACCCTGGGCATCGGGGCAGAGAGATGAGTACGGATCTGCCATAAGCCTGTCAGAGATCCACTCAGCTGCAGAGGCATGTTGTCATTAACCCACAATGCCGCCTGTTTTTGATGTTCGTCTGCTTCATGCCCAAAATGCCAATTGGTTGTATGGTTTACTGCATGGTAGTATACACCCAAAAGCAACGGGGGCCTTCAGAACATCCTAGATGATGTCTACGGCCACAAACGTCAGGGTCCGGATTGCAGAGTCAGAGCAGCTGAAACGTCATATAGCCACATGATGCAACCGCATAGCCTGGAAGTGTTGCACCGATGTGTGGCAGGACCTTCAACACGGGCCTAAATTTCTGCAAGATGACCAATAAAATGGCACTCTAACGGTGCGTGGCTAGGTGTGAAAAGGGGAAGGGAGTCAGATCCCTATGATATCCCTACAAGCATCGATCAGGAGACCCTTGGAGAGAAAGCGGTAATGGGAGCCTTCCAAAACCTGCTGAAAGGGGACCTAGCAGAAGTGGCAAGGTTTCCTCTCAAACCACCATGGCTGCCAAAGGGGTGTGAGTAGGACACCTGACCAAAAAGCTGCTGTGTTAAGCACCAGAAGGGGTGTAGCTATTGTACCTTTGAGCAAGATAATTAAAGTGAGCTTCCTCAATAAAAACTCATAGAAGTACAATGGAATGAAGAGGAATAGAGCAGAATACATTGCCCCACATAAAATATTAATGCTTATTTTGCTAGTATTCTAATAACTAGGCATTCTCAAGTAGCTATGGGTGCCTCTCCACTACACAGCTTTTCAAATCTTACAATATTATGAAAAGACTACACTTAACACAGCCTTAAGACTACACGTTTACACTTAATGACTCATTTTTGATGTGTTGGGGAACATGCACTACACAACTAGGTGTTACTACGAAACTGATTTCAACCAACTGTCAGAAAACTATGAGAACACAGGGTTTCTCTCAAAAGACTACAGACTACAGAGTGAACTACAGATGAGCTCTTCAAGAATATTTCACCTACAGTACATAGGTAAAATGAATAGTGATTAGCTAGCAAGCTAACTTGTACTAGTAGCCATACTGGAACTGGATAGCGTTTTACTGTATGAACGCTAACAACTAGTGTCTGCTAATCGATTAATTACCCTTATGACGGGGCACATAACTGTCCGTAGGCTGCTTTTAACTGAGGGTCTATTAGCTGTGTATACTGAGCTAAGTGTCATGTTTTTGTTTTTCATGTTTTGAAATGTAATGTTACAGGATTGCAGTGTGGTGTAGTATTAATTAGGCAGAAGATAAGTCCAGCTTTTGAGAAATGCTTAGAATAATGGACAGTTGCATTTCTGTTCCAAATGGTATGTCACATGTACTTTGTCTCAGCTGGACCATTTGTAAACCATTGGAAAGGCTGTGCGATTCTGAGCAGCTTTCCAATTACATCCACGTTCCAATGTTTCCAATTATTTCACGTCAAAATCACACACCCCCGTCACTAACGTATTCCGTTGTGACTGGAGTCGCTGACCTGTATATACCTGCATACACTATATTTGCTGTTGTCTCCAGTCGTGAAAGTCAAGCAACAACAGACTCATCTGACCCATGGTTGACAGGCCAGAGACTAGAGTATGTGCCCATCATACGCCAGGCGATTGTCTGCGCCGACTAACAACTCCAACTCCAACTCCGACTAGGAGAGACTGATGCAGACTCGCTATGATTGCGAATTGGAGCTAAAATTGGAGTAAAAATCATGTAGTGTATCTCTAGCTTATATCATAGGCACAGAGCAGTGCAGAGACAGCAGATGTGAAATCCTCCAGTTCTGGAATGATCCGTATAACAAGTTCAGCTGTGTTCACCTCAGCTGCCTGGAGAACAGTATCGGTCCCAGGAGTGGATAACCGGAGAACCAAAGGGAGCAGACATGGCAGGACGGTGTGATGGACCTGTTTCTGAGTGCAGAGTGGCTTTTGGGGACACCTTATGACCACTGCATTGGTGGTCTCATTCCATCTTTACCCCACTGACCATGACTCGAACACACTTACTTTAACACAGGCAGACCCATGAGCATGCACGTGAGAACGGCACTTGGCAGGTGGGCACAGAGCTGGGTCACCATGGAAACGCAAACCCGGTATTGTCATGTGGAGCTGTGTTTGGCAGCAGGGAAGCATGCTTTGCTGTTACATTCAAGAACATGGAACAATTAAAGACCCTGCTTAATGCACCTATTGAAACCAGGTGAATATCCACCAGAGAATGGACATTAACATTTCTATGAAGAGCTGTCATAAGCAACCAGTTTACAGGCCGTAAGGCCTGTGCACATACAGCATGAATAAGGGCACCGTGCCTGAGTTTTGAGGCAGGACATGTTTTGACTATGACTTTCCAGTAAAGGTCTGTGAGACTTTAATATTTAATCAGATTTGCATCAATTAGCAATGCACAACTACACGTATTTCATATCTATAAAATACATTCTTCTTTTTCAGTAAGAAAGAACAACCAAATATTTTTCAGAAATTCCTTTAAAATGAAGAATGAAAAGAAGCCGTTACATAAAACCTTCTCTCTGGATGGCAGGATCAGTTGCTCTTTTCCATGACTCGTCCCCAACACCTCACCCCTCCATCATGTCACCTTAATAAAGAAATGCTGCTGTAAAGGCCATGCGGCATCTACAGCTTTCTGCCTCAGGGCTGAAAGGTTCAACTTCAGTCACACAAAGTTACAAAACATCCCCAAATACATCAACGTGAGCGCTTCTCCTGGAGAAGCCACGCAGCACACAGTGATGCTCTCCCTGCTATTCTTTCCGGTTACTTCTGGTTGTTTGGAGAAAAACCTGGAAACAGCTGAATGTCCAACTGAATGTTCAGCACATGTCCTGGACTCAGAGACTGCAGTGGTAATGCTGGCCACCTCTGAGGCTTCCTTAACCCATAACCACTGACTTGAAGGGTCTGATCAGGCGACCGCTCCAACAGTATCCCAAGGGACGGTCAAATGCACGCTTTTTAGAGTCTTCCTGCAGTTTGTACCTTTTTGTAACTTTCTATAGGTATTCTGGTTTCACCTGCCTGCAGAGGTGTGTCTGTTGAGGTCTGTTAAGAGCTTAAGTAAGGCAATAAGCTATAAAATGTGATTGGATGAGGACATTTCTGCAATCAAGCACTATCCTTTCAAATAACTGAAAAATTTTGTAACTGTTTGTTCATGTGAATGTGACTGAGCTCTCAGACACTCACACAGAGATGAAGAACATTTCCTGAGAGCTCTGCACAGAACAAAGCAGATACTGATTCATCATGACAGTACATGCTTTCATTGCCATTCTGGTAAAATATGAGGGAATGCCCTACATTATAGATAGAAGGTGAGAGAGAACACTTCATGAAGACAGAAAACCTAACTGAGAGCTCAGTAAATCCACAATTTGCAGACCATGAGGATCATCCTTCAGATGTGTAATGGGCTTCAGTAAACACCTTGATATCAATACGAAAGTGTAAACTGTAAATGTGACACTATAAGTCGGCGTGGATTTGTGCATACTCTAACAGCGAAATGTTTCATTTCTCTTAACATATTCTGGCCTATTTTTTAATGAATCTTTCTAAGTTATTCACAGCTGACTTTGAGTTCACGAGTTCATCACAAGATCATTCCACTACACGGCAAAGATGATAAATACGACAATCACAGTGAAGTTGTACGCTTTGGTTCATTTGACTCAAGTTTAGAGTCTCTATTTGGCTGTCTGCCTGAAGTGCTTCTGCTATGTTCCACGTGGAGAAGCAACACGGTGGTCCTGCAAGGACTGTGGTTCTGTACTGACCTACTTGGTAAAGATTTGTTTACTTCCAAGATTGGAATACCATGAAAAAACACAGCGTCCCTAAAACAGTCCATAATAAAGGAGAATAAAACACCAGGCTCTTCATTAATACATATTTTACAGGTCCAGCTGCCTGATACTAGTTTTTCCCTGCCTAAGAGCCAGGGTCAGAGCAGTAACAGCCTTCACACTACTGTTGCTGTTGAGTGTCACTTACATGGTCAGATTAATAGCCAAATTAGAATTCATGGATAAGGCCTCAATCAGATGCCTTCTTCAGCATGAGTAGATCAATCTGCCTTATGAGTGACATTAAGTGTAATTATGGATCTCTCCGTTCTGTAGAGGGAGCCATCTGTTACCTGTCAGCATTACTTTTAATGTGATCTTACTCATCTCCCACCCAAAAGACCCCAAAGCTGCTCTCCACAATCTCCCATCTCCCCACCCAAAGGATCCCAATGCTGTTCTCCAACATCTCCCATGCCGCATCCAAAGGATCCCAATGCTGCTCTTCATCATCTCCCATGCCCCACCCAAAGGACCCCAAAGCTGCTCTCCATCATCTCCCATCTCCCATGACCACTTGGGACAAATGAAAGTCTTTGACATGGTTTGCCTGTTAGCTGATGAGTCAATGGGATTTAGACCTGCCCTTTTTGGCAATCAGGGAAGTGGCACCATCAAATTCTATGCTGTTTGTAAAAGAGCGGGGCAGTTGGAGAAAGGTTAAACTTGGAGGTCTAATTTCTGCCACTGTGAGGTCCTTACCTGGCACACTGGTAAGGGTTGCAGCAAATTGGTTTCAGCATACTAAAGACAAAAAAAAAAAAACACAACAACAAAACAGGAAAACAAGATAATGGATTTTCAATCTAGTGTCGCTGTTACTTCTTCACAGGAAGTTGAACTACGGGCCCTACTACATCAGAAAACATCTTAGGACCAGGGTGGACATACACCACAGGTCTGAAAAACACGTCAGCTGTCTTTTCTCTATGAAATGACATGTGGCAGGTAGCTGTAGGTGACTCAGTCCCACTCTACATTACCTTGATCTCTGGTAACTCAAGGTCAGGGTGTGATCGCCGTGCGCTTGAGATTATCTGGTGATTTTCCATTCACAGTTGTAAAACTCACTGACTCTTGCATTGGCATGTTAGGATTTTCAAGGTACCGAAATGTACCAAAGTTGACAAGCCTTGCACTGCTCAAGGGACACAACGAGACCCGGAAAGGGAGAGAAGTCTTCCTTTCTTTTTGATCAGACCAGGATGATTCCATTTGTTACTCTATCACTGTTTTCATCTACAACAAATTGAGAGCAAAAAATAAAATATATAGCATAATTTCTCCAAAATCACCAAAATGAGGTGAAGCAGTCAGTGAAGGTGATTACACAGCAAGAATGGATAACAACCGTCACCAAGACTTTGCCGTTTGAAAGGTTTTTTCCTTATTAGGGTGCTGTGTGTACCCGGGATGAAGAGCACTCTGTAAGGCTTGCGTTTTAATCTTTAGAAGGAATGCTCCAGTGAGCTCCAGCAGTCCCTCATGCAAGCCTACCCTCCCCCTGCACATCCCCATCCCCCAGGAACATTCAGTCTCACCCAGCTGGTAGTCAGTAAGATTCCCCAGAACAAGCATGACCGTGTATAATGAGTCTTCCTGTTGCAATGAACATAATCTAAAAGACCCTGTAGACAGGCAATAACTCCAGCTGGTTGAGTCAACAACAGGAGCCCAAGTTAAACTAGGATGGAGACTGTCAACACCCTACTCGCTGCCTTTGATTTCCTGGCCAAAATTAGTCTGAAGGATGCTTTCAAATCCAATTATAAGTGGAAAACTATTAAGTGTCATTTTAGCCAGTTATTCAGGCAACTCTTCACATCGGCTTTTTTGTTTTTAGAAAATAACTGTGATTTATCTATTAACTGTTTATGCTATGCAGTACAATCTTCCATGTAAGATTTCTCTCTCTGAGAAAAATATGTCTGTGCTGGATAATCAGTGTGCAAGATGGATGGATGGATGGATGGATGGATGGATGGATGGATGGATGGATGTTCTATACCCCACAGCCCGTCACCCATTCCACTATCTGTGTCCCTCTTCATAGAAGGTTTACAGAATACTGCACTTGAAAAATGATTTTGATCACCGAAAATATGTGCAAGCATACATTTTCAAAGTAAAGACCTTCGAGGATCTTTAAACTGTAAAGATGCTCTGCAATGCTGCCAGCCCACTTGAAAGACTGGGTATTCAGCACATGTAGTGAAGGGCGAACTCACGCAGGGCGGATCTACTAGGAATAACGGGAAATGCTTGACTCTGGTGCCGTGACATAGAGCAGGAAATGATGCATGAGCCAATCTGCCGAAGGGCAACAACTCGCCTCTTATCCACAGATATTCCCTGAGGTATCCCGGATAGCTTAGGAGACATAGACTCTATCTGGCATCCTGATGCCGGTCAAGGCACAACTTGGGGAGGTGGACTTCTACCGAAATATGACAGGTGCTGCAGGGCCCAATCAACACAAAATCCATCGGGCAACACGTGCTTTACGGTGAGAGAAACAGTTGTTGGCTATGCAACTGCTTAACGGGTACAAGAACAGAAGGCAATAGGACATCATCTGAATATAATTTTAATGTGCCAAAAGAGGTAAGAAATGCTCTCACCCACCTTCCAGAAGCTGTCCACCTTCCCGTACACCAGGGACTGGTTTTGCCTCTTGATGTCATCGATGTGCCGAATGTCGCTGGCATTCAGGTGCTGCTCCACCACAAAGCCCAGGAAGCTGTTGTCTGGGGTGTGGGCTGGAGAGAGAGCCAAAGGAGAGAGGAACGTGGAGAGGCTGCCCGTGCTGGAAGGGCTCCGGGAAGGTTCATCTGGACAGACATCAGCGAGCCGGCGACAACTTTTTTTGTGATATTGTCACACAAAACAAACTTGACAAAGCATGTCATTATCGACATGGCACGAGGCATCATGGTGGAACACTTGGGCCGTACCACACGCACAAAAACACAAAATCACACCTCTCAAGATAAAATATGACAGCCTGGCTGTGCATTTACACTTGATTGAAAAAGGCAAGTTGTAGTGACAAAAATTCTGAATCGAAAAATATACAGATCTGTACATTTTGGTGCTAGGGGACACTTTAATTTGTTTACATCCATTTTAACTACGGGGGTTATAAGCTAAAACTCTTAACCACTACACCCTGGTATACGTATTAAATATACTACATCAAGATGTGGATATGTAGGTAGAGTGACTATAAGCTTTGCTCCATGTAAATTCGTCACAGGAGTTCTAAGACAAATGCGGCAACTTGGCCGGGCTTTACTACAGCCCCATCTGCTTGCAAGCGCAAATCACATAGTGAGGTTTCTTTTTTTTGCCTCCCTCTGCAAAATAAACAAGCAAACAGATTAAAGATATTTTAAAAGATAGATCAGCAATACAGTTCAAAAATTTTAGATTCGGTGTAGGAAAATAACCGAGTAAAAATGGGTGAAAGACAAAGTGGTAAGCTAATCACTGGCTTCACGACGTCCTTTACAGGTAGCGTCCCCATGGACCTCCATCTGTCAGCACTCTGTGGCCGTACTTATCAGAAGATTTACAGTCTGTTTCCGCTTTACGAGCCAATTGTTACCGTAGCTACCATGGCCGTAAATCCAAGAGGCGCATTAACGTTCCTAACAAAGCCTGCATTAACAATTCGGGCGGCCCGGCTGAGGCAGAAAAATGGGGGAAGGTTTTCGACAAGAGAGCGTGGCTGCACTATGGCGACCGTGACACGGCAGATACGCTTGAAAAGGACATGGTGTGCAGAGGGTCAGGGAGGCAGGACTGAGAATTAGACAAGCTGCTGGTGACCTTCCTGTCACCTTGCATCACAAAAATTATACATTTAGTACATCAGAGCCCATGTAAAGAAATTACTTTTGTTTCATGTAAAGATGAAAAATATCCCAGCTTGCGCGTGACTATGAGCATCGGGCGGGGTGTGTTTGCAAAAACACGGCACTGACTCGTCACGTTGCTGGGTCTCTGAATGTAGAACCAGTGAATACTGCAAGCTGCGAGCACTGCAGCGTGACAGGGAGTATCAAATCTGCACAAGCGGCCTTCAAGGCGTGAAATGCGCAGCCCCCCCCCAAACAGGCTGTAATTCCAGCATTTTGCTCCCCATGAACACCCTGCTTGAGGAGCAGACCATGAATTCTTTAAGAAAGTAAACAAACGGCAACTGAACATCAGCTTTCCTGACATACAGAGCAATGGGTCTGAGGAACAAACACAACGACACTGTAAATCTGGGGCAGTATGGTGTACCCGTGGATGCTCCTCTGCCCTCTGGAGGCCTGAAACGGGGGGAGGAGATGGAGACAGCAGAGTGTCAAGAAAAAAAAAACCCCACACACGCAGTCAAACAGCAGAGAAAAAATAGCTGGGCTCCCTAAAGTTGGCCACATTACACCAATGGACACAAAGCTCGCTTCAGGGTTCACTGTAACAGAGACAGACATCCTGCTGAAATGTGACACCGTCACCGTGAGTCTCTTATAGGGATGCTGTGAGCCACCCTCTGTTAGTGCTGAGAGTTTGACGGGAGCTCCGTCAGGCCTGGGGACAGAGCGACCAGTGCAGAGTCTTATACACGACAGCAGAGAAGCCATACATTACCAGGATCAACGCTTAACCTGAACCCCAACAAAAACAAATCAGAGAGCATCACCTGGAGCATATGACAGACGCCTGCCCCTTTATATCTGTCAGATGGGAGAGTGATTCATCACAGTGTTTGGAAGAAAATCAGCTGCAGGACAGCTTAGTTCTAAAAGAACACCCCACCAAAAAAATGACAACTGAGGACACCTGCGAGAAGCATTTAAAGCTGAGGAATGTCACGTCGTGGTGCGAGAAGGCAGACACAGCAATGGTCTAAGGAACTTCATGCCAGGTCAGAAAGGCCATTATGAGGGAAAGCTCAATCATGCACCAAAACAGAATACATTTGCACAACACAACGTGTTTCTTAAAGCAGGCATTTCCAGCCATGGTTGCTGAGACTAGGCTGTTGCGTTAACTAGAGTCCATTAAGAACTTCACAAAGGTGGATACAGCAATTATACATAAGAATGAACTTTTGTCAGTAAAGAACACAAGCAGTGATTTATTGTGCAGTCGTGTTCAGGTGAGTCAGTCTTCATTCTGTTCTCAAAAAGCTAGTCAGGTCATGTGTGACACAAACCAAGATAAACTGAAAGATTTAAGCATTTATTTCCCATGGGGAAGGGCTCTGGTCATTTCAATCAATTAAAGGCAAGATGAGTGCAAGCACCTCCACGCTATGGTGATGTATTTAGGGATGGGAATATTTCAGGGGGAGAGAGCCCCCATCCACAGGCTATGAGTAGTTGTTGAATGGTTCGATGAGGATTGCAAACCTCATTGATGTTCCAGTCACCAGATCATAGGGGAGAATCTGATGGGCTTGCCCATTCTCCCCCCACAATCAACAAAGCAACAAATGGTAGAGAATTCCAGAAACTTCCATGGCATGTGATAGCCCTTAAGACACTCAGTGTTGGAGTTTCCTGTGTTTTGGTAGAGACTTGTACATTCACACTAGCTATCGGCATGCTCTTTGTTTCAGTAATTCCATGTCAGCCATGAATTTACTTGGCCCAATCATTACAAAAATATCAAAACAAAATGTCAGTATTGGTGAGATGAGACTGCTTCCGGTCTGGAACTGGCAAGAGTCCCTCAGAGTCGAACAAACATCTGACACTGCTCAGCTGTGGTTCTGATGTGGCGCAAAAAGACAAACGCGAGTTGACAATCAAGGCATCTGCCCACAGTATGGACCCCTAGCCGTAGCCGTGAGCACTGCATCCCGGGAGTAATCGGTTCCTATGGTAATCACTTCCTGGAGTAATCACTTCCTGTGGGGCTTCTTTTATACTCCCCCACTCTTGACATTGAGACAACCAGTGGCAAATGTCAACAGAGCCTAAGGAGTCTCACTCACACTTAAAATAAATAATGCTCAACAACTACCATATATAATGCTACTGTAACCATGGCCACCTATTATTCAGTACTGCATTTCTCCCTGCTGATATGAAAAATGGGACTCTCACAGTATGAACTGTCAGTCAGTGTCGGGTTCAATCCAATTGGAGCCAGCAGAGTAAGCAATTGGAAATGGAAAGTTAGAGTTGATTCATAGAGCATGATAATGCCACTGACAGGGGCTTCCAGTTTAGGAAGCAGGTGCCTTCCTGGAAGCTGGATGGGTCAGCATTTCATACCTTAGGAAGCAGGCGTCTTCTTGGAAGTTGGATGGGCCACCTTTTCATAGAACAGGAAACAGGTGCCTTCCAGGAGGCTGGATGGGTGAAATTTCTGTACTTTATGAAGCGGGCGCCTTCCTGGAAGCTGAACGTGTGAAATTTCCGTAGCTTATGAAGCAGGTGCCATCCTGGAAGATGGATGGGTGAGCTTTCTATAGCTGAATCCCAACTTGCCAAGCTACTCTCCCTCTTTGCTTTATTGTGCCAGCAAAAGCCTGCCCGCTGCATAATGGAAAGTCAAACCTGAAGCCATCTTTTCAAACAGACATGTTACAGGAACCTGTCGGGAACCGTGGAACAGTAGATATGAGAAACCACTCCCTTTGGTCAAGTACGTGGCACTGTGGCAGAAGCCAGCTTATACTCAACTGTCATAGCACACGTGGCACCGCTCAATATCATGACACAATTTATCAACGTAGGACAATATTTCTCTAATAACATTACCCAGGCCTTTGTTTTACACTTCCCACGCTTGCAAATTCACAAAGGCGTAGGGTTAACTGAAACATTAGTAGACCATTATTCCCAACTCATAAAATTATAGATGATCATAAATTTTTAAGGGCAACAATTAACCGTATCTCTATGAAATGCGGAGTGTTATTGGCAGGGGAGGAGGGTGCCTAGTTACAGTGGAGCTGAGGCTCTGATCAGCAGGCTCCCTTGATGAGTAGGTGCAAGGTGGGCCAGGACCAAGAGTAGGTTGGTAAGGAGAACATATCCTTCAGCATCACCAGATTTCCTTCGGGCACACTGATGCTCCATTCACACATGGCACAAGCTATGCCATGTGTGAATGGTATAGCAAACATGCTACAGCTCCTCAGGAGGTGCCTGATTACAGCAAGCGAGTTCATGGCTGTAGTCCCAGCTTCTCTGGTAGGAGGCACCTCAGCCCTGTGGGTTTGTGCCTAGGCAGAAAACATACACTGCCACAGATGTGACCGGTAGTCATCCGTGACACCAGAGAAGCATCATGTTAAGAGGGAAACTACAGGCATAACTTGTTCTTAGACTTGTATGGTCAGCCCATTAATATGGGTCAGCTACTCTTGAACATTTCCACCGCATCCTTGCTGAATTCTGGTCAGATTTCCATCTGGCCAGTGTTTCAAAGACACAAAAATGCTGCTATGATCTCTTAGGCTGTGGGCAGGCGTACAGGCTGAACACAGCAGGCTGGAGTGAGCTGACGACTCAATTGCCGCAATTGGCAGTGAGCTGATGACTGAATCACCGTGATTGGCAGCGAGCTGACGGCTCAGCCGCCACGATTGGCAGTGAGCTAACGGCTCAGCCTCCGTGATTGGCAGTGAGCTGACGGCCCAGCTGTTGCGATTGGCTGGAGCGAGACACCAAAAATAAGATGAGAATTCCTGCTGGCAGTCCACATTTAGTACCCATTGAAAGGAATACCGTCCTTGTGTGGGTTTTTTCTTCCTGTGACTCACACCTTTGCCACTTCCATCAGACATTCTGCTTCTCATTGTCAGAAAGGCACCTTTCTGGATGGACTGATGATTGCCGAAATTCAGCCATGAGAGCTGGTTCCTACTTGAAATCGTTCTGTGTAGCCTGAATAGCTTACAGAGCCGTGCAAGTTCTGTAATTGCATGTTATGGATGTTGCTATGGTTAAGGACTTTGAAAACAAAGTAAATATTGCTGTGTATGTCATGTATTAATATGTCCCTGTGATCACTTTAGAGAGTCAGGCTCCCTGATTAAACGACCCCCCCACTCGCAGACCGACCGCACCCTTTGGCCTCCGCACATGGCTCAGAGTAACACCACATATAAACACATCTGCTTCACACTGAGCTATTCCAAAAACTGAGCTGACGTCCCTTTCCCTTACATGGATTCGTCCAAGTCTATGCAATGGTGATGACTGCAAGCCAAACCTCGGATGTCTTTCCAGACAGCCCACAGGTTTTTCATATAATTTGTTACATGCAGGGTGAAAGGCATTGGTACACTCTAAGGAAACATATTTAAATATTCATCTTGCTGTTTATGTAACAGCCCTGTGTTGCAGCACAACAAGCGGGTGTGGGTTGGGCAAATTATCCTTTTGGGCGGGAGACAAAGACATGTCAATAATGGTGATGTAACACAGCACACAACAAATTACATTATGGGTGGCCATGCCAGGAAACTAGATACCATGCCCTCTGAGTGGATTTCAGATGCTCATAACTGCCCATGTGGTATGGTGTCTATCAGAGGGATAATGGGTGCTTAACCTTGAACCTTTGAACTACTCCAGTGGGCAACATTAAATCAGATAGCTACAAATCTCGTCCATCTTATAACCACACCAAACAGCTGACGACTTACGGAACATGGTGTTGAACTGTTGGGGGTTGAGGTTCCACTTTCCCCAGGGTGTCTTGTGACCCTTGGACTGAGCATAGTGGGCGTGGTTGAACTCGGGTTCCGTGCCGAAGGAATCCAATACCCTCAGCATGCATCTGATGGCACAGAAAGGGGCTGCATAACTACATACGTCAAGCAGATATTCAAGCCAAACATTACTGTAATCCCATTTAGAATGGTGGCTCCGATTTAAAAGTCTTCTGATAACACAGCAGAGGTTACCGTAGTTACCAAAGTGACTTTAATTGAGACATATCTCAATTTTCTTTTTTCAGAATGCTGTCATCTGTAATAAGCTTTTCAGAGTAGAAAACTGGATTTGAGTAACCCTTTCAGTATTCTACATTTCACAGATGGCATCCTAACCCTGACAAATGTTCCAGTGTAAACACAGAAGTAACAGGCATTAATTCAATTTACAAATGGGTTCGAGCAAACATGCAGTTTGTAGCAGAGGCTACGAAGAGTCCCTTTTGACCACGCAGATGTTCTCCAGACAGTCAGCTGTTCTATCTGGTTTAAGACGTTAAGGAAATAAAACCTTGGAAATGAAATTAGGATTGGGAAATGGACAACCTAAGGGGTTCTGAGCCTCGAAGTCTACTCACTGTTGCAAGTAATCAGGAAGTCTGACATTTTAAGAGGCAAGAAATGCACTTGTCTGAATGGCTTCAGAACAGAAGCGAAGCAGGCAATCAATAATTGGGGATGACGGGAGTTTCAATATTGATAAGAGTTGCCAAGTTTCAGTATAAATCGCTTTTGCAGTCGATCCTCTGTAGATGTATTACTCCAAAATACTACTCCACCTCACTCCCTCGGAGCTTTCACCTGATAGGTTCACCATTCGGACCCGAAATGACCAGCAGTCAACATCTGGTGGATCGTTTTTTAAGGGCAGGCATTTCATTAAGAGCCTGATTTTCTTTTTACAGTTTCATTGCACCTCCTTTATAAAGACCTGCACCAACAAGTGATGGAGAAAAGGAGAGATGTGTGACTTTATGTGTGTTTACACACCTGTCACTCTCTGGGAACGTAACAGAAAAACATCACTGTTGGAAAGTGAAGAGCTTATCTACCAGTGGAAAGGAGGGAGATATCAGGCTCCCCGTCATCCAGCCATCCGCAGGGTCTCCCCCACTTGACATTCAGATGCATGTCATCTATACAGTGCTAATAATCTTGCTGCCTCAAATGAATTTCTAATCAGCATCCCCAAGACACTCCACATATTAAACTGTGGCCAATACGGAAAAGGTAGACACGTTCATTAATCACAGTGAAATACGGAGCATTTTCTATCGCACCATCGTTCAAATAAGCACCCAAATGCAAGCCTCCCACAATTTAAGAGAGGTAATTAAGAGAAAAAGAAAAGGTGACAGGCCCACAGACAGAAGTCTCTCAAACAAATGAGGTTTGAGAAGGATTAAGAGGAAGGCTTCTTTCCTGCGTAGACCCCTGGACCATGAAAGTAAAACATCTCCATCAAGTTTCAGGAAAATCAAATATCTACTTTCTCAGTGGAGGGAGGGCCATCTGGGGCTCCAGAAACCAGATTCTAGAATTTATCTTCATAACCTCTTTATATTGAGGGGTGAATCAGTGTAATTTTGGCAATGGGAAAATTAAGGCCTGAACACGAAATTTCACACGCACACGGTCTGACGCAGCTGCAGTGCTGCTTGCATGACTTGTGCCACTGAGATCAACACATCCCATGAAGGAGAGTTACGTTGTAACACTCTGTCCGTATAATGACAGAGCATAGAGGCAGATGCTGCATGATAAATCGTCTACGATCAGGAGGGAGTGTAAGAAGAATATGAAGAAATAAAGGAAAAGGTGCTGCTGCACTAACCATAAAAATTCAAAGTTACTTTTCAGAACAGTACGAAATGAGAAAACAAAAGGCCAAGCAATCAGCGGGCAACGCTATGTAAGGAAACCCAAAGTTTTCTTAAAGTTGGCAAAAACCGCTGCTTAGAAGTAACAACATGGCACAGCGAGTGTCACGCTTCAGTGTGGTACTCTGACCTGGAGTCACATGCTGTGGGCCAGTATCATGAGAAAAGTCAGGATCCATACTATCTTAGGCTTGGGACTAGAAGACGGCATGCCAACTATCGCAGAGTTACGCTCACATGCAGGTACCAACCAGACTAATTTGGGGAGAAATATACTTCAAATAATCCTAAATCGCTCATTGTCGGACTTCTGTGTAGGAATATATATACGCAGACATTTTATCCGATTGCTGACACAAGACAGCTTAGCGAAGAATGACTGGACCTGAAATGCGCTCCACTTTCCGAGATAAACAGCATTTCAAACTGAAGGCAACACACTCACTGGTAGTGAACCCAGGACGGCCCCAGCGTCTTCTTAAACTGTGTCAAGCCCACGATGTCAATGTAGATGAGCTCCACCACTTTGGCCCCCTGCGTGGGACAGCTGGACTTGTTCCCCATCACTCTCCTCATGATCCTTGGAAAAGGGGCAGTTGGACGGCAGGTTTCAGCAAAACAGGAGACAGAGCCCGGACGTGCAATACCAGTAAGGCGGTGGCTATCCGGAGTGAAGCATGCGAGGTGTCTGCACATACATGCTGGGCAGCCCGAACTCACGTGCTGGTGAAAACGTGACCATGTCTGTGCCCATTTTGCTAATTTTCACAGTACATGCAGAATAATCATCATGTCTTTCTCTGCAGGGGGATCGTGAGAATGCTGGGAAGTTTACTGCATCACTCTACATATACTCTGGTGAGATAGCTACGGGAGGTGTGACAGGTGACCATTAACCAGGTGACTGTAGACTGAGAGGTCAGACCACAGGGGGCCGTGGGACAGTTCTTCAACCTCCAGCACCCCTGCAGTGATGACCTAATGAATCTACACCTTTCCCTATAAGAAGAAACGGCAAATCAAGTCTTTCCATCAGCCGAGTAAAGTTAATATGTGAAAAGCACAGGGAATCCATAAGGATTGCCTGGCACCTGCTCTGGAGACCCCCTGCCCCCTTAAACAGACAGTGTTGGAGCAGCTCAAAGATAAACCAAGTCAGCCCATCTGAGATGCTGTGAGTGTCTTAGAGGACAGTGTACTCCTCACACTGACAACACAGGAGCTACTCACTCTTTGAGCTCGGCCAGGGAAGCCGAGATGCGGATGTCGTGGCCCAACAGGTAGAGGGTGCTGATGAGGTCACTCCACTGGACCAACTCCCCAAGGGGGCCCCCGCTGAAGGCGTTCTCCGCAATCTTGAAGCCCGACTCCTTGGTCAGGAGGCCGAGGTGCACCAGGATCTGCGGGAGGAGTGAGACAATGCAGGGGAGAAGATGCATTAACAGTTAACATTTCAGAGAAGGTTCGATTCTTCGGTTGGTGCACCAAGCACACTGAAGCTGACGATGTTTGGAAACAAGTGGCCTTCGTTAATCCACCAGTGTTTGTTCTACAGGCAACAATATGGGGTCTTTCAGTCCTCCAGTTAATAAAGGCGGAGGATTACATCATAAGATGCTTTTTGCTGAGACAGACACAAGCTTGTTCCTTTGAAATGTTTTATTATTGCGGAGACAGAAGCTCCTGTTAAATCGATGTTTATGTAAACCCAGCAAAACATTGCATAATGGGCCCTTCTGGATATCTTGAGAAGCAATAAAAAAAACCTGTGCCCAAGCCCTCACCCAGGTCACATGATAGATAGCTGCATGTCTCCTGGGCAGGGGCATCCCACTTTAAGACCCACCTTCTTCCTCTTGCGCCTGGCCAAGTTCTGCTTCTTAGCCAGGGAGCGGATGGCGTTGACCCACGGCTCAGCCATGCGCTGAATGCGCAGCATCATCCAGCGAAACTCCTCTCGCCGAGACATGACCTGGTAGAGCTCGTTGAAGTTGGTGCGGATCGCCGTCTGGGAGGGGCGGGGGGGGGGAGGGGACGTCAGTTTGTTGTTAAAGGGCGGAGGGTCGAAAGGCCACCAGTGCTCTCAATTAAAGACCACATCAGGATTCTCCAAATGCTGACCGCAAAGGTGAGATGCTGTTGGACCCTTGGTGTAGCACTTCCACACTCTCCTGTATTCTGTTTTCGCAGTGATGATCAACAGGTCTGCTCAGAATACTTGGTTTTGCTGAAACTAATGCTATGCATACTTTACTCCGATGGTAATTAAGGGAGCCATTACTCGGCTCACGGAGGTGTCAACGAGAGCGTAACTGGAGAAGCGCGTCAGGCCGGAGGTCCGTTCCTGCTCTGCTCAGAATCCTCATTGCTGTGATGCCTCACGGGCCCCGACAAGCGTCCCCTGGCAACAGAGCGTGTCGCGCCTCACGCTGACACGTCTGTGTGGTGCCTGGGGCTGTTGGCATGGAAACAGGCACCGCTTCATCACTATGCCGACAGGGCAGGCGCTCGTGTAGAGCCTAGGCACAGTTGTATGAGCACGTCAGCCTTGTGCTACGTCTACCACTGACATAACCTTCACATATTTCTCATTTCATAAATTGTGCCATTTATTTTTTCATTGCTTGAGGTATGTTGCACCGAAATAAACTTACTATTACACTATGACTTGATATTTCAGCAGACCAATTTAGGTTATGTACTTTCCTCAAAGGTACAACAGAAGTTACATCTGTATGATTACCCACCTATCCACAAACAGCCATAATGATGCCCGCGAATGTCCTAATAAGAGCTGCTTATTTATTAAGGGCTAGTACCGACAGCCTAGGCTGAGCATGGCTATACCTGGATCATCATTAAAAGGACAGGTACCTGTGGATGGAGGTGAATCTGCCTTGGGTGTGACACCCACCTGGCCTTTCTTTTCCTCCTCCTCATTGAGGTGCTTCACCCTCCAGGGCAGCCGTGGGCACCAGTTCTCCACCTTTGCAATAAGAACAACAGGGAAAGTGGGATGTTGGAGCATGCTGGCAGGGGTTCGATCCAAGGGCGGGAAGGGGGGGGTGGACAGGAGTGACAGCCAGGCCTGGTAATGGGCTCAGTGTGCAGACAGATGCTGCCCAAACACCTCTGTCCCTCTGTTTTCGCTTCAAAGGTCCGGGACGCAGGTGTTCGATCCTGGGCCTGTGACCTGGTTCTGTCAGGTGGATTCCTGATGGCCTAGCACCTTCTCGGACCTCCTCCAGCAACCCGGCCGTCAAACCAGCCAGAACCAGCTCTGCACTTCTGATGTCAGAATCAAGGAGACACCATCTTGAGGACTGCACGCTGCGGCCAGGCTGTCGCCTGTCACATGACAGCAGAACAGTGACACTGCGGTATACTTAGACATGAGTCTCGCCTCAGTCAATCTGACAATAAGACTAAATGCATACATTGTTATATTGCCTGGTGGCTGCGTCCTTGCAGTACGCTACCCAGCACAAGCAGCCCACTGTGTATCATGTATACCCAATTATGGTGA